>CM042015.1:7375000-7970000 GCA_023525715.1 Cichorium intybus | reverse complement strand
GGTTGTATTCTAATAATTATTTTCCAAAAACTGTAAAAAAATTGGTTAAAGCAATTGAACGTCGGCAACTCCTTACTCACCTCCTCCGTCGCACCTACTTCTTCTCGCCATTACTTTTCCACCCGATCTAAAGGCCCAAAACAAATTGTTCTCCTCGACGCTAATCTTCGTAGTTGCCAACAAAATCCACAAGATTTGAGATTTGTAGAATGTAAGAACTTAGGAGATATCCCAAATCATTACGCCTGCATTAAACGTAAGCAGGAGAAGAAATTAGCAGCCTTGAATGAAGATCGCCAAGTCTTAATAGAAGAATCAATTTAGGACTGTTACTGGCGTTCACCATAGTCGCATGACCACCATTCTCCCGAAATCATCAAGATCGTTCACCAAAGAACACAGATCCTTCATTTGCCATAGTGCAGCTATAATCGTCTGAGTATGGAAAACTCCAACATCCAAGGAAATATCGAAAACTAGGAGATTTCCATATGCGATTTTTCTATTAGGTTTGCTTGTTCCTCACATTATATGGTATAATGTTTGATTTTTCTGCTATAAATTTTCTGACGTGAGTCGTTTTGTTGCTATAAATTTAAACTTTTCTACTATAAAATTCACATATCTGATATATATAATGACTTTTCTTAATTTCACTGAAGTTGTTGTGACTTCAAATTGTGTGATGTAAGGTGTGAAGCTCTGATTTATTTGACTGGTATTGAAAAGCTATGCGTTTTTTTCTACGTTTTTATTTGATTGATATTTAAATGTTGTTTATGTTTTTCTTTATATAAATTAGTCATTTGGACTCTCAATTTGATAATATGATCTATCTTAAATATATAGAACATTCTTTCAGAATGTAGAGAACATTCTTTTAGAATGGAGATCGGTGATGATGAATAGAGGTTTCCGATCCACCATGATCAGGGGTATTTTTTTCCAAGACGCAACCATTGCACAAAAACTTTCATGCAAGGCCTTCTAAGTATTCCAAGGGTAAAACTTAATCATGACTCCACTTCTATGGAACAGGTCCGTGCAAATCTTTTCATGAATTGAGAGGTACCCTTTTATTTTGTAAACTCTATAAAAATGTTAGTTTTTAGTCAGAATTTAAGTAACATGATTTAGAAAGTTGATTTTGTTAATTTTATGACATAGTAATCTTGCCGCATCGTTTGAAAACTATTGCTTTGCATTCTTGGGCATAAATGCTTAAGTAACATGATTTAGAAAGTTGATTTTGTTAATTTTATGACATAGTAATTTTGTCGGGTCGTTTAAAAACTATTGCTTTGCATCCTTGGGCATAAATGCTTAAGTAACATGATTTAGAAAGTTGATTTTGTTAATTTTATGACATAATAATTGTACGCATCGTTTAAAAACTATTGCTTTACATCCTTAGGCATAAATTCTCCTTATATTCTTCAAGAATTGTATTATTCATGCCACCTTTTCATAGTGCTTAGTATTCTTCAATAATATTGATATTCTTCAAGAATTCTTTAGTTATAAAGATGTTCCAGAAAGGAGTGGACCATACTTGTAATCAATTATGGAAGAAGACATGCTCAAATTCTTCAAGAATGCTTACATTCTTCAAGAATTTTGCAGTTGCAAAGAGGATCCTTAAAGGATGAGGACTGATCGTAGTCGTTGATGCAATCAAAAATAACCTTAAAAGCACTAACTAGTCACGGCAAGTAAGGGTCGAATCCACGAGGAGCTTATGGTTAACAACTAGTTCTAACTGATTTAAAAGTAAACAAATTCAGAAAACAATGTTTGTAAAGGATTTAATTCAATAATAAAAAGAGGTGATCACTCCTGGTTTCAGTTTTGATTCCTAAACAATGTATTATATCAGATTCTACTAATTTTCCGTTCATTCAGATTACATAGACATAATCGTACTACTACTGACTAAATCTGGGATCAAACTATGTAAAATCCGCACCCTCCGTCCTACACACCACTGTAGATGATTTGGCACGGTGGGGAAGATCACAATAGAATAGTCTTACACTCAATCAAGCAACAATTTAAGAACAAGTATTGGAAATCTAGTCATATGATTGAAAAACAAACAAACCAAATACTGTGTTCATGAATCTAAAAGGTTCAAATCTAATACAATACTGGAAAAGAAATCAAAACCTACTCCCGGTTGTGATCACGGGATGATTTAGCTACTCATGACTGGAAAAGATGCAAACATTGTGTTGGAGATAATGAACATGTCTGGATCTTCAAAACTTCAAAGATTCTGGCTTGATCTTGATGCAAAATATGTTGATTTTGAGATTGGGAATTGTTTGGAGATGATTTGGGAGTGTTTTAGACCTTGTAAAACTGTCAAAACCTTGAGAAAATCGTCTGGAGGCTGTCTTGGGTCGATGGGATAAAGTTTCATTAAAAAGAGTGGCTTAAATAAGGCAATTTAGGGCTGTCTAGGCGGCAGCGTCCTAGGCCAGCGTCCCAGACGCCCCTGGGACGCTGTGTGTATTTCTTCAGCACTTACGACGAGCAGCGTTCCACGACGAGACGCTCCAAAAACGTTGGGCGTCCTAGGCCAGCGTCCCAGACGCCACCTAGGACGTTGACGGGCCTTCCTGACATTTTTGGGTTGCTATTTCCTTGAAAATTGGCCTAGAGTTCCAGGGCAGCGTCTGGGACGCTGCTGGGACGCTGGGTGTTTTCTCCGGCTTCCGATGTCCGTTTAATGTGTGGTTTTCGCCCAAAATTCCCGTTTTTCAATCCATGCATGTAATTCACTCAATTCCATCAAAAGTAGGGCCATTCTTGGTTAAATAATTCACTCAAAGCTTAATTTATCAAGTTAATTACATTTTACTTCAAACCAAAATCGCCCGATCAAACCTCCCCAACTTATCTCTTTCTCGTTCCGAGAAAGACTCAACGAAATCAGAATTCAGGTCCAGTCCATAAAACAACAGGCAATCAAACAAAAGTATACATTACGGTATTGCATACGCCTGTGTCCATTGCCAGCTTGGATATCCGTTTATTTGAAGTGCAAAGCACTATTTAGTGATCTTAAAATTTCTTCACCCTGTAAACGGCTAAGTCAAAAATTCGTTTTCCAGAAATTCCTCCAAAGATACCAAGCTTACCTCCCCCCTGCGGTTTTTCCAGTGACGTGGTACAGTCAGTCCTTTTTGGTTACTGCATTCTGTCCAGATTCTTAAGGTTCTTCTTTTGATTTCTATTGGTCCTTTTTGCCACATTACAACCATATTAAATTTATACTTTTAACCCTTTGCCCATATTTATTTCTTCATTTGATTCACCTTTGTAGAACTTCATTTGTGATCTATGTCCCAGAATATTTTTTCTCTGAATATAATATTCATATTTAAAGTTGATGGTGGACGTGAAAACCTGAAATGGAGTACACCAGGTCCCAGGTACGCAACAACCCCAAACAGCAGAATACAGATCGTTAATTTAAAATCAATTATATGTAATCTACTTATTAAGTGAGTCCTGTCTTTTTGCGCAACTTCCAAGAGGGGTCACCTACGGGTTGCCGGTTACTTAGCAAGATACTTATCAAAGTCCTGAAGGTATATTCATATTCAAGCGGCTGTGGACGGTGGAAACCTGAAATGGGGTACACCAGGCTCCAGGTACAAAACAACCCAAACAGCGGAATAAATATTACAAAAATAGGGACTTCTAAGGTCGTGCGGTCATAGAATGCAGTAGGGATCTTTACAAGCAAATTCGAGAACCGGGCCATCAGGGTTCTTTAAACAGGGTATCTCTAGAGGAACTTTTGAAACATAAATTTTTAGAAAAAACCAGTTTACAACTTGAAGTTAAAACATTTTTGTCCATTTGTTACTTGAACCGGACAGGCAACCACAAAAATATACATTAGTTGGAATGTCAATTTTATCTCATCAACTGCTATCCCATGTCCAGTCCCTTTTATTCAATCATCTTTCGTTTTGCCGAGTCACAACCGGGACAAAAAGGAAGAAAAATTCAAGGACAGTTCATCAAGATCCAGAAATACATCATCATCCAACACAGTGTTAATGTTAAGACCAAGAGGTATGGGAGAGGGGTTTATGTGCGGGGTCCTACGTGGCTTCACCACACCCCAAGGGAACACCGCCCCGGTTGGTGTGGTGAAGGTGAGAGGATGGTGACCAAGGGGTTGGAACCCCGTACTCTCTCACCTCTCTTTCTCTTTTCTTTACACACATACATATTATATATATACATATATATATATATATATATATATATATATATATATATATATATATATATATATATAAATATAAGTGAGGGGTAGTGAGGGAATACCATTTCCTAAAATTTAAGGGGTGAGGGGTTAGTGAGGGGAAGGTGAGGTGCCGCCTACGTGGCACCCCAACCCCTTGGGGTGAGGGGTTACCATACCTCTCAGTCTAAGTACAGTCATCCAAAATAAAGACATCAAAATATAAAACAAAAAAGATTAAACAAAAGCACTCAAACAAACTAAAAATAAAATAAAATAAAATAAAAGAGAGGATCTCACCAATGTCACTGTGGGGGAGGTGGAGGATATCGCGGATATGGCAGGGCAACTCCGAATATGGACTCGACTAGACTCTCAAAGCCATTGCGATAGGTCGTGGTCGCTGGCGGTCTGTAATCCTGGTACTCCGAAGGAGGTGGGTATCCTGCTGGCTCGCCTGCCCGCCAATAGAGTGGGGCGGGGTAATATGGCTGCTGTGGCTGATCGATATCCATCGGATCTGGTCTGCTTCCCTGGTAAGAGGCATGAGTGTAATACTCATGTGCGTGGAAGTGGGCGGCAGAAATGGCGCGTGTATCCTCTGAGATCAGCTGCATTCGCCCCACCATTGCATTTAGGTCTGCGATGTCGTTGCTAAGCGAGGCGTGCCACTCCTCATGCAATAGTGACTCTGTATCCCATGCTGCTCTCTGATCCCAACTCGATGCCCCTGACGTCCCCTCTCCTCTGTGGTGTCCCAGTGAATGCCTCGTGTAACACCCCTTTCTCAAACCATAATTTAATATAGTTTATATTACAAAATGTTTTACACCGTGTGACTATCAAAAAGTCACTTATTATTTTTTTTACAAATACTTATTTTCAAGGGGTAATTACAGACTGAACTCAAAAGCCATAATTTAAACTTATATGTATTATACATAGGTCCCATCTCCAGCTCCTGCTCATCTCACCTAAGTACATAGCATTTTAAGAAAAATACGTGAGACATAAAGCCTCGTGAGTAATATGGGTTTTAGACCCAAAACTTTTCTGCTCAAAACTTGAAATATTAACAAGTAAACTACTTAAAACTTATTTTTATAACAAATCTCAAAATTTGCTTTTCTTCTCTATTTTCAAACCTCAAAAATGCTTTCTTTCTCAAAAACTGCTTTCTTTCTCAAAAACTGCTTTCTTTCTCATTTTTTTTTGTGACCAACTGAAACTCATGAATTAGTTTAATTTAATTCATTCTACTAACTCCTCTTCGCAGGACAGAACAGATCCATCCGCAAGGTTATGCTATCTCTGTCTCCCCTTCGTGACTTGGAACAAATCCAAGCATAAGGTTATGCTGTCTCCCCTTCATGGCTTGGAACAGATCTAACCATGATGTAATGCTATCTCTGGGAAAACTTCTGGAAATTCTCTCACTACTTCAATGTCTTTATAAGTCTACTTTACTTTATCTTCAATCATCACATAAGCCAGGAAAGATACACACCCTTTCCTGATACATCTTCGGGCTTTTGCCACACTAATAAGACTCGGCACATGCTTTCTTCTTTCTCCATACACATATACTTTAGCTCCTAGGGTTTTAACAGACACCCTCTTCTGCCCACATGCTATCTTTGCGTCATTGGCACCAAGCCAATCCATCCCAATAATTACATCAAAAGACTTAATTCCAATAGGAATAAGATTAAGTCGAAACTTCTTGCCATTGATATCAAGTTCACAGTCCCGGTACATATACTGAACTTCAACAAACTTCCCATCTGCTACTTCCACTTCGAAGATCATATCTAACAATTCTAACGGTACACTCAGTCTGGCTCCGAATTCATGGGACACAAACGAATAAGTAGAACCGGAATCAAATAACACATACGCAGGTATCAAGTTAACTAGTAGTATACCTGAGACAACATCATGCGTCTCCTTTGCCTCCTCTCGAGTGATCTGAAAGGCTCGGGTCTTCACTTTCTGTGGCTCCGTCTTCTTTTGGGCTGTAGACACCACTGTCTCGCCTCCTTTGTTTGGGCAGTTGGAACTGTAATGCCCAATCTGGTGACACGAGAAACATTCCACCTCGCTTGCTTTCTTTGCCTTACAATCTTTCATCTTGTGACCAAATCCGCCACAATTGAAACAGGCATTAGATCCCGCACGGCATTCTCCACCGTGTTCTCTTCCACACTTCTCACATTTCTTTACCCCTCCCTGTTTAGTCTGACTCAGGCTTGTTTTCCCTTTCTTCTTTAAATTCCCGCTACTACTTATTGACTTTCTTTTATCGCTGAAATTAGGTTTTTCATTATTCCGGCGCTTTCCCACATCTTCCACATTACGGGCAGCAATGATAGCACCGTCTAAAGTCTCGGCTTTCTTCACCTCCAACTCATAGTTCCACGGTAGTCCCCGAACATAATGGTTAACTCGGGATCGCTCAGTGGGATAAGATTCTCCCACAAAAGGCAACATATCACAGAACTTCTTCATATATTCATCAACCGACGAGTCTCCTTTCTTCAGCATCAAAAAATCTTCATTCATCTTTTCTAAGTCTCTTGTGGGACAAAATTTATCCTTAAGACATGAGATAAATTCAGCCCACGACCAACCATAAACAACATCTTTCCCCAAGCTTTCATACTTGGTGTTCCACCATACCAGAGCATCATCTTTTAGTTGTCGGGAAGCATAGTTAACTTGGTCTTCTTCACCACACTTGCTGGCTTGCATTACTTGTTCAATTTCCCGAATCCACCTCATAGTCACCTTTGGCTCAAAACTGCCATGGTACTCTGGTGGTTTACAAGCCATAAAGGACTTAAAAGAGCAGCCCTTCTCCTTCTTCTTGTTTTCCCCACTAGCTTCTTCTTCAGTTGTCTTTTTAGAACTTCATGTGAGGAATGGGCACTGGGTTCACCCATTCGGCTATCAATGATGTTATTCACATCTTCCTTCAACTCAGTTCGTAGATTATTAATCAAATTCTGAATAGCTTCCATTGTGACAGGTTGTGGTGGTGTGTTTGGCTCAGCTCCAGCATCTCTAATTACATTACCAGGTCCACTTCCTCGTGAAGAAGTGTGACTATCCTCACCCCTGTCAACTGGTGGCATGTGTCTTCCTCCTTCCATTACTATATAGATAAACAAAATCTCTGTTTAATACGTATTTCTATATAGTATTTTGTAAGCGGTAGCATGTTATCTCCCTATATTAACTGCACTTTTGTAGCAGTCATACTCACCCTATAACTTCTATAGGTCTAAATGTACCTCTACATTATTAAGGCACTTTACTACCTATGCAGTCAATCGTGCGAGATCTCGCCGAGATAGCGCCGAGATAGCGTTTCGCGGGGTCAGGCCGAGATAGAAATCAAAATCTCGGTCAGTAATCTCGCCAGCGAGAATCTCGCCGATAATGTCCGAGATTTGCCGAGATTTAGGAGCCCGAGATAGCGATATTGTCCGAGATTTGCCCGAGATAGCGATATTGCGCGGGATCGTTATAGAGATTTGCCGAGACACGTTGACACTATTCATATTAGAATACTATCTATGTTTTATGTGACATTTTATGCAACTTTTTGTGATATTAATTCTACGTAGTATTAATAGTCTAAAGTAACAAAAAAAAACCCCGCTATACCATCGCTATACCACCGCGATAAACGCTAAATCGAATCTCGCTAGGTGACCGCTATAAGGTTTATGGCCGAGATAACTGCATAGTTTACTACTACGCTTGTTAGTTTAAGCTTAGGATGGTATTCAACCTAATTCGCTTAAACTATGGCTCTGATACCAAAACTGTAACACCCCTTTCTCAAACCATAATTTAATACAGTTTATATTACAAAATGTTTTACACCGTGTGACTATCAAAAAGTCTCTTATTTTTTTTACAAATACTTATTCTCAAGGGGTAATTACATACTGAACTCAAAAGCCATAATTTAAACTTATCTGTATTATACATAGGTCCCATCTCCAGCTCCTGCTCATCTCACCTAAGTACATAGCATTTTAAGAAAAATACGTGAGACATAAAGCCTCGTGAGTAATATGGGTTTTAGACCCAAAACTTTTATGCTCAAAACTTGAAATATTAACAAGTAAACTACTTAAAACTTATTTTTATAACAAATCTCAAAATTTGCTTTTCTTCTCTATTTTCAAACCTCAAAAATGCTTTCTTTCTCAAAAACTGTTTTCTTTCTCAAAAACTGCTTTCTTTCTCATTTTTTTTGTGACCAACTGAAACTTATGAATTAGTTTAATTTAATTCATTCTACTAACTCCCCTTTGCAGGACAGAACAGATCCACTCGCAAGGTTATGCTATCTCTGTCTCCCCTTCATGACTTGGAACAGATCCAAGCACAAGGTTATGCTGTCTCCCCTTCATGGCTTGGAACATATCTAACCATGAGGTTATGCTAAGCTAGACAACTACTTCGCGACGGGAGGTACCACCCCAGTAGTGTCTTCAGATCTCCCGATTATGTGGGTGATCCTAGTCCGGACAACTGACTCTCATTGCTTTCTTTGCTTTAATTCTTATCTCATTACTTTCTTCATTTCATCTCAAATTGGTCAAATATGTACACAAATTTCAAAACAAGCTTAAACTTTAGAACTCTTTGACTCATACTCTCAAAAATTTCTTTGAAACTAACTTCAATATTTTTAGCTCTCATGTGAAGCTTCTTTCAAAAACTTTACAAACTACACTGCTTTAAAATCTGCTTAAAGACGCTTAGCCCTTTTAAAATTGTTTCCAACTTTAGTATTCAAAAGTATTTGGAAATCTTATTTTCTAAAATTATCATTTTGCTATGTACTAGAAAAAATCCACACATACTCACCTTGGTTCTACTATGGATCACCAAGCTTCTGGTACACCTTTTCCCTTTCCATGCTCAACAGTATTTGAAGCACCACCTATACAAGTATCATATATATTTACTTATTTAATAAATACATACTACAACTGACTCTATAACTTATGAGTCTCTTATGGCACAACTGCAGGTCATAACAAGTGTATGACCATTAATAAACTCATTTTACAATTTTCCCGGAATACGCGTATTTTACTACAGTACCCTCGGGAGGTCGTATCTCGGTTCCGACAATTTTCCATGTGGTTTCATACCATTTTAAGCCTATGGTATGAATTATAGGTCAAACGGACATGTCTAGCAACGAGTTCAAATCTCAAAAATTGGACAGAAACTTCTCAACTTCCTGCCGCCAGGTAGCGTCGCGACCCTAGGGGTGGTCGCGTCGCGATCATAAAGTACGTTGCTATATTTGGCGATTTTTTCAAACTGCAGTTTCACTATTCACCCCATTAAGCTCTTAATACTTGACTTAATCAGTTTAGGGTCATTTCCAGGCCCTAAATACCAACTTACACTTGATTTTAAACCATAAAATCACAATTTCTCTTTGTAAACTTGAAAAATCTTCCGAAATCACCAATTTTTCACCAAAAACCAATTTATTGAATTTTCAAGCTTGAAACTGATTTCTTACTTCATTTATGACATTTTTAACTTAACAAAACCATTAGAACCATATGAAATCAGTTTCAACTCATAAACCCATTTCTAGGGTTCTTAAGCTAAAAACCCATTTCACCATTTTTGCATCAAAGCTTCAATTCCATTGAATTACTTGTTAATACAAGTTTCTTTCATCATTTCTAACCTATTAGACTCATCAAAACCACTTGTTCATCCAAACCCGTGACTTAATGTTCTTGAACAAAAATCACCATTTTCTTGTATCTCAACATATTTAACAACTAAACATGTTATGTTGATGGTTTTGAGCAAGATGAGTTGGATGATTTCATTAGAATCATGATTTCTGGAAAATCAGAAGTCAAGACTCGACTCCCGTTGAAGATTTTGAGTTGAGAACTTGGAGATCTTACCTCTTGGAGCTTGGAATCACCAATTCCAAGTGTTTTCCTTTGATTACTTTGCAGAACTCCTAAGCTTCTTGTTCTTCCTGTGCTCTCTCGCTCTCTCCCGACTCTTCTACTGCCTTCCTGACTCTTCTACTGCCTTCTGGAGAATGAGAGTTGGATAACTCTCATATATATATTTAATTTTTTTTATAAAATATTTACACTTTAGTCCCTAAATTTCTTCCTTTGTTCAAAATTAACCCCCTGGCTCATATCTTTGCAAATCATGTTCCATTAGTTACCAACATAGCTCCTTAATACAATTTCTTAACATAATGGTCATTTTCATGTCAAATGACCATTTTGCCCTTTTCGGCCAAATTTCACTATTCACGCGGTAAAACTCCCAATTTTACATAAACTTTTATTTTTTACATTCTTATTTTACAAACAACATATTATTTTACATAATGGTCTTATAATATGACAAAAGACCATTTTACCCTTTTTACAACTTTTTTGCGGGTTCTTACACCTCGTCTCGTCATCCGCTGGTGCGGGGCCCTGTCCTCCTGCTACCCCTAGGCACTCGTACTTCGTATGGTTGTCGAGGTCACGGATGATGCGTCCATTTTGTCGGATGAAACTGATGCTCTTGTATTGACTCAAGGCTGTAGTCAATACATTCTCAAAACTCCGCGAAGGAGGAAATGCTCGGATCCTCGCTCCCAACTCCCGAACGATGTACGAAGATATCAAACAGACATGGGGGTGGTATTACGGTATCGCATGTCGTAACTCCACCAAATGTTTCATATATCATTATATGCAAACGAAATCTGCACCTCCCCAGTCATCAAGGCGTAAAGCACAATCGCATCTTGTGTCCGCACCTTGCCCTTATCACTGGCCCTCGGGTTGACGTTATACTCAATGATGCGCATTAGGGCCTTCGCCCTCGGAACCAGATCCTGGTGGGCATTTTTCCCGCCCCTCGTGTAAACTGTATCCACCAGTCGTGCCATATCCACAAAGTTACCCGAATTTCGGGTGTCGACGCACGCATACAATATAGGCTCCCCCACAGCCTCTAACAAATGCACCTCTGTATCTACGCTGAAATAATCCCTGATCCGCGGAACCGTCATGATGATTGGCTCGCCTCGGATGCTCCCGATCAACTGTATGTTCTCTCCTCCACCGTTCTCTTGCCTCCTGAGTGTCCGCATCCACTCTCTGACCAAATCTGTATGTACGGCTCGGGTATCAAAGTCAAGCACCCCTGCCCATCCGCACTCATCAAAAGCCTCTGTAATGTGAAACCCTCTAAATAAGTCACGATCGACCGTGCACTCCATCTACATGCGTGTCTCCAGATGGGTGGCATCATATACTGCTGGTCGGATATCCTCAGGGTGCTCGCTCAATCGTACGTATCTCGCATTCCACTGGACAGGCTCGGGGGATGGATCTCATTGTCTCCTTGTTCCTCGAGATGTTAGTGGTGGAGCAGTTGCAGTTCTTCCCCTACCATTTCTTATAGTGCTCTGTCTTGGCGGCATCTGCACAATCACCAAAAACAACAATACAACTTTTTGCCATTAAACATTTTTAAATGTCACACATAATAAAACGTTTTAGTCAGTTGGCAAACGGTTCCTACACAGAAAAATATGCACAACAGTCCAAAATTTATCAGTAACCCTGTTAATTCCATGTTTTCCCATCAGATAAAAAAGTTTTCACATTTGCAAATAACAACTGGCAGCAAAACAAAGCATACATTGATAAATTGCAAACTGCTGTTTCAGCACAATTTTTAACAGTCTAAAATTTCTGTGATCAGCAGCATATGTTCTAAACATCATTACTAACAACATTTCAAAAGATCAAAACCACAGCTGCACTTTTTCAGATTTTTCGAATTTCAGACAGTTTTGCGCAAAAAAATTTTGATCATACAAAATTTCAAATTTGTAAAAACAAACTGCATAGGAACCTAGTAATAGCAAAACCCAACAATACTTCAAGATATTATGCACTAACTCAACCTACAAGTGCCATTTTCGGCCATGAACAGTAACACACCAAAAAATTCGAAATTTACCAACAAAACTTGGAATTCAGAAGCACATACCTTGGATTCTTGGTGTAAGTAACTGGAGAAAGCAATGTATTGACACGAACACACAAAAAGCTCGAAAGTTTTGAAACCCTAGGTTCGAATTTCACGAAAAATAACCCCAAATCGAGTGTTTTTTCAGTTGTAATCTTCAAAATGTGAGTTGTTTTAGTGTTTGGAGGAAGAGTTTTGCAAGAAAAATGAGAGAAAATGGTGTTTTTTGAAGCTTGAAATCGCAAAAATGGTGCAGGGGGTCGGCTTGGAGAAGAAGAGAGGAAGAAGTGTGACTTTTGTGCTAAAAACGCTCTTAAAACGCAGCCCACTGTGCCAGCGTTCCAGGCGGCATCCCAAACGCTGGCGTGGGACGCTGGATCTTTTTTTGTGCCTTTTTCGTGCGAAATTTTTCCAGACTAAAATTGTTCAGCTCGTCGGCGTCCTACAGTGCGTCCCAAGCTTGAGAAAATGTTTTCAACTGAATACGTACAGAGCTGGGGACATTCTAGACGGCGTCTAAGACGCTGTGCTGGGAGGTTGCGTGTATTTTTCGTCCGTTTTTTGACTTTTTGTGGGACATTTTTCAGGGACTGAATGTTTTTCAGTATTTTTGCTCAACACTGACCAAAATTTGGGTTTTAACAACCCCTCCCCAACTTTAGACATTGGATCGTCCTCGATTCAAAAGATAAAAATAAAAATGCGAAAATAAACAAAAACGATAAAAATACGAAAAGACACAGGTTCCCTCCCGAGAAGCGCTAAGTTTAACTTCTTCAGCCAGACGGGTTACCTTGGAGCAAATACTAAGTGACGTATACGGGTTGTTCTTCTAGAAAATCAACCGGTTCGATTTGTACCTCGTGGCGGATGTAATGTACGGCTTCAGACGGTGCCCATTTACCATGAAGGGTTCTCCACCTTTTTCGTCTTTGATTTCAATGGCTCCGTGAGGTGCGACGTGGACTATCTCGAACGGTCCCGACCATTTGCTTTTTAATTTCCCGGGAAAAAGCTTTAAACATGAATTGAAAAGCCATACTCTTTGTCCTTTTTCGAATTTTTTTCACTTTTAGTTTTGCGTCGTGGAATGCTTTCATATTGGACTTGTATGTGACCGCACTATTGTACGCTTCATCCTGGAGTTCTTCCAATTCACTCAATTGTAGCTTTCGTTCCTTACCTGCACGGTCATATTCCAGATTGACTTGTTTAATGGCCCACAAAGCTCGGTGTGTTAACTCAACCGGTAAATGACATCCTTTTCAATAAACAAGTCGGTAAGGAGTTGTGCCAATCAGAGTTTTAAAAGCAGTCCGATAAGCCCAAAGCGCATCGTCTAATCGAAGCGACCAATCTTTGCGGTCTGGCCTAACAGTTTTTTGTAATATTTCTTTGATTTGCCGATTAGACACTTCAACTTGCCCACTAGTTTGGGGATGATATGGGGTGACAATTCTATGATTCACACCGTATTGTTTAAGAAGTTTGCCAAATTTAAAATTCTTAAAATGCGAACCCCCATCACTAATGATCACACGGGGAATGTCATGTCTTGCAAAAATATTTTTCTTGACAAACTTACAAACAACATGGTGATCATTGGTTTTGGTGGCCTCGGCTTCAATCCACTTTGAGACATAGTCCACGGCCACCAAAATATAGAGATTACCGAAAGAGGTGGGAAAAGGACCCATAAAGTCGATTCCACACACATCGAAAATTTCGACCACCATGATGGGGTTTAATGGCATTTGGTCTCTTTTTGAGATCCCCCCAACTTGTTGGAACTTAATGCAAGATTTTATAAGAGCATCTTTAAAAATTGTGGGCCAAAAGAAGCCGGAATCCAAAACCCGATGACCCGTCTTTTTGGCACTAAAGTGGCCACCGCAAGCGTAAGAATGACAGTGTGCAAGTAAATCTGGAATCTCGTGATCCGGAACGCATCTTCTAATCATTTGGTCGGGACCCACTTTGAACAAATCTGGATCATCCCATATGAACCGCCTAGCATGTGCCAAAAAATATTTTTGTTGTTGCTTCGTCCAATGCTCAGGCATTTTTCCAACTGCCAAAAAATTAACATAGTTAGCAAACCATGACACTTTATTTATAGAAAACAGTTGTTCATCCGGGAAAGAGTCCCGAATTTCATCTTTTGAAGTATTATTCACATGAATGGGGAGTCGTGAAAGACGATCTGCTACTACGTTTTCTAAACCTTTTTTGTCTTTAATTTCTAAATCAAATTCTTGTAGTAGCAAGATCCAACGAATAAGTCTCGGTTTTGCCTCTTTCTTTTCCATAAGATGTCGTAAGGCGCTATGGTCCGAAAAGACAACAACCTTTGACCCCCAAACATATGAACGAAACTTATCTAACGAAAAGACAACCGCAAGCAACTCTTTTTCCGTAGTTGTATAATTCAATTGAGCATCGGAAAAAGTTTTGCTTGCATAAGAAATTACAACAGGCTTTTTATTCACCCGTTGTCCCAAAACAGCACCAACCACGTAATCACTTGCGTCACACATAATTTCAAACGGTTGAGACCAATCAGGTGATTGCAAGATTGGTGCTTGAGAGAGTTGTTTTTTCAAAATTTCAAAGGATTTTAGACACGATTCATCAAAAGAGAAAGGTGCATCTTTTAAAAGCAAATTACATAAAGGTTTGGAAATTGCACTAAAATCTTTGATGAATCGTCTATAAAACCCGGCGTGTCCTAGAAAAGAGCGCACGCCTTTGACATTGGTGGGAGGTGGTAACGAAGCAATAAGTTGTACTTTGGCACGGTCAACTTCAAAACCTTTTTCAGAAACAAGATGTCCAAGTACAACCCCTTGCTTGACCATAAAATGACTTTTTTCCCAACTCAATACCAAATTTGTCTCCGTGCAACGTTTTAAAACTCTTTCAAGTTGTTGGAGACAAGAATCAAAATCAGATCCAAATATAGAAAAATCGTCCATAAAAATTTCTAAAGACTCCCTGACCATATCTAAAAAAATACTTGTCATAAGCCTTTGAAAAATGGCCGGGGCATTACATAACCCAAATGGTATTCGCCGAAAAGCAAAAGTACCGTAAGGGCATGTGAATGTAGTCTTAGCTTGGTCCTCAGGGTGAATGGCTATTTGGTTGTAACCAGAATATCCATCAAGAAAACAGTAAAATTTATGACCAGACAATTTTTCTATAATTTGATCAATAAACGGTAAGGGAAATGGTCTTTCGAGGTAGCCGCGTTTAATTTGCGGTAATCAATACAAACTCTCCACCCGGTTAGCGGCCGGGTGTAATCTTTTCACCGTTTTCCATCTCTATAATCGTGATGCTAGCCTTTTTTGGAACGGTTTGGGTTGGGCTGACCCACGTGCTGTCAGATATTGGATACACGATACCGGCATCCAACCATTTCAAAACTTCTTTCTTGACGACTTCGCGCATGTTTGGATTCAACCGTCTTTGAGTGTTGCGTGATGGTTTTGCGGACGGGTCGGTAATGATCCGGTGCATGCAAATTGCCGGACTGATTCCTTTGAGATCTGCAATTGTCCACCCAACGGCAGCTTTGTAAGTGTGCAACACCTTCATCAATGTCTCTTCTTGCTCTTTTGTCAGATCTGCTACGATAATCACCGGGAGATTCTCATTCAGGCCCAAAAAGGCATATTTGAGATGGTTCGGTAATTTTTTCAACTCCACAACAGGTGGTTGCTCCAATGACGGCTTCATCTTCGAATCAATGGAAGTCGGGAGAGCATCAATCAGGTTGCACCAAGTGGATGCGCGACCATAAACAGCATTCAAACATTCTTTTTGTGCATCCATATCTTGTACCCTGTCACTATCACAAAAAAGATCCTCCAAATCATCGGCTATGTCGGTGAGCATATTTGCGGTATGCTCGTGAACACAATCTCCGATAGTGTCGATCATAAAACAATCGCCATGATTTGGGGGGTTAGCGTTTGGTCCAAAGGCTTGAAGTCTCAACTTGCGTTTGCCAAAAGTCACATCAATTGCAGCGTCTCACACACTGATTTGGGCATTGACAGTGGCCAAAAAGGGACGACCAAGAATGACATTTTGTTGTTTGTCCTTGGATTGCGTATCTGAATCGATGACAACAAAATCAACGGGATAGTAAAAATCTCTCACTTTAACAATGACATCCATCAAGATTCCTCTAGGGAGTTTGAGTGACAAATCAGCCATAGCAACAGAAAAATCAATGGGTTGTAAAGGACCAAACTCGTATTTGTCATACAAACTTCCCAGAAGAACATTGATACTAGCTCCAAGATCAAGAAGCCCCCTTTTTATTTTAATATTTCCAATTTCAAAAGTGATCAAGGGTGCTCCGGGATCTTTGAGCTTGGGTGGAAGAGACCCCAAAAACACGGCACTAACATGTGCTGTGCTATTGCCCTTTGTGGGGATTCGATGTCGTCTTTTGTGTGTGCACAAATCTTTAAGGAATTTTGCATAAGCCGGAATTTGCTCAATCGCATCGATAAGTGGGAGATTAATTTTTACTTGACTAAAAGTTTCCAAAATATCATCCGATTGAGGCCCATTTTTTCCAAAAAAAAAAGGTTTTTCAGGTTTTTCTAAAGCTGTTGGGTAGGGGGTGGTATTAGCCTCCACAGACCCCTCCCCAACTTTGGGCTCATCCGATTCATGTATTTTTCCTTTAAGTTTGGCTTTTGATGGATCGTTTTCATTAACGATTTTTCTCTTTTTCACACTTTTATCATTTTCTGATTCATCATCATCGGAAAATACATAATCCTCCACCACCACTTCATCCTCGAGTGGTGTACGCTTATGCATATTATTATCAAAAGTTTTCCATTACGAAGAATTTTTACCTCATTGACGTGTGACTGATTTGAGTTGCTTTTTGAAGCTCTTGCATGTTGCGGGTTGACTTGTGTAGTGCTCGGAAAGTTCCACGGTGGCCGCCTATTCATTTGCTCCGCCAATTACCCAACTTGTTTCTCTAATGGCACGATGGATTTTGAGTTGACTTTGGTTCGATTGAAACCGTCCTTCATCAATTCCATCATCCGATCAAGCTTTTTGTCGATGGAAGAGTCGTTTGGCTTTTCTTGATTCCCTTGAGTTGATGGTGCACCCCGATTTTCATTTTGATTTGTGTTGTTAGAATTGTTGCCCCTCCAATTGGAATTTGCATTCATGTAGTTGTTCCTCCAGTTTGCATTTGCATTGTTGTTTCTCCACCGGTCATTGTTGTTTTGATTGTTGTAATTGCCTCTTTGTGGTGGGGGTCTATAAGCATTCCGGTTATCATCTTTGAAATCAAGATGGTCACCGGAAGAGTAGAACACTTCTTCAACATCTTCATCTTCATCATCGTTGTGTGCAAACATACTCCCTTTCTTGCAATATTTAGTTCTATGTTAGCCATCACATAGTGAGCAAACGGGTCGGGCTTGAGCTTGAGGCTTTTGCTTGAGTTGGTTCATCTCGGTTGTTAACTTCTTCATTTGTGCAAGCATCTCGGCCATAACATCATTGGATTGGGTGGAGTTTACGAAACGAACATTCTTGCCTTTGTGAGTGGAGGAAGGTGCGGGATTCCCATTCATGGCCATTTCATTTCATTTATGAGATCGTAAGATTCTTGCGGAGTTTTGTTTCTCATGGAGCCACCGGCGGCCGCGTGAATGGATTGTTGAGTTTGCAAATCCAACCCATTGAAGAATGTTTGAACTTGTCTCCAAAGTGGAAGTTCGTGGTGGGGGCATCTTTGTAGCAACTCATGATATCTCTCCCAAGCCTCATAAAGTGATTCACCGTCTTCCATTTGGAATGACATAATGTCATTGATTAACATGTTAGTTTTGGCGGGTAGGAAGTACTTCGTTAGAAATTTGTTGGCTAGATCCTCCCATGTGGTGATTGACTCGGATGGTAATGAGGAGAACCATCTCTTTGCTCGGCCACGTAAGGAAAATGGAAAAAGTCGAAGACGGATTACATCTTATTCTACCCCGTCAATTATGAACATGTCACAAATATCCAAGAAGCTAGTGATGTGTGTGTTGGGATCACTATCCGGTAACCCGTCGAATTGGGCACTGTTTTGCACCATCTGAATGACATGCGTCTTGATCTTGAAGTTAGTTGCTCCAACTGTCGGTCGGCGAATGCATGATCGAGCCCCGTCAAGAGAAGGTCGAGCAAATTCGCCCATAGTCCTTCGTTGCGCCATTGGTTCAACTATTTCTTCAACAGCTTCTTTTTTGACTGGATTGTTTGAACAGCTCCCACGAGAACGTTTCCCAATAAGAGATCTTTCAATTTCTAGATTGAAAATCAATGGAGATGACTGTGCGGAACTACGAGTGCGCATACAACTCGTCGAACCTGAAAAGACAAAACACGAACAAACGCGTAAAAAGGAAAAAAAAATTAAATCACCAAAGGAACTAGGTTGCTAAGCGCAATAGCTCCCCAGCAACGGCGCTAAAATTTGATCGCAGTCGTTGATGCAATCAAAAATAACCTTAAAAGCACTAACTAGTCAGGGAAAGTAAGGGTCGAATCCACGAGGAGCTTATGGTTAACAACTAGTTCTAACTGATTTAAAAGTAAACAAATTCAGAAAACAATGCTTGTAAAGGATTTAATTCAATAATAAAAAGAGGTGATCACTCCTGGTTTTCAGTTTTGATTCCAAAACAATGTATTATATCAGATTCTACTAATTTTGTGTTCATTCAGATTACATAGACATAACCGTACTACTACTGACTAAATCTGGGATCAAACTATGTAAAATCCGCACCCTCCGTCCTACACACCACTGTGGATGATTTGGCACGGTGGGGAAGATCATAATAGAATTGTCTTACACTCAATCAAGCAACAATTAAAGAACAAGTATTGGAAATCTAGTCATATGATTGAAAAACAAACAAACCAAATACTGTGTTCATGAATCTAAAAGGTTCAAATCTAATACAATACTGGAAAAAAATCAAAATCTACTCGTGGTTGTGATCACAGGATGATTTAGCTACTCATGACTGGAAAAGATGCAAACATTGTGTTGGAGATGATGAACATGTCTGGATCTTCAAAACATCAGAGATTCTGGCTTGATCTTGATGCAAAAGATGTTGATTTTGAGATTGGGAATTGTTTGGAGATGATTTGGGAGTGTTTTAGACCTTGTAAAACTGTCAAAACCTTGAGAAAATCGTCTAGAGGCTGCCTTGGGTCGATGGGATAAAGTTTCATTAAAAAGAGTGGCTTAAATAAGGCAATTTAGGGCTGTCTAGGCGGCATCGTCCTAGGCCAGCGTCCCAGACGCCCCTGGGACGCTGTGTGTATTTATTCAGCACTTACGACGAGCAGCGTTCCACGACGAGACACTCCAAAAACGCTGGGCGTCCTAGGCCAGCGTCCCAGACGCCACCTAGGACGTTGACGGGCTTTCCTGACATTTTTGGGTTGCTATTTCTTTGAAAATTGGCCTAGAGTTCCAGGCCAGCGTCTGGGACGCTGCTGGGACGCTGGGTGTTTTCTCCCGCTTCCGATGTCCGTTTAATGCATGGTTTTCGCCCAAAATTCCCGTTTTTCAATCCCTGCATGTAATTCACTAAATTCCATCAAAAGTAGGGCCATTCTTGGTTAAACAAAGCTTAATTTATCAAGTTAATTACATTTTACTTCGAACCAATATGGCCCGATCAAGGACCACACTTGTAATTTAGTATACAGTTAATGTAATTTGGATATATTCTTTAAAAATGCATATTTGCATTTGTAATTTGTAATAAGAATTATTATTATTTTGATGCAAATTTGTTTTCTTGAAAATATGCATTAAGAATGTTAATTCCAAAAAGATATATTTAATGTAGCCGTATTCTTTAAGAATTAAAGAAAAATATGTGAGAACGAACTAGAAAAAAATAATGTGAACGTGTTGAATGAATTTCTTGTTTTCAAAAAATGTAATTTAGTTTAAATATATTGGATAAAATTCGAAATTTGATTTGATTTATATTAATTGATTTGACTTAGTTGCGTAAAATATAGGTAATATTTAATTTCTCTCTTTATAAAATATCATATTTTCCCTTATAATTATTTAAGTTAAATTATACAGTATATATCATCTCATGATAATGATGTGTACCCTCAAATCATCGTATTTCATTATTTTAATTTGATGGTCACGAATTGGTCATACATCCACACAATAATTATTATTCATATTTGATCCTAACTATCACTCACTCTCTCTCTCTCTCTCTCTCTCTCTCTATCTCTCTATATATATATATATATATATATATATATATATATATATATATATATATATATATATATATATATATATATATATATATATATATATATATATATATATATATATATATATATATATATATATATATATATATATATATATATATATATATATATATATATATATAGGGTGTGGATCCGGTGAGGACTCAAAAAATGGTGAGGACTGCGATGACAATTCTCCACCACCCACTTCGTCAACGGCACAAACGTCAAACTAAATACTTAGACGTGACGCGTTCGCATGCGACGCACGTCCGTGGAACGTAATACGGACTTGAGGATTTAATTACGTGCGACGAACGTCCATAGAACATCATTTATGTGGATTTTCTTTCTTTATTTTCGTTTTTTTTAATAATTTTTTTTTTATTTTTATTTATTTATTTTTATTTTTATTTTTTTTATTTTTATTTTTTTAAATTTTAAATGTCTATATACTCGTTTTTAACTTATTTAATTTTATTTTTCATTTTTTTAAATTTTTTTTTCGTTTTTCTAATTTTTTTTCGTTTTTAATGTTTTAAATTTTTATTTTTTTTTTAATTTTCGCTTTTTTATTTTTTTAATGTTTTTACAACATGTTTGAAGCTACTAGTGTTATTTTGTTTTTTTTGTTTTTTATTTTTATTTACTTTTTTATATTTTTGAACTAAATATAGGTTCGAGTTTTTAATATTTAACAATTATAAAAGTTTTCAATCATACAAAATTAAACATATATTATAGGTCATACTACTTTTGGATCATATCATTTTTGGATCATAAAATTTTGGATCAAAACATTTTGAATCATAGTATTTTGGATCATATCATTTTTTACTCATATAATTTTCGATCAATAATATGTTAATTAAACAAAATTTTTGTTCATAACAAAATTTTGATCATTATATATTTTGAATCATTTAATTAAATTTTAGATCAAAACATTTTGAATCATAGTATTTTGGATCATATCAATTTTTAATCACATGATTTTGGATCAATAATATATTAATTAAATAAAGTTTTTGTTCATAATAACTTTTGGATCATTATAATTGTTGAATCATTTAATTTTGAATCATAAAAGATATAACTAAGGATCATTAAATATTGAATCATAAAGTTTCTAAATCATTAATATTTTGAATCATCTAATTTTAGATCATATTATGTTCAAAGTTAAAAAAAACTTGTAATCTTTCAAAATAAAGTTTGGATCTAAACAACCTTATTCAAAAAAAAAATTAAAATGTTCATAATATATGATATATAATAAACCTTTAAGAAGATTTTCAATTTGAAGAACGAAAATTTTCACTACCTATTTTTTATAAAAATTTAAAATCATTTAATCAAAACGTTTGTTCCTTAACAATAATATTTTTAAAAATTTTCTTTTACTAACTCATTAGAATAGTATTACGAAAAACTTTATCAATTGATTTTTTGAATTTGGATAAAAAAATTTCGTTATTTTTTATAAATACAAGTATTTCTTAAACTGAAAATATGAACACGTCAAAAACTTATTTTTTAAAAATTCTTTTTACAAAGTCACTACAATAGTGAGTAGAAATATCCTTAAATTTTCATGATTTTTAGAGAAAAATTTTTTTCTGGGTTTTTTTATAAAAATAAAAAATTAAAAAAATAGTTTTTTTTTCTAAATTTCATGATTGTGCTCATTTTGTAGAGAATCAAATTTTAAGAACTTTGGTTTTTTCAGAATTTTTTTTGTAAAGAAAAAAAAAGTTATAGCCAAAAAACGAAATGCATGGAAAAAAAATAAAAGCCCAGCCAATGGCTGGGTGACACGTGGCAGAGAGATAGAAGTGAGAGTGTTAGGCGCGTAGGATCTGGATTCTTTCTTTTTTTTATTTTTTTCAGATTTTTTGTTTCCATTTTAACCCTCAAAAACTTTAGCCATTTCTGAAATTTGTTAAAATCTCGCAAATAATTACGAATACACCATATTATCTCGTGAGATTTTGACGATAAATAAAATTAAATCTCATCCATTATTTTTTCAATCTGAATGCTATAATTTGTCATCGCAGTCCTCACCAAATTTTGAGTCATCACCCGATCCTAATTGTATATATATATATATATATATATATATATATATATATATATATATATATATATATATATATATATATATATATATATATATATATATATATATATATATATATATATATATATATATATATATATATATATATAAACGAATTTGCACAATTTAAAATTTATAGTGACTAATCATAGTCTAAAAAAATTTAGTAATCTTAAATAGCTAAAAAAAGATGTTCAATAACTTAAGATATCCTAAACAAAATATAAAACCTATTATTTTCGTTTATAATAGTAGATCAAATAACTTTTTAAATTTAAATACAATTAAATGACAAAATAAGCAAAAATTTAAAACTTACATGATTAAACGGGACTTTTACATGTTATTATTTGTGAGAAAATATTTGTGTATCAGATGGTATAAAACATAGAAGTAGAAATATAGTACCTATCCATCTATTACCTTTTTCTTATTTTTTTTTTATTCTTGTGCTTACGTATGGAGGTGGGTCATATCGAGTTATCGACGATGGTCTCAAGTTTTTCTGTTTCGATTAATAATCATTACGTTTTGTTGTTTTGTTTCGGCCCTAGTATATTCACCCTTATGTGTCACTCATTCATTCTATTAAAAAGTAACGGTTGATTGTATGTGTATTAATAAAAATTGTTGCTTGCTATTTTGGAAAATATCATTTCATCTTTTACCAAAAATAAATGAGATCTTAGTTTGCATAAAGATACAAACAGTTTCGATGTTATCTAGATATACAACTAATACTAAATGATATAAAAGTATCTAAATTTTGGCAATTTTCATCAATAAAATAAAGTATTATATTGTCTTCCTTTTTGGTAGATATTTCCACATCATTTACGCTGCTAATCATTATATTATTCATCATTGAATGGACAATAGGCTTTAATCTCATTTACAAAAATAATCAACAAACTTACAAATTTTGCAATGAAAACATTATACACACTAAAAAGCAAAAATGCATGGCATCTTATTTAAATGTCATTAATTTAAGAAATCGTAAGAAATACATAAAATAACAATCTTTTAACTACTATGACTCAAGATATTAGACAATTTTGCCCAATTAACCAATGTGAATATACAAAAAGCAATTATATTTTATTTTTTTTACCAGAACCTGATATTTAGATTATAATCATTCTCCAAGCCGACAGATCTCCGCTAGTTTATCATATAACATATGTATAACAAATTAGAACTTTTCTTTGTATGTACAAGAAACTCGTGTAAAAAACTAGTTAATTAAGAATCTGATTTTACAACTGTAACAAGACTCTTGTATACATTATCTTTAGAAAGTACAATTTATGAGTAATATTTTAAAAGTGCATTTACAAAATTTGTAATATTACGTCATTATGTTTTTTTTTAACAATTTTAATCATTGCAAATCAATACGTAACGTTCTTGTATCATATCGTAATGATTATATTCTTATATGTCGCCATAAAATAACATACAAAGATGACGAGTGTGTTATATACCAATAATAAAAAATAAAAAGCATCGAAAAATATTAAATAACTTACAAAATAAACATATTATTTCAAGTCTAACAGACACACAACTAATGAAAATTTAGAGTTGAGCTATTGTGTTAACATTCTTTTAGAATCTATTTTTTTCATTACATATATGTACACCATTATATATACGTTGTTTTTTTATGTATCACAAGATGACACAATTTTTCTATCAAATCGTGTCTAGCTTGCCAATGTTTCAGACAACAAGCACAACTCCGAAGCTACCCCTTGAGTGTTCCATATAGGAAAAGGAAAACTATTGAGTGTGTTTATGCATATAAACAAAATTAAAGTTGATGTTTTTGTTTCAAATCTAGTAACGGCCATGGCTTGTTATTGCATCTTCTCCTCTACGTAACCCAGAAGAAAATATTCCTCCATCTCTCATTTCCATCATCACCTCAATTATAAATATTATAAATTGCCACAATCTTTTAACACTCCTTCATTTTCCTCTCTATCCATATCTCTCTCTTTCTCCACCATTATATCGAATCTAAAATGGTTGCAGCAGCTGACCAAGAAGGGTTTTTCTGGGATACTCGTCCATGGGTTTTGTCTGAAAAATCTGGTAGTGGTTCTGCTGATCAAACTGGCAGTGAAGAGAAATCTGCAGGTGGTAAGAAGCAGTTAGTGAGCTCAAGCGTAGATAATAATAACAGTCAGATGAAGCAGCCTCAGATAGGATCCACAGGGGGTTCGAATGGTGGTGACCAAGAAACTGTAGCGACAACCATCCGTGGTGGTAGCAAGAGAAAGGGTGATGCTTTTAAGACAGAAAATGTGGATGAAATGAAGGTGAATGGCCATGATAATAAGGGAAAAGGCGTGCTTGAGTCAAGTGAGCATGATTTGCATATATGGACTGAGAGAGAAAGAAGAAAGAAGATGAGGAACATGTTCCATCAACTTCATGCCTTGCTACCTCAGCTCTCTCCTAAGGTACCAAAATATATTCAGTACTTCCATGTCTAATGCTTTTACTATATTTATCCAATAGCCAAAACAAATCCAGAGGCGGATAATAAATCTTGTAAGTATGAGTTGGGCAGTTTAAATTTAACATTTTATTCGGTTGTCGCATTTGAATAATTCGTCATTTTTAGTATATGTAGAAAATATACCTTGAAATTTTATGATCTGACAGATTTGTTTCTGCTGAATTTATGTAGATATGTCTACGTACTCACAATCTACTATCACTTTCAAAACTGATGTGGATATATTAATGCTAAATTCTCTCTAAGATTTGGTTTTCACAAAATGGAAAAGAAAAACTCCAAGCTTCCTCATTTCATCGAAACTAATGCCAAGATGTTCTATTTAACATTAACATCTTATAATATAGAAAGGTTATAATAAAAACGTTCCCTTCATTCGCTTAATTTTATTGATACTGTTTATGTTTTTCTCTTTCTTTTTTCTGTCTATGTACTTACAAATCTAGCTACTATATATCAATTAAAAATAATAATTTTTTTGTCTTTTTCTACTATATAACCTCTTTGGAGAATCCATGCTAATAACATTCTTCCTTCATATCTTATAAGGCATTTGCTTCTGCAGATCCTTATAGATAACCGTGTTCCTTGTAATTATTTATCATTTGTTAATTAAAATAGCGATTTAATTCTTTAAAAAGGACACAAACCAAATCCATGAATTTTGGTTCTATGCATTATTAATTTCTTGTAATCTTCATATTACTCATTTATACTTAAATTAAATAATTGGATTTGTAATTTCGCAACAAAATGCTGAAAAGTTGTGTTGTGCATTAATTAAGTAATTGAATTTGCAATGAGATTAATGATTATCGGGTACAAACTTTTTATACAACATCTTAAAAAACTAGGTAACTCAAGAATCATATTCTAAAAAACCTTAAAAGTGACTTATTGAGTGCAACAAAACCTAGATTTTATAATCTCATTCTATTATACATAATTATCTTTTCCAGGCAGACAAGTCTACAATAGTTGATGAGGCCGTAAACCACATCAAAACGTTGCAAGAAACCCTCGAGAAACTTCAAACAAAGAAGGCGAACAGGGTCCATGGTCTATCAAACAACACCACTATTGCTTCCGTAATTCAACCACAAGGACTGATTCTTGACACCAGGGAATCATTTTTAGCCGACCAGGCTTCCCCAAGTAACCTGTTTGGAATGATCTCCCCTCCAAGCTCCTCCTCATTTTCTTTCCCAATTCGTTCACCAACGATTTTCCAAACATGGACTTCTTCTAATGTCACTTTAAATGTATGCGGTCTGGATGCACATTTTAGCATTTGCTCCACCCCGAAGCCTGGCCTACTTACCACAATTTGCTTCGTGCTGGAGAAACACAAACTGGAAATCGTTTCTGCGCATATTTCTTCTGATCAAATCAAAATCTTGTTTATGATTCATGCCCATGTAAGTAATATTCCATTTTAGCATAATTTTGTATCTTTTCTTGAATTATTTATTTGTTTTTTATTTCCTTCGATACCAATATCCATTTTAGTAACCAAAATTCCTTAGTTTTTTACCCAATAAAAGTAATGGAGGATTAATTTAATAGAGACATTGATGTTCTCAAAAAACTTGTAATTAACGACATTATAATTGTTTTAATTATGATTAGCAATCTCGTTTTCAGCCTCCCAAAAATCTGCCTCATGCTTTAGTACTAAATTTTGACGTAGGGGTTACCATTGCAAAGTATTCTGGGTTACAAAGAAGTAATTATAAATGCTGTGAAATTAAGTTAGCAAATTTATGAATTCTTATTTATGTGCGTGGACACATTGCGAGACTTGCCATAGAGTTAGGCTTTCGGGTTAGCTGATATTTGTAGAATCACACATTACAACCAAGACCACACATCAACTTTGACATCAAGAATTATTTTTTTGTGGTAGCCATGTTTTTTGGAAAACATCGGATTTTTTCTATTAAGATGGTATTTTTATATAAACAATGTTTCATGGGAGTTCTTTTGTGTGATGAACTTTCATTAGAAACAAAGCAGTCCAAATAAGTTGATGAGCTACAATAAACCTTTATGAACTTATCCCCATTTATAACAGTCACCATGGTTTCATAGAAATAGTAACATTACTAAGCAAGGTTCACAAATTTTGTAGGCGATGGACGCAGTTAATAAATTCTATTTTGAACGATCATGTGGGTTGGAGTTTGTTGCGTTTACATTATGTTGTATAGTCTTGTCCAAGGCTTTAAAGACTGAATATATGTTTATATGTATTCTATATATAGATCTATAACTAATAACTATATTTGTGGAACCTTTTTCCTACAATGTTGATTAGGCAAATGCTCGCGATCAATTTGTGGAGTCATTTCCTTATGATGAGGTATACAAGCAGGCTGCAGCGGAGATAATGCTTTGGGCCAACTCTAAATCATCATAATTTTCTGAAAGGTTCTTCACTGGTCTTTGGGTGACCACAGAAAACAAAGCATATCTGCCATTCATCCGTTACGCTGGTAGATGAGATGGACTTTTAGTCCATAAATTTTTACTACTAAAGTTGCTTTGCTTCTCTTGCTATCGTTTGTGTAATCTAAATCTTGAACCTCTAGTGGCTTCTTGGGATTAATTAGATTATGTTTTCTGTCGAGTATTTAAGTTTATGTTATTTGCTGTGATTCAGTTTCCTTTTTCGTCATCCCTGATTTTTAGAAGTTTTTGCTGGCCTCTTATTACCCAGCCTCTCATCTTATCTTATCTTATATCTTATAAATGAAGCATTTTTCCTCTCACCACATGCATTTGAAACCTCCATGACCTTTCAAATTCTCACTTAATATAATCAATATATTAATTTAAATATTTTATCACATTAATTTGAGATTTTTTTTCTTTATCCCACATTGTTTCACATACATATATGACCTCTTCTTTTTCTCTTATATAATACAATTCATTTGTTTTCATTATCCATCAAACTTGATCTTTCAAGTCTATTATTAATTTATGATCATTTTATTATAGAAACATTTTTTTATCACAAGTTTTAAAAATTTTTACTATTTAGTTTCAACTCTAAAAAGTATTGAAACATAAAACTAAAAATTAAAATTAGTTAAAACTTTTAAAAAGTTGACTAGGTTGGAAGTTTATAGTATGTCGTTTTTAAAAAATGACATCGGTTTAAACATTTTTCGATTCACCAATATGTATATGCGTAGTTAGTTCCTTACTTAAAACTTTTAAAAACTTGACTAAGTTTAAAGTTTATAGTGTGTCGTTTGTAAAAAGTGACACTGGTGTAAACATTTGTCGATTTACCAATATGTATATATGTAAAAATTTTATTAAAACTAAAAAATGAAGATGAATATTACTAAAAAAATTGAACTTTATATATAATCTAAACGTATAATATATTAAACATAAATTGTTATCATAATAGATATCATGTTTGTATCCAAAACTCGAAAAAGTTACATAACAACTTTTTTAAATTCAATTATAAATAGATAGTCAAACATTAAAACCTAGAAACATGCTATTAAAATCTATTATTAATTAGTGGTCAATTTATCTTAAAAATATATATTTTTATCTCAAAGTTTTAACAATTATCCTATTTCAAAATCATCGAAACTAAAACGATAAATATATAAAAGAGTTAAAAACTATTAAAATACCAATTGAGTTGCACGTTCATATTAAGTCGTGGCCACAGTTCGATGTGTGATGACAACGTTGTAAACATTTTATTTCGCTTTCATAAGATTTATGCACATCGAACTTTCAAACAATAATCCTTCAAATTTCAAACAAATATGTTTATATCTATAAATATTATAATATATGTCATTTAATCAATATAGTTTAAAATGAATTTTTACCATGTACCACATTAATTTTAATTTATTAGAAAAAATAGATCGAAGTGGACATCAGTTAGTACCCGTCTAAATTTTACGAAAACGATCCTAAAACTAAAACCAAAGGTTCATTGAATGTTGCAACTGATTCCTAATCTGGTTACAATCAAGAACACAAAAGAACAAAGATATGAGAGAAATGATTTTAACATCTCTACTTATAGATGTTTTCTTTCCTTGAAATTTGTTTCTTAAGCTATGTGGGATGAAAATTATATTAGTCTCTTTACTTATAGATGTTTGATTTCTCTTCAATTGTGTTTTTAAGCGATGTGGGATAACAAAATGATACAAAATAACACACTATGAAGGAAATTTTGATCCCACATCGTCATGATAAACCAACTCAAGAAGCTTTTATATTCTATAAATAAAGGTCCCCCTAAAGTTAAAACAATTATACAAATCAATTGATATTTTTTTTACTCTTGGAAATATTTTCAAATATTAAAGTTCAAGGAAATATATAGTTAACGTTTTCTTATCTTAAACCAAATTTATGTATTATCATATAGTTAAAAATAATAAAGAGATTTTTCTATATATATATATATATATATATATATATATATATATATATATATATATATATATATATATATATATATATATATATATATATATATATATATATATATATATATATATATATATATATATATATATATATATATATATATTAATTTGGTATAAGAATAACATGCATTTGTTTATATTCTAACTAATAAAAAATATTCCTGCGCAACGCGCGGGCGTTTGCCTAGTTCTTATATATTACTATGACTAGGTTATAAGCCCGTATTAAACACGGGTTAAAAACATAAATTTTTTTTTTGCGTGATTTATGGAGAGTTTCAAATCAATATCGTAATTTAGGGAGAATACCATCAAAGATGCTGATTTCTTGGATCCGTAATTGAAGCTAATTTACCAGTTACATTGGCAAACATTTATTATCAACATTTATGAGTATAAAGAGAGGAGGGAATGAGCAGGAAAATTAGAAGTGGATGTGATAAGAGAATGGCACGTGGCATTCTCATTAGTCTTTTATTAGTATAGAAAGAAAAAAAAGTTTCAAAACAAAATCGTGATTTAGGGAGAATACCATCAAAGATGCTGATTTCTTGGGATAACCTGTAACCGATGAACCCATAATTGAAGCTAATTTACCAGTTACATTGGCAAACAATTATTATCAACATTTATGAGTATAAAAGAGGAGGGAATAAGCAGGAAAATTAGAAGTAGATGTGATAAGAGAATGACACGTGGCATTCTCATTAGTCTTTTATTAGTATAGAAAGATGTGCAAGTTCCATTAAAATACATTTTACTTTATCTAGAAAATAGTCATGAAAATAAGATTGTCCATGTCAATATAATGACATAAAAATAGAACTCAAAAGCTAAGTCGAATCCTTGGAGAAGGACGCAAGTCACGTACGTGTTGTGTTACGACCGTTTTGAGATGGTCAATCTCCCAAGTTCGCTAGATAGAGAGACCACGTAAAATGGAGCATATTTTCTGATACTTTTCCCAATGCAATACACGAATAAAGATGTCAACTAAACTCTTTCCTACTAGTTAACGAGGAGAATTAAATGGAGAACATGGGTGATAATCGTTAACAGAAAGTAAACGTGGAGACCTATTCCAATTGTCACTAGTTGTTTTGTTCCATGAGAATTCTGTTTGACTAAGATATCGCTTCTTTTTTACTGAATGGACTTGGTGCATAAAATACTTAGTAGTTTAGCTATATATAGTTGTTTTTTTTACTTAATGTTACTAAAATGTCTTAGTAGGTTAAGTTAGAAAATAGGTGTCTTTAACATTAAGTCATGATTTTATATTTAATTTTTCTAAATTGCGCTTATTTTCCTCGATAAAAATCATATTTATATTGAAAATTATAAGTAATGAAATATATATTTCATGCTTATATATTGAGTTATTCAATATTATACATGTAAATATAATACAAGTTTTATATACTTGTTAATCTGTTTAATCCATTATATATGTAGATATTAATTGTTTAAATTTAAGTTTATTATTTAAACTTACTTTAGTTATGTTCAATTTAATTTATTAATCATCTGTTTTTTAGTTTTTTAAAAATTTTAATGTGAATACGTACAACATTAATTTATAACCATTACTAAATTAATTGTCATTTGTTATTTGTCAAGTTTAAACATAAGGCTAAAATAGTCATTTATTCAGATTCAGAAAGTTCATTTAGCACAAAAAAAAAAAAAAAGAATCAGCATATATATCAGCAACATTGTATCTATTCAGATATCGTTACCCATCCAGTAACATTTATTAATTTAGGACTTAACAAGAAAAAATGGCCTAAGTCACCCATAAGCAAAGGTGAAATGTAGAATTGTTGTTGGGCCTAAGAATGCAATGTAAAGCTGAAATAAATATTACTCCTGGACAGGTCCATTATTGCTCATAGCCGGCTGTTTTCCTTGTTATCCTAGTAGGCCTAGGTGATGGGGCTGTATCAAATCCCTTCCTTCGAATCGACCTTGTCCTCAAGGTAGCCTCCTTGTTACACGGGCTGAGTAGATGGTTGTGTAACGCCATAACTTTTATGGAACAATGAAACGTGGAAAACCGATGAATACACAATCGCGGTGGAAGGTCGAGTCAGTATGCTCCTTTGCCAATTGTTTCAATGATTGCAAATGGCCCAAAAAAAGTTTTGTTCAATTTCTCGTTACCTCTTCGATGGACCGATAACTATCTATACTTTCAAAGACATAAATAGACTAAATCGTTGACTTGAAATTTGTTGTCCATCTGATGCTTGCTAGCCTGTTCTGCCATCCGCTGCCTTGAGACCCTAAGGTTCTCGTTTAGGAGTTCATGATTCGCTTGTGCTCGATCAAAGTGGCTTTAATGGACTTTAATTCTACGCTCCCAAAGGTGTAATCAGGAATTGTTGTTGGTTTGCGTTCATATAGAGTCTAAAAGCGGACATATTAATGGCGGAATGGAAGCTCATGTTGTACCAGAATTCTATCAAGTAGAGAAGTTTGTGCCAAGCAGTTCGTCGGCTGCAAAAAAACATAAATAAGACTCTAAACATCATTTTACCACCTCGGTTTGATTGTCTGTCTAGGTATGGCCTGCGCCGGAAGGTAACAATTTCGTGCCAAAAGTAGTGAGCAATTCCTTCCAAAAGTGACTTAGGAAAATCAAGTCTCGGTCCGACACAATTATTATTAGAATTCCATGTAATTGGTAAATCTGGTTTAGGAACAGACTGGCAAAGAATGTGGTCGTGAAGTTTTAGGGCAAGAGAAAAAAGTGAGTGAACTTTGTTAGCCTAACAAAAATGACCCATACGACTGTTTTTCCGTGATACGGTGGTAGATGGGTTATAAAATCCATGGATATTTCCTCTCACACGTTTCTTGGTATCGGTAGTGGTTTTAAAAGGCCAAACAATTTGTGTGTTGTATATTTGAATTGTAGACATATCGGATGCTCTTTGATAAAGCAAGTGACATCATGTTTGAGACTAGGCCAATAGAAGTACGCTTGGAAGTGTCTTTTTGTTGTTGTGATACCGGAGTGGCCTCCTAGGGTCGATGAGTGGAATTCATGTAACAAATTTTGGTGAAGTTTTGGAAGACTTGGGATAAGGATGCGCTTGTCAACATAGATGAGGTCGTCATGGATGTGGTAGTTTGGGAATTTTGATGGTGATGAGGCTATTGATTCGAGGAGTAATTTCCCATTTGATGAGTTTTTATAATGGTCGTGTAGCTCATTTAACCATGTGCTGGTGGATGTGATAATTTCATATATATGGGGTTGGTCTTAGAGGTGGCAAAAACGAATACAGCACACTAACCTGACACGAACTCGGCATGAAATAGGAGGGTCTGGGTAAGATATTTCAACCCGTTTAATTAAACAAGTTGACACGAAACGACACGACACGATTATTTAACGTTAATGTTAGGGTTGAGAGTTTCAACTAGAAAATGACTCGAACATGACCCGTTTATTTAAATACAAGCTTTTTTAATTCGTAGGATAAATTTGACAAACCCAAAACTAAAACTAAGTATAAAAAGAACAACTTTGGGTTGAGTCACTTTGTAGTATAAAAGCAACGTTGCCGCCTAAGTCTAAGTTTAGTTTTTAGTTTTTCCGTTCTCTAATATACTCTACAGTACTACTTAGTCACTCTTTAATCCTCGTGACCTCGTTCATCCATTTCTCCAACTTCTACTTTTTCCACTTTGCCCTCTAAACTTGCAATTAAATTTTCCTTTTCGCTTTTCAAATTCTACTCTTTCTAATTTTTTACTTTTTTATTTCTGCCTCGCCAACTCATACTCTTTTAACTTGTTTATATTTCAACATGACACGGCATGCCATATTTACAATGTCGAACCCCTAAACCCACTAACCTGACACGAAAATAAATGACGCACGACACGTTTATTAAACAGGTCGGGTTAGGGTCAAGGTCTCTCAACCCGTTTAATGTTTTGACTTGACACGAACCCGACACGACCCATGACACGTTTTCCTGGTCTAGTTGGTCCACACAACTGAGTGCATCAACAACATTGTTTTGTGCTCCTGCTTTGTAACGAATTTTGAATTTATATAGAGAAGCTTTGCAACCCATTTATGTTGCTCCGAGTTTGGATGAATTGGGTTAACAAATGTTTAAGGTTGCGTTGATAAAGAAATATACATATGTAGACCTACAATATATTGTATCCACTTCTTCACCGCTTCGGTGATGGCGTATAGTTCACACACATAAGTTGATGCTACCTGCAACTCAGAATGCACTCATCTGAGTGTCGTTAAGGCATTATAGGCTGCTTCTGCCCACTGGCATGTTGGTTGTTGCAATAAATCGGTGACACATGAAGCTACCATTGAGTACAAATGTATAAAATGGCAATAATAACCTATTAGTCCCAAGAAACCACAAACTTAGGTGAAGGTTAACAGTTGTGGCCATGGTTTGATGGTTTCCAGTTTTTTTGCATCCGCCTCCACTCCATATTCTAAGGCTGTACAGTGTGCCACACGCGGACCGCCCCGCGTCCTCCACATCAGCAGCGAAGACGCGGCAAACACCCCCCCCCCCCCGCGTCCTCCACCGTCTGCGTCCATAGATCGTCTTCCAAAGCACGCATGAAGGCTGCGAATATTTTGAATATTATAGCCGTTTTCGACCGATATATATATATATATATATATATATATATATATATATATATATATATATATATATATATATATATATATATATATATATATATATATATATATATATATATATATATATATATATATATATATATATATATATATATATATATACACACACACATTACTCTTTTACACTCATACACACAAAATCATCTACTTTTTTACACACATACATACAAAATCAACTTCTCTATCACATTGAAAAATACGGAGAACGATCCGAACAACCCCCCGTCAAACCCAAACACGCCCCCTGGCGAATACAATTTCAACTTTCCCCCAAATTGCACTTTTACGAGTATGCTTTCGGGTTCGTCGCAACAACCGCAATACCCGTTTCCATATCCACCACCGAACCAATATCAATACCCGCAACAACCTTACCCATACGCACCCTTCCAACAACCGTTTCTATCACAATCGCCACCGATTCCATCACTACCGCCACAAGCATCACCCGAAGAGGTCGTGATGGAAACACAAGCCCCCGCGTCTTCCTCCAAAAAGAAAAAGGTAAAAATAGTCAAAGGAACAAAACGCGAAACGCGCAAGAGGCGAAGGTTCCGTGGACGACCGACGAAGAGGTTCAAGTGGTCAAATCGTGGCTCGCTATTTCCATGGATTCGGGAAAAGGAAATAGCCAAACTTACACATCATTGTGGGAACGCATTTTAGACCACTATCACGAGGCGATGGGTCGTGGGGCGTACCGAAACAACGACGGTATTACGGGGAAGTGACGAAAATTTCGTGTCGAATGCACCAAGTTCAACGGCCTTTACAACAATTTGGTCAACATGCGACGAAGTGGCGAAAACGATTTCGGGATTTTCACAACGGCAATGGAACAATATGCCCGAGTTGTCGGGAAACCGTTTAAGCATATGTGAAGTTGGGAGTTGATGCGTACCGGTTCTAAATGGCTACTAAATCCCGATTTCCCTCGCTCGAGCTCGGGTTCCAAATGTGGGAGGACCCCAGATGACGACCTTTCCGACGCTCGAGACCCAATCGATCTCAATGACGACGACGAACCGGTACCCGAGATGCCTCCACCTAGACTCCCTATCGGCCATGACCGAGCGAAAAGAACAAGCTGAGATGCCTCCGGCTCGTCTTCGAAAGACGATGTCGAGGAAAAGGTCGACCGGCTCGTTGAACAATTCCACTGCCACAACGAAATTGCGGAATCGCGGTTGGATTATGTGTTGTTTAGCCGATCCAGGACCGAAGAGGACCTCGAGGCTATCCGATTGATGACGGAAAGAGCACGCAAGAAATATTTGAATAAGTAGTTTTTTTTAAATTTAGGAATTGTCTTTTTTATGTTTTTTTTTAAATTTAGGAATTGTCATTTTTTTATGTTTTTTTAATTTCATGCAATGTCGTTTTTTTATTTTTATTTTTATGTAATGTCTTTTATTTTTAATTTGAATATTGTGGGTTTTAATTAATTTTTAATGTTTGGTTTTAATTAAAAAAACATAAAATAAAAATGTAACGTGGAAAATAAAACGGAAGTCATGGGAGTCTTGCACACCCCTAGTGGAAGTCTTGGGAGTCCTGGTGACATGGTGCTGACATGGTGGGTATCTTGGGTTATCATGGGAGTCTTGCACACCCTTCAGCCTAAGATGATGTGTCTGAAGTAGTGTATCTTGGAGACGGCGAATGTACGGTTGGATAAATTTGGCGTAGTATTTGTTTATCGATAGCTCTTAAAAGATCTACTTTACATATTTGTAATGGGTGTCAATAGAGGGGTTGTATATAAGTATATCATTAAAGAAAACGAGCACAAAACTATGAAGAATGTCTCTGAAAAGGTCGTTTATGGCGGTCCAAAATGTTGATGGAGCATTAGAAAGGCCGAACGACATTATGAGGAGTTCATTGTGATTGTCTACCATTCAGAAGGCTATTTTTTGGTTTCATTTGGGGCAAGTCGAATCTGATGGTAACCTGCACTTAGGTTGATTTTTGAGAAAACTTTTGTATCGTGTAATTCATTTAACAACTCGTCCATAGTTTCGAAATGGGTAACGGTCTCAGATTGTGATCGATTTAGTATTCAAAGTTTTTTGCGATCTATTTTCTTTTAATTTATTTTATTCAATCTATATTAGTTTTTAAAATCGGTAATTAATTAGATTCGAAAATTTGAATTTTAGGTTCTGGAGTTGGCTGGAAAGGAAGTTAGAACACAATAAGGCTACAATTAACTTGAGACACTTGCAGTTGACGGTCAGGAACGACGAAGTTCTACTACAACAAACAAACTGATTTTGGATGTGACAATTGCGAGGTACTCTAACAAACGTATATCCGTATCTCTTTCCTATGAATTATGTGGTCGAGAATAATCACCAAAAATTCTTCCAAGAGATTTTGATATAGCTATTCTTGATTACGTATGACCAGGGGTTTTGATTTAATGATCATCCATGGTTAGAATGTTTTGAATGATATGATTTAGTTATCGGGTTTAATTTCAATATCTATTATCTGTATCCGGATTTTTGGGTTTATGATTTATACATCAGACTGTGTGTTATCATTTATTTTGATTTTTCCAATAAATTACTATTAGGTAATGGTTTTCTTTGAAAAATCCATCCATTTATATCGGTATTTAGTTATGCGGTTATATTTGCGGTTATTGATTGCGGTGCGGTCACTACAAGAATTAGTGGCATTAGGGGCGACCCCTTTAGGGGCGACATACCCTTTAGGGGAGACATCAGACTTAGCGGGTTTGATGTCGCCCCTAAAGGGTATGTCGCCCCTAAAGGGGTCGCCCCTAATGCCTCGATCCGGACTTCGTACATCTCTTTAATCCTGGCCGTTGAAATAAAAATGAATCCTATGGTGGTAAAAAAAGGGCAGTAATATTTCCCCCCAAAAAATAACGATGTCACCAAATGCTAAAAGTCGCCCCTAAAGGATGTCGCCGCTAACGGCGGGATCCGGACTCCCTCCTTCTGTTTAATCTTAGCTGTAGGAACAAAAAATGATCGGACGGTCGAAAAAAGAAGCGCTAAATTTTCCCCCGCTTTTTGTTGGAAGTCGCCGCTAATGCTCCGGGTCGCTCCTAAAGGGTGTCGCCCCTAATGCCTAAAAGTGATTTTCTCCCATTCGTCTCCTCTTTCACGCCTTCTGTGAAGCTCCCACCCTAATTTCTCTCTCGAGGTGTTGCGATTCCAGCCGATAGTATGGACGGATTTCAAGGTTTTTTTGTTGTAATCTTCAACAAAAAGGTAAGTTATCATATATTGAACTTAGGGTTTTGTAATTTGTTGTAGTTTTAATAATTGTTTCATGTTTTTTGTATGGTTTTGAAGCTTGTGTTCTTGAAAGATCAATCACCAACGGTATCTACTTGTAATCTTCAACAAAAAGGTAATTTTCTCACATATTAAACTTAGAGTTTTGTGATTATTTGGTGTTTTAATTGTTATTTCATGATTTATGTAAAATATGTTTGCTTGAAGATGTTAATGTATATAGATGTATATAAAGTTTTGATTATGGATATGGATTCTTTGATAATATGTATATAAAGTTTTGATTAAAGGATTGTATATGACTATTTTGATATGAAGACATTCATGGAATTTGTATGAAAATGTTAATGAATTGTATGATATGTTAAGAACTTAATTGTTAAGAACTTAATATTATGTATTGGATGTTATGTTTAGGTTATTATTGTTCGTTTGTTAGGTTATTAATAAGAACTTAATATTATGCATTGAACTTATTTTGACTTATTTGTTAAGAACTTTATTAGTTATTACTTAATATTATGTTAATGGAATGTATGATAGTTAGGACTTATTTTGACTTATTTGGTAAGAACTTATTAGTTAACGATTTCTTTAGATTGCTATAATAGAAAACAACAAAATTAGGATACTTTAATTAACAAAAATAAGAAACAACAATGCTCTAATAGAAACAAAAAACAAAAATAGGATGCTATAATTAACAAAAATACTAAAGTAAAACATAAACCCTAAACCCTAAAGTTAAAAACTAAATTCTAAAACCTAAACCCTAAATATTAAAGCCAAAATTCTAAAACATAAACATTAAACCTTAATCCTTAAACCTTAAACCATAAACCTAAACCTTAAATTCTAAGACATAAACCTTAAACGGTAAACCCTAAATTCTAAATTCTAAAACATAAACCATATATTTTAAACCTTAAAGCCTAAATTCTAAAACCTTAAACCCTAAACCCTAAACCTAAACTCTAATTTCTAAACCCTAAACCCTAAACCTAAACCATAAATTCTACATCCTAAACTCATTGATTTTTAGTTTAATTCTTTTTCTTTTTTATCATCTTAAGCTTAGAAATATCCGCTCGAAATTGATTTAGAAATTGATTTCGGGTTGTCCCCGTTTTGGGACTGCTTTTTGAATACTTTATCTCATTTAGGATGTGAATGCGTATTGCATGATTGTTCGTTTAAGAAATATTTGGTTGTCATTTTCTCTTTGCTCCTCAGGTATATATTTACAAATATACCTGGGAGCTAAGGGGAAATGCTGCCGAATTTTTCTTAAACGACCAATCATGTAATGCGCATTCACATATGAGGTAATGTATTCAAAAAGTGGGTGTAGAAGCCTACCCTTGTGACTATTATGACCTATTTATTCGTGAGGTTGGCGATTATATTTGGCGAGACATCCCATTAGACAAAAAATCATGGGCAGAAGTTCCAGAAGACCAAAAGAATGGCTTGTGGGAGCACCTACGGGTAAATTATTTATATAGTTATATTTCATTTGTTGATTTTTTATTACTTTTTATTTATCTAACTTTTTTTATTTGTAGACATACTTTGATTTTGATTCGCTTCAAAATGATCCCGATGGAAGAGCTTTATGGGAGGGCATTGAATGTTAAGTAGGAAAGCGTTATAAAGGCCGTAAATCCAAAGTGAATGAGTATTTTGGTAAAAATGGAGGGGTGCATGATGTGGAGAGAGCAAGGGCTAATCCCCCCCCCCCGGGGTATGAATCCATAAAACTGGGACAGTGCGGTTGATCTTTTCACGAGTCCTAAATTTCTTGAGCGCTCTCAACAAAATAATGGTAATCGTGCCCAACAAACAGTAAAGAACCGCGGAGGGACAAGTACCTACAGTAACGCTGCATTCAAGAAAGTATAATTATATGTGTTAGTTTCAGAGTATAATCTAATTTTTAATGTGAAACAGGGCATTACCAGAATTGAAGCCTATCATGAAGCACATACTGATAAAGAAGGGAAGTTTGATAGCCCAAATGTTGAGGAAAAATATGTAAGTACATTGGTGCTTTTTGTTTATAGTTATATGTATATTATTGTTTTTTTACTTTAAATAAGAAGTATACTAATCTATGTTAATCATCATTGTAAATTACAGAATGATTTACTTCGTGAGTTTAATGAGCAATACGCAATATGTAACCCCACAAACACTCCAGTAGACGAGGTGGCTATATTTGAAAAAGTGCTCGATACTCGACGAGGACATATAAGAGGGATCGGACGTAAACCGTCTGGAAAACAAAGTTCCAATAATCCTTCTTTTATGGAGGGCCAATCATCACAACCACCACAGAGTACTCAGGTTAGTTGTAACTTATTTGATAATGACTTAATACATTTGTTGTGTACTTTATAGTTTGGCTATCATTTCTTAGTAATTTGTTGTGTACTTAATACATTTGTTGTGTACTTTGTAGATGGATGATGTAGACTGTTTATTCAACAACCCAAGAAAAGTTGAAAAAATGAAAGCATTTATGCGACAATTGCAAGAAGAAGAAGATGATGATAACGATGATGGAAACGGTGGTAATGATGAGTAGTTTTTTTAGTTTATGAGAAGTAGTTAATGTTTTATTTAGTATTATAAGACATGTTATAGATTTTGAGACATGTTATGGGTTTTGAAACATGTTATGGATTATATAACTATTTCTGGTTGTTGTTTAAATTTCTGCATTTTCTGGAACCTGTCTGAATTGATTAAGAGCTTCTGTATTAAGAACTTAATGAAATTAAGGCAAACAGAAAAAAGAAAAAAAAAGCTATTAGGGGCGACAGTTTTAGGGGCGACTTAAGAGTATTAGCGGCGATACTTATTAGCAACGAACGTTTTAGTAACGGTGAACCATAATGGTGACGAACGCTTTAGTGGCGACCCTATAGGGGCGACTTAACAGTATTAGCGGCGACATCATTAGCAGCGACACTTTTAGGGGTGATACTGAAGCATTAGCGACGAAGCTATAGCAGCGACTGTTTTAGGGGCGACATGTCGCCGCTAATGCCTTTAGAGGCGACATACTGGACTATTAGGGGCGACTTCTGTCGCCGCTAAAACCACTAATCCTTGTAGTGGGTTGCGGTTATTTCGATACGATATATTTCATATAACCGCACTGTACAGCAATTTTTCGGTGAATTCAAAATTGAAAACCATACCATCGGTTATTTTTTTGGTTGTGGTTAATCGGTTTCGGTTTTTACGGTTTTTACATTTTTTTACCGTACGGTTCAATTTTTGCTCACCCCTAACTATCGGTATCCAATTGTACAAAAGAAAGTTTTGCAAAGTGTGATTATCTACTAAAAATACTTTAAAATTCTGTTGATGCAATTAATATGTTGATAATACAATCCCATAATTAAAATTAGAAAAAGTGCTCCATCATTTCTTTTTTGCTGCTCAAACTATAGTATTATAATCATATAATTGTTAACTAAATAGTTTCTATATCATGGATTATATGTTAGGTTTTTGATATTTTATGTATGATTTCTACCGGTATCCAATGTTAGGTTTTTGATATTTTATGTATGATTTTAAGAACAAATGTTCATGTTTGTTTTAAAACTATTCTTTCTGCTCTGTGCAAGATGTGATGGGATTGTTATCAATTTTTTTCCAACAAGAAAATAGGATCGTCATATTATTCATAAATACCAACTACTGCTTCTTAACAATTTCATATGTGCTTAATGAACAATAAAAGAAATCGTTAACTTTTAGCTTGATATTAATAAGCAACAGTTTAATAAAAAGATAAACATATCATATAATATATTATTTAAATAAGCAATCTACTGTAACATGGGAATACAAATGAAATTTAGTTTAATTTTGGTATTTATTTATGAGCTCACTGCGATTGATATGAAAACAAGACTACTATATAAAACAACATGATGAAAAAGAAAGTAAGCCAAGATCTATATTTGGTTATAATGAAATCCGAAGATACCTCTATGGAAAAGAAAGTAAGAAATGTTGTCTTCCGGTTAGTACGCTATAGAAATTCACCTATGCTCTGATAATGATGTCGAATTATATTATTTATAGTTTTATACTGTCAACAAAGGTTGTAGCCACTATTATGAGACATCTTCTTGTATTATTTCACATCTTTGTGCTTCTAAATATAAATAAAAAAATATAAAGTTAATGATGTGGCAGTAAAGATAAAGAAAAAGAAAAAGAGTCATGCTTTTGTCTTATTTCAATTGTGTTTATTCTTTGCGTATTAAGCTAAAAAAGGAACAAATCATAAAAATGGATATAGAAGAATCACTATATCATATTTTTTATTAACCGATGTCTAAAACATTCATAAAATACATATTGCATTACCACAAATACATTCCTTTTTCTTTGCTATATATATATGAATAAGAGAGTGACTCTAACATCATTATTGTAAAGAGAGAAATATAATTATAATGGAGGCACTTGAAGTACCAGAACATGAGTATCCACTAAAGCTCATTGATTTGCGGCTACATTATGAAGAAGAAGAATATGAGGAGGAGGAGGAGGAGGAGGATGAGGAGGTTGTTGATCCGATTAAGAAAGAGAGGTTTTCTGAAGTTGCATGTGAGAGGTGTGGTGAAGAAATCCATATGTACCATAGATACTACTACAAATGTACCATGGGTTCATCATGTTATTTCTCACTTCACAAGTTCTGTGGTGAGCTCCCAACAAGGTTACAACATGCATTACACCCACATCTTCTTATCCAGGATTATGAGGTGTACGATAATTGGTTGTGCCTTCTTTGTATACAAAAGCACACACAGCAGGAGATGTGTTACATGTGTTCTGAATGTCGTATTCCCATTGATATAAATTGTGTCATGGAAGTAGGAAAAAAGATCATACATCATCCGTCCCACCCACACCCACTAATGTGTGCCATCTCCGAACCCATTTTATGCAAGTGTAAGGCTTGTGGGAGAAGACATGAAGGGATATTCTATCAATGTACCACTTGTGTTGGCTTCACCATACACAAGGATTGTGCCTTCCTACCAAAAACATTGCTAATCCAAGAGAGGACATATGGTGCTTTTTATCATACTCATCCACTCACCATTTCATATTCCTTCACCAGGATAGATCAAGAAGCTAAACATCATCCCGTTTGCAGAGTATGCAATAATAGTTTTTATTATACATATGATCTTTGGATTTACAAATGTGATAAATGTCTGTATTATGCCCATATGGATTGCGTAAGAGTGATGCCGCCTGCTGGTAAATCATTTGCTGCTTTGCTTTCGTTATCATTTAATAATTAAATTTATTATGTTTATAGCTTTATTTGATATTTACTACTAATTTCCAACTTATGAGGAGCTGGCAAAACCATTAAAAATTACAAAGATGTTGACTATCCTGATCTTGTTCATCTCCCGTTCCCTGATGAAACTTACAGCATACCAAAACACTTGTTTTTCCAAGAAAATGGAACAAGTGATTATGAGGTAAGCCTACAACATATCAGTCATGAACACCCTTTAATTCTAGTTGATCACACACAAAGCAATGGGCAAACCTCCTCAATGAGTAATTCTTTGTTATTAATGTGTCATAACCCCATGAAAAGGACCCAACTGTTATGCAATGGATGTCTCAGACCAATCATATCGACCATGCCATTTTACAAGTGTGCTCAGCAATATTGCAACTTTGCTGTCCATGAGTGGTGCACTCGACTGTCCATGAGTGGTGCACTCGACTGCCCCCAAAATTAGAAAACCACCCAGCTCACCCACATCATACCATTCTTCTCATGTACTCAAATGTACTTCCTTTCTTTTTCGGTGTGTTCGGTTGTGCTGTTTGTCGTCTACCTTGCAATGGATTTACGTATTCTTGTGTCGAATGTGGATGCTATGTTGACATTAGTTGTGGGTTTATACCAAAACAAATCACACACAAAGCTCACCCGAATCACCTTCTTTCAATAGTTCGGAAAGGAGTTCCCGGAGTTTGTCATATGTGTCGCAAATTTAGTACGGGTCCGCTTTCATTCTGTTGCAACACATGCGATATTTATATACATACCGAATGTGCTTTATTATTACCCGAGGCAATCAGGAACAAGTTTGACAAGCATCCTATGCACCTAAGTTACCTACCAATTGAAAACCATAAGAGTGAATACTTTTGTGAAATTTGTGAAGACGATTTGGATCCTCATGCATCTTTCTATCATTGTCAAGATTCTGCTCTGTCTAACTCAATAAGGAAAACGGTTTCACCGATTCCAAGCTCATTCTCTCTAAAATTACTCCTCGAGTTTCACTCGCACCTCCTCCACCTTGGTCATACAAGACTCCTTTCAGTTATCTCATCTCCATAACCAAACACAATTTATCCAAAACTCTATTTAACTCTGCTTCCACGTTAGCATATACCTTAGGTTTTCACCCAAAATACAACTAACAATCTCTCACCAAGAATGGATCCTCCTTATCTACTTCATGTTATTTCTCTCGATATACTCTCCCACCACCTTATCTCTTTTGTGGGTAATCTACATCATATTCTCATTCACTCGATAGTCCTAGTGGACAGTGAATTTATTATCAAATAAATTCTCACACAATCGCATATATTTCTCCTGATACATCATTAGTAAAAATTTTCCTCTCGCTATATCTCTGTATTTCTCATCTCGATCTTTAATCTGTCAGGATGACACAAAATAGGTCATGCATACGGCTCACCGCAATCTCTACACATGACTCATAAGGAAAATAATAACAGCAACCACCGTAATCTCTACGCTGACATCATATCATTTTGCCCAACTAACTCATTACTTGCGGAGAAAATAGCTCAACATCATTATAAACATAATCTACTATCAATCGTCTCACACGAATAAATAGTCATGTCAACTTGACACTCCCACATTTCTCTCATAGGCAATAATTGGTTTGATTGCTAAGAAGTGAATCCTATCGATCACAACCAGAATTACTTTTCTACTATTTTTAACTCATATTTCCTCATCATGTAGTTATACAACTCTATCTCACTCGATATGCAAAGAAATCTCATACATTTCTCAATGCAACTACATGACACATAATCACAACTCAATAGCATCCCCAACATCGTTTGTACATAATACACACATACTTAAAACAGCACCTCCAACTGTATCATTTTACAACACCACCTCATAGTAACCCCCGTACTGTCACTCAGTCTCATATTCGTCCTTCCTTCATCCCTCGAGGTCTCGAGCCACACAAGCTCACCTCTGTACCATACAGATCCATACTTAAGGATAGTATAGTCTCAACACTCTACATCACCATACAGTGCATACATGTCTACACACAAGCACAACACTGTAACGCCACTCCACCTTAGCTCAATATACCGTGTACCTTCCTCTGGCCTCATCACTCAACACTGTCTTACAGTACCCCGTATGGTCATCCAAACTCGCCATTCAATGCTATCCCACGGTACCTCGTATCATCCTCTAATCAAACCATGGTACCTCGTACCATCTCCGATTCCAAATCCATTTCCTCGTTGACCTTAGCAGGTCTCCCTCACGGTCTCGAGCCATATAGACTCACGGTCACTCTTCTTTTGTGTAAGCCATAAAGGTCCTTACAACTCTAACCATAAGGTACTCGTATGTGGTCTCGTCCATAAAATACTAATTATGTGGCTCTATAGAATATGTGGTCTCAACCACAAACTACTCATTATGTGGCCCTACAGAATATATGGTCTCAAGTCTCAACCACAAACTACTCATTATGTAGACCCACAGAATATATGGTCTCAACCACATCTACTCATTATGTGGCCCCACAAAATATGTGGTCTCAACCACATATATTGGGTGATTAACCCAATCTCTAGGCCACAAAGGCCATTATGAACCACTCTAGGTTCTCTCACTCTTACCACAAGGTACTCTTTATGTGGTTACACAGATGTCATTCGACATCTTTGTCACAAGGATCTAATTATGTGACAACTCCAATGTAAGAACCCGAAAATAATGGTAAAATCTATAAAATAAAAATATGTAAAATTTGGGTTTCAACGATGCCGTAATGGTAGAAATTGGTAAAAAGGGCAAAATGGTCATTTGGCATACAAATGACTTCTATGTAATGAAAATATAATTTTTGGGGCAAGAATGAAATAAAATAAAACTTATAATGTTATGAAATGAGTTTTTGTGCCATTTTGGAAAAAAAATGGAACTTGAGGGGCTAGATTGTCATTAGTGCAAAGTGAGGAGGTATAAATAGGAAAGAAAATCTGCACTCTCCTCACTGTGAACTCATTTCAGCTACGGGAGAGTTCTAGAGGGTGCCAAGAGATCGATCCTAGAGGGAGTTGGAGGAATTGGAAGAAATTAACTTGGAATTGAAGAATTCCAAGCCATATAAGGTTAGTAATCTTGTTTGTAGGGTTGTTTAACCCATTCCCCATGAGTGTGTCACTGTAGCTTCATGATTCAAGGATTTCATGAAGAAATACGAGAAAGAACAAAGAAGAAGAAGGAGTGAAGAATGAAATCAAAGGTTTGATTTTCGGATGGGAATCTGTCATATGTTGTATAATTCGTAGAAAAATCATACGATGTCCAAATCAGGCGATTCCAGTGCCCATGGTTTCGTATCGATGTCTTTTTCAGTTCATCAGTTGGGGTCCAGACCTCCTTCGGTCGTTTCCCAGGGTTTTGAACCCGATTTCCATGAGTATGATTTCTGTGTCCAATTGTGTTGTGAAATTCTTGTAAAATCGTGTATTCATTGGATTGTTCTGAAATGTTGTGTGGAGAAGAACCTTGTCATGAGCCATACTCGACCAAAAGGGATTGACTCAGTTCATTGTTTTGGTTTGGACTTTGGTGTGTGCAATCCGACCTCCACAGATTGGTTGCTGCACACCTAGGTCAACTTGTGGGATTTTTAATTCCCAAATGGTTCATATTTTTGGTCTGAAAATTTGAGGGGAAGTCCATCCTCATGTCTAGTGTGTTCCATCCAGAGGGCTTGATCCAATTCAATTCGGAAGCTAGGGTTCCAATGCCTTCTCTTTGACTGAACCAGAATTGTCGTTGTGCACATTGTCCTTGTTGCACGATTTTTAATTCTCAGTTGACTTATGCTTTGAGTTTTATTTTTGGATGAGAGCTTTATCTTCATGTCTAGTGTAACTAATCCAAAAGGCTTGACTTATTTCCTTTCAGAAGTCAGGTTGTTGGACAAATCTTGTCAACCTATGCTGAGTTGTGACAGAAATGTTGATGCTCATTTCCTTCATATTATATGATTTTTAATTCTTAATTGGTTTGTCTTTTGGGTCTGAATTTCGGAGGGTAGTCTCTTGGTTATATCTAGTATGCCTATGTAAGAGGGTTTCCCTTGATTCCATTCCCAAGTGGAATGGAATTGGTGATTCCTCCGTTAATCCAGATTTGTGACAGATTGCACTGTCAATCTTGTTACTTATTTTCTAAGGTCTTAGAGTGTGATTCAAGTCTCGGTACCTTCTCGAGACTTGTCATGTATTGTGTCTACTTTTCTGAATGTTTGAGTTTGTGCCATTCGGGTTTCTGAGTTGGGAGTTATGGTCAATTCTTTGACCATGCGTCTTAGATGTCAAAATCTAAAAATAAGTTAATAATGTGATATTAATCTATTAAGATGTAGATTAAGAGGTCTTTAATTATTACTAAGGCCTAGCTTGTATTAATTAGATTGTTAAATGAACTCCTTAGGTATTAAGGAGTAAAGTTGAAGGAAAGGGAAACACAACGGGAAGAAGTGATTCTAGTTAGACTTCTCTAACTAGACAAGGTGAGTATGTGTGGATTTTTCTAGTACATAGCAAAATGATATTTTCAGAAAATGAGATTTCCAAATACTTTTAAATACTAAAGTTTGGAAATAGTTTTGAAAGTAGCTCTAAGAGCTAAGTGTTTTAAAAGAGATTTTGAAGAGGTTCAGTTTTTAAAGCTATTTTGAAAGAAGCTCCATATGTGGGCTTAAGATGTTGAGATTAGTATTTAAAGAGATTTTGAAAGTGAGTCAAAAGTTTATAACTTTGAGTTTGTTATGAATTGTGTTCATGTTTGACCAATTTGAGATGAAGTGAAGAAAGTAATGAAACAAGAAAGTAATGAAAGTGATAAGAGTCAGTTGTCCGGACTAGGATCACCCACATAATCAGGAGATCTGAAGACACTACTGGGATGGTACCTCCCGTCGCGAAGTAGTTGTCTAGCTTAGCATAACCTTATGGTTGGATTTGTTCCAAGCCATGAATGGGAGACAGAAGTAGCACAACTTTGCGGGTGGATCTGTTCCGTCCCGTGAAGGGGAGTTGGTAAAAATGAGTTAAACCAATTCATGAGTTTCAGTTGGTCTTGAGAAATGAGAAAAGAGCAGTTTTAAGAATTATTTATGAAAAGCAATTTTGAGCAGTTTTGAGATTTATTATAAAAATCAGTTTTGAGTATTCTACTTGTTTTGTATTACAAGTTTTAAGTAAGAAAGTTTTGGGTCTAAAACCCATATTACTCACGAGGCTTTATGTCTCACGTATTATTTGTTTTAAAATGCTATGTACTTAGGTAAGAAGAGCAGGAGCTTGACTACTACATAAGCTCTGAGGTTGGGACCAGTGTAAAATACAGATAAGTTTAAATTATGGCTTTTGTATGCAGTCTGTAATACCCCTTAAGAATAAGTTTGTAAAAAAAATTAGTGACTTTTTGCAAGTCGCGTAGTGTAATATATCTTGTTTAATAAATGGTCTTGAGAAAAGGGGTGTTACATCCAAACCACAAAAACTCAACACTCAGCATATCAACTCATAATCAGATGTAGTGTGCAGTCAGGTACACACTCATCGTCTTTCTCAGCTCATACTCTTTCTCAACTCATGTCAACTCATACTCTTTAACTATCTCAGTAAATTAGTGTACTCAGTCACACTTTTAACCCAATTACCAACAATGGTTCTCAATCTCTTTTTACTCATGCTCTTTCTCGCTGTTGACACGCCTAGGTCGTCGTGCCGTCAAAAATAAAGAAAACCTAACACACACACTAGCACAGTGGTAGTCAGGGTCGATCCGCATGAGCTTCGTGGTTAGACTAAATGACAGATTACCGACTAGTAGTGTCACGCTACAGTCGGAGGACCTAGTTTCTAAGTGCTCAACTACCCAAAAAGCAATCACCAAACAAAGTCAAGCCAAGCATAAGCTAAACTCAACTCAAACTAACCTAGTCACTTTCTGAAATCAGAAGTGCATCTCTGAATCAGAAGCAAACAAAGGCATCCAAACCAAACAAGGCATAACCTAACTAATAACTAGGGTTCTGACTGAACAGCTACTAGCTAGAGTTCAATGCCCAAAACTAACCTAATTGGCTACTGATTTCAGCAAGGGAAAGCAGTTCCAAACAAGGCCAAAACAAGTTCCAAACACAATTCAAACAATCAAAACACAAACAAACATCCAAATACCGAAATACCAATAATACTCATAACCAAATGATTCTCATTCATCAAATTCAGATCCAAACATCAAAACAGTAACTGAATACTACTAAAACATAAACCTAAGCTTAATATCAATGGTTGTCACTCCCAAAGATACAAACCAAAGCTTACAACTATCTAACTAATTGAAATAAAATTCAAAACATGAAAATACCAATTGAGAAGTTGCTGGAACGAAATCTTGGAGTCAAAGAGCTTCAAGGTCGATTTTACACCCGGTCTTTGCTAGGGTTTTCGGCTGGAAATGCCTCTATTTATATTTGCAAATTTCTCGCAGCCGCGCCGCGCAAATGAAGAATCCGTGGCGCGCATACTTATCATATCCCGTTTTTTCGTCATTTGAATGTGTTACACCGCCTTAAGCCCGCGTCGTGCGTTTCATAGATCCGCGGCGTGCGTACGTGTTTCCTTGATTTTTCATTCTTTTCCAAACTTCTTCCTTTTGCACACTTTTAGTCCCTGTTTCCATTCTTTTCTTCCAAACAAGTCCTGGCATGAAAAGTGAGAATACCCCGACACATCTGATATAATTTCATCAAGAATATGGCTCAACAACGCCTAAAATACTTGATATCACTAGGCGTTGTCAAACACCCCACACTTGTGCCTTGCTTGTCCCCAAGCAAGAGAGTTTTTAACAAATTGTAATAAAGACTCAAACAATTTTTTACTGTGTTCAGTTTCAAAGTTTATTGCTCTATGAGTTAGAGTGGAATAGTTCGCGAAAACATAATTGAATTGTTCTTTGGAATTCATGGCTTTCTAGAGAACCCTTGATTACAAACTTTCTGTTCACAATGAAGTGTACTTACTCATTCAGATTCTAAAGGCCATTAAAGAATTGTCCATGACTTTCGATGTTGTCTGTGTAACGAGCTTTCAGAAATACCATCCCAGACCAGACGATCTTAGGTGGTAAGGTGCATAAGTCCCACCCATTTTAGACTTACCGGCTCGAACAACAAAGGCCACTGATTGACATTTCCTTCCTAAATTCCAATCCTAAAACAGCTCAATCTTCTAAACTCGTAAAACTCAACTTATTTGACTAACTAATAGCATGATCACAACTATATAGTATTTCTTGAAAAATACTAATGTTATCACAATCACAAACCATTCATTTCAAAATTGCAATTTATTAAAAAATATTTGAAAAATATTGCTAAAAATTGAAAAATTGATCATTTCTGCAAAAAAATTTCAAAAAAAATCTCTTTCGACCGTCCACACCCCACACTTAAAACCGTACAACGTCCCCGTTGTACAAAAAATTATTTCAAAACAAGGGAGAAAGAGTTACCCCTTTTGGACGATAGATTGCTTGGTGCTCAGTATCACAGGTATAATTGCGAACAAACGGATCCCTGATTTCGTATGCTGGAGTTGTAGCGCTACAGTGAACACGCCGGTGGTCGAGACAAGTGGAGGGGGCACTGTGACCCCACACTTGTCTGAGACAACTCCTTCCCAATTTGATATAACATGCATAACTCAACAAACAAATTAAAAGCAAACATGACAAATAGAGTATAAACAAATATACAGATAGTGGTGTCATAAGTTTTGTATATATATCCCTAAAAAGTAAAAAGAAAGAAAAAAAAAGTACATCAATCATCACTAGGTGGCCTGGAGGGTCCAGCCTCGTGATCGTGGGCCCTGGCTGGGAATGGTCGTGGGCGCTGACCCTGCGCTGATGCAATCTGTAGGAGTACCTCCCCGATCCACTCGAGCTGGTCCTCGATCCTCGTGACTCTAGCCTCCAGTCGGTGCATGGCCGCTGGGTCCTCCTGCGGCTGTGGCTCTGCCGGGGCTGCTGGTGCTGGCTCTGGCCTCCGGCGTCTCCTGCCTGGCTGAGCGTATGCCGGCTGGGGTGCCTGGGGAGGCTCTGTCGGTGCCCGAATGAACTGCCACGGGCGCTGCTGCTCGATGAGCCTCATCCTCTCCAGAGTGCGCGCCGTAGTGCGAGACGGAGGCAGAACGGTCAAAGAAGCAGCCGCGGAGGCAGTAAGGATCCCGTACAAACGGGCCAGGCGGGTAATGAAATACCCCCTGGCCAGTGGACTGCTGACAGAAGCTTCCGTCGAGTGGGTGGAGAGGGCGACTGCGAGGGCAAATGGGATGTGGAGGAATCTGGAGGGGTCCAGGAGAACCCAAAAATAAGTCATGTCGTCGCCCAACACCTTCTCGCCCCCCTCCCGATGCATGATGGAGGTGGATACGATACGGTGCATGAGGCGGTGGAGTGGGTCTCGAAGGTGGCTCTCCCGGGAGGTCCCTGCCTCGTAAATGATGTTGGACAGCGGTGCCCAAACCTCCATGCTGCCAGGCCTCTCCGGCTGGCCCTGAATACAGGCTCCAAAAAACTGAGTGAAGTGGTGGTGCTGAAGATCCGCCGGAGTATATAGGCCTACGCGCCTCCCGAACTCCCGGAGGTTGCACTCCCTCTGTGCACCTCCCAAACGAAATCGTATAATCCTAGAACGTGGGTCTGACGCCCGAGGAGCGAAATGGATAGTGGAGAGAAACTCCAGCAGCAGCTCGGTGTAAACCACGTCCTCGTCCGTGGCCATAATCCTGTCCCAGCTACGACATGTGAACGATGCCTCTCCGAGAGTCCAGGTGCGATGTAAATATGGCTCAATCGCACCCCACAGTCCTACATCTCTCAAAATGTCCCGGTCGATAACTGTCGCCTCGAGGACCCGGCGACTGGTCAGTGCGTCTCTCCGCGAGATGTACTCCGCGGAGCTAGCAAGTCCCTCGAGGAACTGGAGGAAAGGGTGATCTAATCTGAACATCATCTGCACAAAAAGACACATAGCCACAAAAGACAAATTTTTTTTTGTAACATTAGTCCTTTTCTCCCCCACCGCACCGCGGCGCGGCCCAAGAGCAAGGCGCGTCGCGGCGAGCGGCTGTTTGCAAAACCCCGAATCAAACTCACAATTTAACCTGCTAAAACTTGATCCAATTATACCACAAGGTAGCCTAAGTGCCGACTAACTCATCTAGGGTCTCCATTTGGCAAAACAAACACCCTATGAGTTAGCATTGGCGATTCTAAGTTTTGAACATTTCTGGACAAATCACTAAAATTAACTACCTAATTGCTAGTTTTAACAACTAATAGGTAGTTAGAATAGCGTACCTTGGCAGTAGAAACAAAATAAGCAAGAAAAAAACGTGAGAGAAATTCGTCGATCAGAGCTCCGAGTCGTGTGAGGTGTGTGTTGAGTCGTGGCTTACCTTAATATAGGATAAAACTGTCTGATCGTTCCCCGCGTCATGCATTTACGCTTTGCACGTCGCGCGTGTCACCAAATCAACCCCTGCGCATCGGGTTGGTTTACGACCCCGCGTCGCGTAATTCAAAACCCGCGGCGCGGTCTTCAAAATTTTAAAAACTTCTCACACGACCCCACACTTGTTTTAGACCACTAATACCTGCAAAAAGATTGATGTATTTTCCTAATTAAATTTTAAGAAATATAAAACCTAACCTATGACACGATGGGTTGCCTCCCAACAAGCGCTAAGTTTAACGTCTTCAGCCAGACGTGCTATTCCTATGCCGAATCTTCTTCTTCTTGAACCCTTGATGACATCTGCTTGAATCCTGGCACGAAGTTGTTAGCCATCATTGACATGAGAGATGTGAGTTGAGTCATTCGATCGCTCACACCACTGATCCATTGTTGCTGAGATTCCAGGAGCTTAAAAACTTTTGCTTCTCGTTCTCTTGATTCCTTCTCGTACTGCTGGTGTCTTGCTTCCATCATCTCCATCATGTCCAGCAGCTGCTCTTTATCGATAGTGGACAACGGGTGGTCCTTGGTTTCTTTTAAAACCTCTTCTTTTCCTCCTTCTCCCGTACGTGTCCAAATTTTTCCTTGCTCTTGATCCCAGGTTCCATTAATATCCTTCTGTCCACTTGCTTGCCATTCCCTTCTGAAGGTAATGATACAGGATTTCCAAACATGTTCAGTATTCTTTTCCTTGTTCCAAAGAAGATGTCCATGTCCCCTGTCTTGCAATCAATCACCGAACCAGCAGTAGCCAAGAATGGACGTCCTAAAATGAGTGCAGGTGCATCGTCCAAGCTTTCGTATTCCATAACCAGAAAATCCACAGGATAGAAAAAGTCCCCAACTTTGACTATGACATTCGTCAGTTTTCCCCGAGATACCTTTGTTGATTGATCGGCCAGCTGCAATACAACTTATGCTGGCTCTATTTCTTCATTTTTGTACTTATCGTACAGGTATCCTGGCAGTATATTGACACTTGCTCCCAAATCTAACAAGGTGTTCCGAATAACCACATCTCCTACAGTAGTAGTGATCAATGGTGATCCAGGATCATTTTCCTTTTTGGGCAGTGTCCCCAACAATGCCTCACTCGCTTTCACAGTCAACCTCACAGTATTTGGTGTGGGCACTTTACTCTTCCCATTTCTTTCGCATATTTCTTGAAGAATTCTGGTATCCTCAGGGGCATCCTTAAGCTCATCCCACAGAGGTTGGTTCATTAAAGGCCCCATTGGTTTTGGTGCTTCCTGCTTCTTTTTCCCTTTCCTATCCTTCTTTTTCTGCTTGATTCCTGCTATCGTCGATTGCTCCTCCTTCTGGACCTCTTTGTCTATTCCTAGTTGAGTTTCCTTCTCAACAGGATTTTCTTCTTCCTTACCTTCCTCACTTCCTAGAACTTTCTCTTCCTTCTCCAGTTTCACTTCACTTCCTACTTCAAACAAGTCTTCCAAAGTGACTTTTCGCCATCCGGATTCGACAGTGTTAACTTGCTCTTTTCCTGGTCGCTGATTATGGGTTGGGTTGACCTCTGTAGCACTTGGCAATTTTCCACTGTCTCTCTTTTGCTGATCCTCAGCCATTTGTCCAATTTGTCGTTCCATGTTTGCAATAGCTTTTGCATTTGCTTGAGACTGTTGTTGCGTAGTAGTGACCATTTCGTACATCTTAGCAAACATTTATTCTTGAGTTCTTGGGGCGTTGTTGGTAACATTATTGGGCCCCCTGTTGTTGTTATTGCTGCTATTTCCGTTGTGGTTGTTGTTATTCGCAGGCTGATGTGTTCTAGGCTGATTGGTCGGTTGACTTTGGTAATTGTTCTGCCTAAAATTCTGCTGCTGTCCTTGATTATATGGCCTATAGGGTCGTCCATTATTATGCTGGCCTTGACCCTGGCCATAAACTTGATTCGCCTCTTGAGTTTTAGGTCCTCCTTGACCTCCTTGCGATGGATTCTGTGGTCCATTCTGCAGTGTTGACATGAGCCTGTCAAACTTCTTATTCAGTTCACTAATTTCCTTCTTTACTTCTTTCTTCCAGTCAGCATCGGCTCCCACTTCTACTGCCGTACCTACAGTCTTTCTGGTAGAGAAATTTTCCTTGGAACCATTGCTTAATTGTTCCAAGAACTGCCAAGCTTCCTCTGGGTCCTGCCACATAAATGTCCCACTTGATGAGGCATTTATCATGGCCTGATGCGTCTCACTGACTCCTTCGAAGAATAACTTAACTAACTGCCACCTAGGAATTTCGTGATGCGGGCAGGATCGTAACAACTCCTTCAGCCTATCAAAAGCTTCGTGGAAAGCCTCACCTAGCTTTTACTGGAAGTCCTGAATGACCCTTCTAATTTCAGTTGTCTTACTTGCTGGATAAAATTCCTGTAGGAACTTGGCCTTGAGTTGATCCCATGTGGTAATGTTGTTCGATGGTAAAGATGTGAACCAGTATTTGGCCTTATCTTTGAGGGTAAATGGGAATAGTCTAAGCCTGAAAATGTTCCTATTGGTATTCCTTGGGTTATTAGCATTGGCAATCGCTAAAAATTCATATAGATGATTATAAGGATCGTCTTGCTTATACCCTCTAAACTCTAGCAATATTCCTAACAACTGAGGTCTTATTTCTACTTGAGAATCAATGTTATCAGGAATATAGATTGGCGATGAATCATCATATTCCCATGGTTGGAAATGTGATGCAACCGATTGCCTTCTCGGTTGTGCGAAATGTAAAGGTCGAGCAGGATTACCGTAAGGATGATCGTTATATTCCCGCTGACCTGGTGGTTGATACTGTGGTGCTCTTCTGGGAGGTCCCCGACCTTGGTTCCACTGTGGTTGTGGTGCTGATGGCACCCATCCCTCGTCTTCCTCGTCATATTACTCCTCTATCTCTGGATAATGATAGTGTGGCTGAGGAGGTTGTTGATAGTGTATCGGTTGTGTAGGTTGGAATGTGGGTTGAGGTTTAAAAAGAACTGGTTGTGGTTGAGAAACTGGTTGAGAGGTTGGTGTCTGCTGTCTAGAAACTGGGGTGCCATCACGGGTCGGCTCTTCCCAAGACATTGCAGAGGTAAACGGGTTGGTAGATTGTGGTTGTGAAACGGGTGTAAATGATGGTACCGATGGCGGAGTGCATGATGGTATGGGTGCAGGGGCTGAAACTGCACCACCAGAAGCACTCGTGCTCCCGAACTGAAACTCTGACAGTGGGGGAATAGAAAACATCCCCGTTGCCTCACCTGATGGTTCCCGGGCAACACCTACTGGACTACTACTAACCTGACTAAAATTCATGATATTTAAACGCCTACGAGCACGGATTTTGCGCGCAGTACGCTCAATCTCAGGATCAAAATGCAGTGGGGATAATTGCTCACCCCTGCGGGTACGCATGCACTAGTGCAACACGCCCACAACAAAAAAATCAAAAACCAAAACTAACCAAATGAAATTTTCAAAAACAAGAAACAAGTTCCTACTAATCACCTAATCTAAGCTCACAGCTCCCCGGCAACGGCGCCAAAATTTGACACGCCTAGGTCGTCGTGCGGTCAAAAATAAAGAAAACCTAACACACACACTAGCACAGTGGTAGTCAGGGTCGATCCGCAGGAGCTTCGTGGTTAGACTAAATGACAGATTACCGACTAGTAGTGTCACGCTACAGTCGGAGGACCTAGTTTCTAAGTGCTCAACTACCTAAAAAGCAATCACCAAACAAAGTCAAGCCAAGCATAAGCTAAACTAAACTCAAACTAACCTAGTCACTTTCTGAAATCAGAAGTGCATCTCTGAATCAGAAGCAAACAAAGGCATCCAAACCAAACAAGGCATAACCTAACTAATAACTAGGGTTCTGACTGAACAGCTACTAGCTAGAGTTCAATGCCCAAAACTAACCTAATTGGCTACTGATTTCAGCAAGGGAAAGCAGTTCCAAACAAGGCCAAAACAAGTTCCAAACACAATTCAAACAATCAAAACACAAACAAACATCCAAATACTGAAATACCAATAATACTCATAACCAAATGATTCTCATTCATCAAATTCAGATCCAAACATCAAAACAGTAACTGAATACTACTAAAACATAAACCTAAGCTTAATATCAATGGTTGTCACTCCCAAAGATACAAACCAAAGCTTACAACTATCTAACTAATTGAAATAAAATCCAAAACATGAAAATACCAATTGAGAAGTTGCTGGAACGAAATCTTGGAGTCAAAGAGCTTCAAGGTCGATTTTACACCCGGTCTTTGCTAGGGTTTTCGGCTAGAATTGCCTCTATTTATATTTGCAAATTTCTCGCAGCCGCGCCGCGCAAATGAAGAATCCGCGGCGCGCGTACTTATCAGATCCCGTTTTTTCGTCATTTGAATGTGTTACACCGCCTTAAGCCCACGTCGTGCGTTTCATAGATCCGCGGCGCGCGTACGTGTTTCCTTGATTTTTCATTCTTTTCCAAACTTCTTCCTTTTGCACGCTTTTAGTCTCTGTTTCCATTCTTTTCTTCCAAACAAGTCCTGGCACGAAAAGTGAGAATACCCCGACATATCTGATATAATTTCATCAAGAACAGGGCTCAACAACGCCTAAAATACTTGATATCACTAGGCGTTTGCAGCTGTCCATTGCCTATTTCCATTTGGCAGACTCGGGGCCCGCCACTGCTTTGCGGTAGTTAGCTGGTTCATCCAAATTTGTCAGTGTACGATCACTGACAAACGTATCACCATCCGTAGTTATATGGAAACCATAAAACTTGGGTGGCATGCTAACTCTACCCGAACGCCTAAGGGGCAATGATATGTCAGCCGGTCCAACAGGAACCTCTTCCTCATGTTGGTGGCTAGTTTCTCCTAAGGTTGTTTCATCGGGCGTCTCCTGAATTTCTTCGAGATCGATTGAACTCCCATTGTCCTCTTTGGAAATGAGTTCTCTCTCTCGAAAGACTCCTCGTCTAGCTACAAAGACCACGTCCTCGCTCGGTCTGTAGAACAAGTATCCAAATGACTGTTTCGGGTATCCGATCAAATAACGCCTCTCACTTCTTTCTGTGAGTTTTTCTTGAGTCTCTCATCTTACGAAAGCCTCACAACCCTAGACTTTGATGTGTGCCAACGAGGGAACTTTCCCCGTCCACATCTCGTACGGTGTTTTAGCAACCTTCTTGGTTGGGACAAGGTTAAGGATATGGGCGGCAGTCTCCAAGGCATACCCCCAGAAATGAATTGGAAGCGAAGCTCAATTCATCATGGAACGAACCATGTCCAACAAGGTTCGGTTTTGCCTTTCGGCAACACCGTTCAACTGTGGTGTTCTTGGAGGCGACAACTGTGAAACAATTCCACATTCCTTAAGATAATCGAGAAAATCGATACTAAGATACTCACCGCCTCTGTCGGATCTAAGCATCTTTATCTTTCTGCCCAGTTGATTTTCTACTTCGTTTTTAAACTCTTTGAACTTTTCAAAGGTATCTAATTTGTGCTTGATCAAGTAGATATACCCGTATCTACTAAAATCATCATTAAAGGTCACATAGAACCGCGTGCCATCTTTTGTGGTTGTTCTGAAGGGACCACACACATCTGTGTGTATGATATCCAACAGACCTTCACCTCTTTCAAAGGAATCTTTGAATGATGATTTTGTCATCTTGCCAAGTAAACAAGATTCGCATACATCGTCCGATTTGAGGTCGAACGATTCCAACACTCCATCCTTTTGGAGTTGGCCGATGCGTTTCTTGTTAATATGGTCAAGGCGACAGTGCCACAAACACGCCTTTTCTATACCGTCCGAAGAATCAATATGTAATACACTTTTACCACAATTATCAACACACATAATAGTCTCATACACTCTATCACAAGGCATAGCATTAAATATAAAAACATCATTTTTGAAAACTGAAATTGAACCATTCAATTTATTAAAATCATAATAAAAGCCCTGTTTGAACAATGCATGAAAAGAAATTATGTTCTTTGCCATATCAGGCGAATAGCAACAATTATGTAAATCTAATCTAACTCCACTACTAAGCACTAGTCTATAGACATCGATCTTGGTAACAGGTGACGTTCGCCTATTGCCCATGACCAGGTTCAATCTACCGTGCTCTAGCTCCCTACTTTCCTCTAGGCCCTGCAAATCAGAACAAATATGAAAACCACATCATATATCAAGGACCCAAGAACAGGAAGAAGATGAGTTATTAGATATAGAATATGTACCTGCTTGTGATGGCTTCACTTTGCCATCCTTGATATCCTGCAAGTACTTGGGGCAGCTCCTCTTCCAGTGACCATTTTCTTTGCAATAAAAGCAGTCGGCTTCCTTTGGATTTGTGACATGCGGAATGTCGGAAGACTTGGCTCTCGGGGCACTGCTAGATGACCCGACATGAACATTTTCCCTCCAGTTTTGCTTCGGAGGGCCCTTTTTTTCTTTCCTTTGCCAGAGCAGATAGCCAGGACAGACGGGTTAATCGGGAGCACACTTTTCCCTTTCATCCCGTCTTCAGCAGTACGAAGCATGCGGTGTAACTCAGCCAAAAGTTGCCTGACTGTTGTTCAAATGATACGCCAGTGTGAACTGGTCATAAGAACTGGGTAGAGAATTCAGCATAATGTCAACAGCCAAATCCTCATGAACAGACATTTCTAGCTTTCTAAGCCTTTCCACATAACCTTGCATCCTTTACACATGAGTGCAGATGGACTCTCCATCCTTAGGCTTGCCGTTAGTGAACGCTTTTACAACATCACGCCTTTCGATGCGCTCTTGCTTGCGAAACTTTTCTGCAAGCTCTTTGTGCATTTTGTAAGGCCAGTAGTCCTCATAAATCCTTTGCAGTTCAGGGTCCATGGTGGCGATCATGATGCAAGCCACTTTGGTTGCATCATCAGAATGTTTTGTGTACGAGGCGAGTTCCTCGGGAGTAGCGGTATCTGGATCAACCTTAACCAGCTCGGTTTCCAGAACATACTCTTTATGTTCAAACCTTAAAGACATTTTAATGTTACGAATCCAGTCATTGTAGTTAGTGCCGTCCAACGTCACTTTGGAGCACAATCACAAGATCGAGGTGAGATTACCGGAGTTTGAGTGGGGAACGGATTGGTCAGAAGAAATCTGAATAAGAAGAATGTAGTTTTAATTAGACATTAATAAATAATCCTTATATTCACCCAAGAATACATATAAGGCTAGGATCCTACAATAATAATCTACAATATCAAAGAGGGATGCCGTAATCTTTATTGTAAATTTTATAAGGTAGGCAAATGACGATTCAGCCAATTCCACTGTGGAAACATAATCATATTATAATGAAATTCCTAATTTCTTTTGAGATTTATTGAACTGTTTAATAGCATGTTTCAATCTCGGGAATGCCCCACTGTTTGTGATTGGGATACCGAGGATCACAATCTGGGTGTGAATAACCATGCAAATTAGCATGGTACTCTCGAAGTCAATTACCATCTCTAATTGACGTGCCGGTTAACCACACGCGCTCCGTCAATAATGGAAAAATCGAGAAACCCATTGCGACTCTTTGTGGACCCCAGTTGGCATGCCGGTAAACCACACACGCTCCACCAACGTTCCACAAAGTGCAATGTGCAATTTCATAGATTAGCACCAATTCACATTTTTTGACCTAAAGTAACTAGATTGGGATTTTGTTCAAAGTTATAGTAATTTCAATTATAGCATTATACTTTTAAGAGGCTTAACGGTTCTATAAAACCCGTTCGGCTAATGACACTCGACTGACCAGGAGAGCGGTGGGTGAGAGTAGACACTCATTAGACTGCCATTTTATAGGCAGTCGCCTTATACCCTTTTTATAGGACAGTTTTGTGAATGAGGCCTACTAACGGTAAGACTAACCATTTCATCTTACATATAAATATTAACTTTTAATCATAAATATATAAGATATATTTTAATCTTATTAAAATATTTTGGAATTAATTTATTCTAATTTTCGTAATTAATTCTTACTTTTTGAAAATTTAAATAAATTCTTTAAGTGATTTAATTAGTCTTTTAATTAAACAATTTAATTAAACTAATTAAATCAAGTAAGGGAATCACAAAATTAATCAAATTAATTTCCTAACCCTTATCCCTAGTCATCGAAAATTGCAAGCAAAGATAAGGGGTTCCAGTTATCAATAATTACCAAAAATAACAACCTACTTATAAGGCACCAAGCAAAATCGCAGAAAGGGAAGGGGGCTAGGGTTTTCTAAACCCTAGCCGCCAAACAGGTTTCTTGGCCACACAAGGGATGATTTTTGATCACCCTCATGATCACATAAACAGTTTATATCAAATTCACAAGAAAACAAGCCATAGCTCTGATACCACTGTAAGGTTTTGCACAAACTTTGAACTAGAAATCCTAAGTTCACATGCAACCCTAAAAGAGATCTATGTTTTCTTCTATAAACATACAATAATAAATCCTAAGGCCAACATTTATCTCTAAAGTCAAAAGCAAGAATTACCAACCTTTGAATCTTGTTCTTGAAGCTAGCAGCAAACAGATCCTGCCTCAAATGAAGTCACACCCAAAGCAAGAGAGGAGAGAGTCCAGCAGAGTTCCAGAGAGTTATGGGAGGCGCAGGTTTTGAGGGTGCCAGGGGGTTCCTTTTATAGCCTCCTAGGGTTACAGCTGAAACCCTAGAGGAGCCTCCAAAGTGGGCAAGCCTGTTGACCACTTGGACCAGATCCCTTAAACCCTAATTAGGGTTTCGCCACTTATGGAGAAGCCTCCATAGTTGGCGCCACTTTTGGCCCCTGGCAACTGGCTTGCCAGTTATACAAACCAGTCCCTACACTTTTAATTAATTAATTTAATCTCCAAATTAATTATGGATTAATTTATAATTAATTATTATAGTTTCTAATTAATATATTAACACTTAAATATATTAATAAACTATTTATTTATTTCTATTGATTTATTAAACAATTAATAAATCAACCTTTCTCTGTACTGAACTCTACACTAATCCTCCAGCTATGAGGGCAACCCAAATGGACTTTGCTTCAATTAACAAGATAAATACAATTATAAGTCATGACTTAGACACCTAATCCAACAGTTATGATGTGCCCGGTGAACCACACGCGCTCCATCACAATACCAACGAAACTCTTTAACCATGAAGTCCTACATCACCACGTCCTGGTGTAAACAATCATCGATTTGAAACTCCTTTTAGATCGTTACTAACATTTACCCCAATCATTTCCCAGTGATTTCTCACATGTGTTCAAATAATCCATCCAGTATTTTCAGCCAGATTATATCCTGAATCCAACTTACTATGCTCTAAGCATTATGTCATCAAGACATGTTCATGACACTTCTGATCGATCCAAGAAGCTCGTGGAATCCGATGTAATCTTATTCCAAACCCTTTCGGAATCTAAAGATCACTGATAATCCATGTGTCATGACTTTCGAAAAACTATTTCATTTCGGAGACTCTTTCTCATGCATCTTGAATCTTATCAAGATCATGTTCATAATGGCTGGGTCTATACTAACGATTTCATTTATCCGATAGATGTCTGTGAACTACGTGAGTATGTTGCACCTTCTTTATATCTTTCATGCCAAGTCATCACACTTTGCAATGATAGGAAACTCCTTTCCTGGGGTTATGCATCTTGAATCTCATTAAGATCATATTGGCAGAGTTTTTGATCTATCTGATAGATGTTCGCAACCACTTGAGTATGTTGTATCTCCTTCAAGTCTTTCATAGCGAAGCATCTCTTAATGTTAAGTCATTACACTTTGTAATGATAAGAGATGTTTCCTAGAAACAGTATGTAACTGACATACAGTGATAACAACGATACTCCCACTGGCTTTGACATGGTTATCTGACTCTTTCGGACTATTCACAAAATCCAAACGTTTGGCACATTTTGAGAATCCGAAGTCCAAACCTTTCTGACATATTAATGGAAATCTTTCAGGTTATTCACAAAATCCAAACTTTTGGCATATTTTGAGAATCCGAATATCCTTTCTTGCGAGATGCCCGTGGGATGAATCCTGGGCCCATGTACCTTTGTATTGGCACACTCTTTGTGAGTCCTTATTAGTGTGCTGGTAAACCACACACGCTCCACTAATGACTCATAAGGTGCAGCTTTACTAAACAATATCCTTTCAGATTTCATCTTCTATCGAGAGTGCTTCTCTCGGAATCAATTACTTGACTCTGAGTATCGTCTCACTCAACCAGATGTTCTGTAAGTATATATCTATCTATGTCATTTTCTTTTGATGATTCAATTACTCCCACTCGTTCTTAGACCAGGTGTAAAATCAATCAAATTGTCATATAGACTGCATCTCGCCCTAAGGTTCTCTTATTTGGTAGCAACCGGGCTCACCACTGCTTCCAAGTAGTCAGATTGCTTATCCGTACCAACTTTAGTGTTTTACCACTAATCGGTATGTCACACAGATCATAACTACTTATGACGGTGATCAATACTACTGGTCAAGAGAAGAGTATGTCGGGTTTAACAGGAATCCAGTTCCTGGTCAAGGCCTAGTGATGACTGAAGGTTCTTTCAATTGGCTAATCCTGAACTCATTCAGGATTATTCTTACTCCCACTGTTTCCTTAGAACATGAGTCCTTTCTAAAAGACCTCTTCTTTCATAGGTACAGCTGGGATGGCCAATGAAACGACATTGCTGAACAGTTTCAGGCTAGTCATGAGGTTCGGATGAACGCAACATGACCCTGGACTTTCTATGTACAAGTGGGATGATCCCAACTTTGCATTTCAGACAGTGTCGGCATAACCTACTTAGTCTAAGATGTGGTCGGAATATGGTTTCTTTGGTCTGACTGGTTGAAAATCCAATTTATTGAAAACTAATTGGAGGTGTATCTTATACATCGATGATCGAACTATTTCGACCAATGCTCCATCATCTTCCCTAAGACACATTATAACCATTAATGTTCTTGGAAGAGAATAAACTATGAAACACTTTATCAATTTATGTTGTCACTCAGGTTCTGTTGATCTTATACTTCCTTTGAAGTCTTTGAACAGTTAGGTTTCAATGAATCGCTCAATCTAACAAGCGAAGGCATATTTGTCAAACTAATTGGCAAATATTATGAAGTATAATTAATTGTGTTCTGTTCAAAGACTCAAGAAATACACAGTAACTAGTGTGTCTGTTACTCATAATCTTAATGTCCTTTACATCTCTATGTAAATTTATGACTTTGTTAATTTTGTTCAAGATGTGCAATCATCACCTTGACTCTAAGTCAACTGATTCCAAAATCCTATCCACTGGATCTTTGGGTGATTCATTTCTTGCCACAAATGATTTTATTAAGAACTCAATTCATCATGTGACTCTCAGTCAAATGATTCCAAAGTCCTGTCCAACTGGACCTTTGGTTGAAGTGATTCTTATAAAATTTACTTTAACAATCATAACAGACACAATTCATAAATCCAAACACTTTGGATGTATCAACATTCAAGTTATTGACATTCATGCAATTAACATACTCATACAACATTTCAAGGATAATTTAAACAAATATGTATTAAAAGAGAATCAACATTTTATTAAAAAAAACAAAATATCCTTGAACAGTACGTACTATATGATAGACAATGTCGTACGCATCTAATAAGCTAATAACAAGATCATAATATCTAACTAAACTCCAAAACTGCATGAGCTTCAGATCCAATCCGAATATGCTCCTATGCAACAACATCCCGCATCCTACAGAGTCCATGCATACAGAGCAAATGTGAGAAACACATCCTGCATCAAGGAATTAAGGATCAGGAGTTCTGAGTTTTAAGATATTACTGCGTTGCCAAACCGTTTGGCTTCGGAGCATTTTTCCAATCTTTCTGTGACTGTGTCCCACCTTGTGGATTCCTAGTTTGAGACATCGAAGAACCGGTTCAGACGATCTGGATCATTTCTTGATGTGCCTTATTACTGGACTCAATCCCGAAGCAGCTGAATCAATGGAACTATGCTTCTCCATGAACGACTCATACATAGTCAACATTGAATGCATTTCCATGATTGTCTTATCTGGATACCCTTCTTGTACATCTAGATGAACATACCGGCGAGTCGAGTTAAAGCTCAACTCCCGATTAAAGGGTGACCAAATTTACACAGTTCACCTATGTGTTTCTCAATCTTGAGAAAATGTGAACTGGTGCTACTTCATGCACACTTCAAGCTCTTTGAACATCTTAGCTCGTCCTTTTTCAACCGGTTCTCAGAACCTTTCCTCAACCGACTGTGCTAATTTATCTGACCCCAAGAATTCTAAATCCCTACAAAACATGGGGTCAATGATCAATAGCACGAGGCAACGAACTTCCTTGGACTTAATGGTCAAGGCGTCATGCTCATCATAAGCTGCTGTGTGATGCCATGCTTTGAGGAGCGTACACTCAATAAGATATGGCTTGCCAGCAAAACTAAGAACCATTCTCTATTTGTGAGGCTATACCATATAGTTCAGGCCAATCAGCCTTACCATATGTAACAGGTGCTTTCTGAAACTCTCAGAAATAGGTGAAGGAGGAGAATGATGAGAATTGACACTATCTTTAGACATTTATAAAATTTGAATTTGTTAGTTTAATTTTAATCCTTTTAAATAATTACCCAATTTATTATTTAATAAGGCTAGGATCTAAAATACCCCAACTATGGTGTGAAGAGGGATGTCGTAATCACAACATAATGGTCATTAAGGTAGATAAACATTTATCAATTTCAGTCTCATGAAATTCCTAGATCTGTGAGATTTATTGAACTATTCAATGGCATGTTTAATCTCGGATATGCTCTACTGTTTGTGACTGGGATGCCAAGGATCACAAACTAGATATGAATAACCATGCAAATGTGCTCGGTAACCTCAATGTCATTTATCATCTCTAATTGATGTGCCGGTTAACCACACACGCTCCATCAACAATGATAAATCATGAGAAACCCATTACCACTCTTTATGAGCCCCTATTAGTGTGCCGGTTAACCACACATGCTCCACTAATGTCTCATAAAGTGTAATGTGTAATTTCATGTATTAACATCAATTCACGATTTTCCTAAAGTAACTAGATATGGATTTTATGAAATGTACAAGTACTTTCATTAATAACATTATACTTTTAATGAGATTAAGCGGTCTTATCAAACTCGTTCGGCTAACGACACTCCACTGATCAAGAGAGCGGTGGGTGAGAGTGAACACCCATTAGACCGCCATTTTATAGGCAGTCTCCTTATACCCTCTTTATAGACCAGTTTTGTGAATGAGGCCTACTATTGATCTGACTAACCAGTTTATCTTATACATATAATATTAACTTTTAATTATAATATATATATATATATATATATATATATATATATATATATATATATATATATATATATAATATGTATTTTAAACCTTTTAAAATATTTCTGGTTTAATCCTTTAATTTTTGCAATTAACTATTAATTTTTTAAAATTAAATTTAAACCTTTAATTGATTTAATTTGTCTTTTAATTAAACAATTAATTAAATTAATTAAATCTAGATAGGCATCACAAATTAATCAAATTAATTTAACCCTATCTTAAACCCTTTAATTTCGAAAATTGCAAGCAAGTGGGTTTAAGGTTTCCATTTATTAATTAATCATAATTACCAAAAATAAGAAACCTACAAAACCCTAGCATGCCAATTTTGCAGATAAGAGGCTGGAGGCTAGGGTTTTCAAAACCCTAGCCACAAAATCGATTTGTCTATCTCAAAGGGTTTTAATTTCGATAAACCCTTTATCAAATAAAACAGTTACATCAATTCAATCAGAAAAACAGCCAAAAGCTCTGATACCACTGAAAGGTTTTCTGTAATCTATGAACTAATAATCCTAAGTTCACATGCAACCTAGAAAAGGATCTATGTTTTTCTATCATTGAACATATAACAAAAAGCTAAAGGCCAACAATTAATTTCTAAAGAAATAAATGAGAAAAAACCAACCTTTGATTTTAATCTTGAAGTCAGCAGCACAAGTGTCCTGCCTTAAATGAGATCACTCCCAAGAGCAAGAGGGGGAGAACGAAATTCCAGAGAGGCAGAGTGATGTTGGCGCAGATATTAGGGTTCCCAGGGTTCCCTATTTATAGCCTCTAGGTGGTGACAGTCAAAACCCTAGACTAGCCCAAATCTGGATAAGCCTTTTATCAATTGGACCAAGCCTTTTAAACCCTTATTAGGGTTTCGAAAGTAAGAGTGTTCCCACTCTAAATTTCGCCACCTGCTAATCTGCTATATCCAACTGGCCAGTTATTATTCAACTATTGAATAATTACAAAACCAGTCCCGGCATCTTTAATTAATTAAATTAATCACTAAATTAATTCCAGTTAATTCTAGATTAATTTCTAATTTATTAATATACTTTCTAATTAATATATTATTACTTTAATATATTAATAAACTATTTATTTTATTTCTATTGATTTATTAAACATTTAATAAATCAATATTTCTCTCTCTACTGGACTTCTGCCAAACCTCTAGCTATGAGGGTAACCCAAATAGACTTTTCTTCAATTAATAAGATAAATACAAATTATAAGTCATGGCTTAGACACATAATCCAACAGATCGCTTATGATTATTATTACTGTTCGGCAGGAAGTTCGTCTATGTTCGTTTATTTAATAAATGAACGAACATGAACACAAATTCTCGTTCGTGAACTATTCGGCGGAAAGTTCGTTTATGTTAATTTAAGTTCATTTTATTTTTATATATGTTTAATTTTGTTCGATTACATTGCAATATTATATGTTGCTCTATGTTCATATATGTCCAATTGTATTTGTTTATCTTTGTTCATTTATGTTTGTTCGTTTACATTCATTTAGCATGTTCACAAACATGAACAAGATAATTTGTTAAACGAATGAACATGAACAGAAAAAATCGTTTCGTTTGTTTATTTGTTCATGTTCGTTCGGCTAACTTAAAAGAACGAACATGAACAAACATTCGTTCGTGTTTGTTCGGTTCGTTTACAGCCCTAGGCACATATATTAAATCATATTTTTCCTTTCCAATTTTCGTTTTCAGATTCTAGGTTTACGCAGCAGGAACTTCCAACGTGTAAACTCATTCTTACCCCCAAGATGGGTGAATATGTTTGTTCTCGTTTCCCTCATGCTTCATAACACCTAAGACCTTGAATACCTTTATTTAAGGTTTATATTGTAGGTGATCTCGGCATTCATTCTTGTGACCATCGCTTCATACCAATAGGACTTGCATCCCTCTTTGCTTCATGCGATGTATGTAGAAATTGATTCAAATCATCAACATATTTTTTCTTGCCGCTAGTAGCAACTTATTAGTTGTACCATTTTCTTCTGTCCAAACAGGTTGTTAAAATTGTTGATCACTATGACGTTGAGTGCGCACCATCAGGCTCAAGAAGTTATAGGGTTCGATATATACAATGTAACGACTTGAAATTTTGTACTATGATAAGACAATGTTAAATATGACTTAATGAAAGTTCAAATATTAAGTGATTTATTTAGTGCTAATTAGAACGGACTAAATGAAAAAAATGTGAATTGTGATAATATGTGAATTAAGACATGTCATTAAGTTCGTTATGATAATTATGTGTTGTAGGATTAAGATAGGTGGAAATAAGACTTGAAAATGAATTGTGATTATTTTTTGAAAAATGTATGAATTATTATCTTAAAACATGAGAGGAATTGGAAAAATGTTCTCTGTATCAAAACTTTAGTCCTTGAGAAATGGAAAACACAGGAAAAAGAATGAAAGCATTTGGAGTTAGGATGAAGAAGTCATAAAGTTATGGAGTTGGACTAAAACTGCCAAAAATTAATTTATGGTCAAGTTCATGAGAAAATATCGTGAAATATAGGAAGAATCAAAGGAAATTCAGTAGAGGTAAATTGTAGTTTGTGTTCCCACCTTCATGTATATATATAGTTCGTAGAAAATGGATTTCATATGAAAAAGTTATGGTCGTGCAAGTTGGAAGAAAAGTATAGTTAGGCTGTGAGAAAGTTGAAGATTTTTCTAAATGTCAAAAGGTATATCACGCGGGTCGCGTGAGTTTTTCAAACGGATCAAGCGGGTCACGTATTGTGCACAAATGGGTCCAAGCTCCTGTTTAAATCACGTGGGTCGCGTAGAATGAAGGGGGACCACACGGGGTCGCGTGTTATGCATGAACGAATTAAACCTTATGTTGAAGATGCACAGGTCGACCTACTTTTGGTCTTAGCTAGTGCGGGTCGCGTGAACACCCACGCTGAGCCTTTTCAAGGTGCGTGAGGGCGCATGAACAGTCCATCTCACCATAATTTTTGACACCTGGCACCTCTTATGAAGTCCAAGTGTAATCCACTTAGTACCATCAACATCATGGACAAGAATTAGGGCATTTTCAGCCATTTTCTCCTATTTCTTCTCCACACTCTCTCTCAAAAGAATACTAGGTGTGTTATTGGTGTTCTACTATATGTTCTTAAGTTAGAGCATTAAACTTAAGTATTTCAAAGGGCTTTTTAGTGCAAATTGATATTCTCAAGGTAAGAAACATTTCTCGATAACTCGTTTAAGTTAAATTCCTAGAAATTGAATTATGGGATGAACCCTAATTTTTTGGGAAATTGAGATAACATGAAATTGGTTATGATGTAAATGACTAGATAACGTTTAGTTAGTAATTGTTTTACTATTAGCATCAATAAATCTCAAGAGTTGAGTTGGTTCACATAAATGGAAATTTCATTATGGAAATTGGGCAAGAATTGTTAGTGAGTTATGATTGAGTAATGACAATTGTTCTATGGTTAGCAAGGAACTGCTATTTGGATGTTTTATTATCTAAGAATCATCAAAGTGAGATTCTAGATCATGTGATAGTAAGTATGTTATATATAGGATGGAACGTTATGAAATTTGGATTTGGAATGTAATAATATCATCAATCATATCTATAGGAAATATTTACTTATCATAGTTTGGAAGTTGAAATTGTATCAATCAAGTATGTATGTGTAAGTCTATAGTGTCTTAATGGATTAAGTGATTATAAGGAAACTTTCATAGACAAATGGTTATTGTATAGGCATTAATATATATATATATATATATATATATATATATATATATATATATATATATATATATATATATATATATATATATATATATATATATATATATACATATGTGTGTGTATTTAATATGATTTAATAAGAGGTGATCAAGATAAAGGCAGAGGTGCTTTGGAAGCTTATCTAACTCCTTCCTAATGACAAGGTGATTACATGAGGAATTTTTCAATTGGGTACATAGCAAACAAGTTCTTATGATTAAAATCCTTTTACCAATAGATTTATTGTTTAAAACAAATGAGGTTTGACATTTTTATTGAGTTGCTATTGATTTACTTTATGGTCTTTGATTTCTTTTGGTTTGTGGTCATATTGGATTGTTTGTTCTTTGAAATATTATTTTGAGAATTGAAATGGATACATTCATCCGGACTAAGACCTTACCCGTTGGAAAGGGGGTCACATAGACACTACTAGGATGGTACCTCCTGTCGCGAAGTAGTTGTCTCTAGCATAACCTTATGGATAGATGCGTTCTATTCCATGAAGGGGAGTTATATACGCAAGCACAACCTTATAGATGGATATGTTTCATTCCATGAACGGTAGTTATATATGGGGGCTCCTGTATCTTTGATATGTTTTGGATTTGAACACGTTTTCTTTTCATGGTTATGAATCTATGTTGATTTCAAGAACTTTGGTCTTTTGGAGTTTTAATGTTATATTATTGAACTTGTTTGGGGACTAAAACTCGTGTAACTCACGAGCAATATGTCTTACATACTTTTGTTGTTTGTAATTGCTATGCAATCCGGTTATGAAATGTGATTATGAATTCTAGGGACAAAGCTTGATACAAAAATCATCAATAGTGACTGAACTAATGGTACACGTGGAATGAAAGGAAAGACATGATTCTCTAACCATCTATAGTAACATCATTGTTGTAGGAAACATGATGACCAATTGGAATAGACAAGGAAAATTTTGAACTTAGTAAAAGTTCAAAGACTAAATGAGTGAATGATGAAAGCATGTAAGCGATATGTGTACCATGTTGAACTACTATTATGGTATGGCTAATCTAGTAGTCAAAGTCACTTAAGATAAAGGGAATCAAAGGAAAAAAAGACTCTTAGAGATAAAAGTCAAATTTAGTCGAGATGGCAATTATGTAGCGTTAGAAACATATTAGTGTTAAGAAAACATAAAATAACAGGTATTGTAACGGTTTCTATTTTTAGAAACTTTATTTGTTGAAATTTGCCAAAATGGCATAAACGAGTAAAAAGAAAATTGTTTTGACATTTAACCATTGAAGTGAACTCATAGAGATGTAAAAAGTAGAATGTTGTTAAAATAACATTGTAGAAACTCGAAAATACCATTTGTGATCAAAATGGGACAAAAGGGTAAAAGTGTCCAAAATGGTTATTATGTTTTAAGAATCACTCTTACCCATTGGAATGGAATTAGATAATGGTTAGTAGTTGGATGTACCTAGCTACTAAGGTGAGTACATGTGGCTTTTTTCCATTCTGGGGGTACATGGCAAAGTAGTTATAAAGTTTTATGTGTGAATCTATATGTAAGTTTTACTATATATGTCATACTTATGAAAGTCTCCTACTATGTTTGAAAGAAAGTTTTGGCATCTAGCCTTAATGTATTTGTGAATAAATGTTTTGATGACTAACAATGTTATGTTTATGAATGACTGGTGTTTGATGCAAGCAAAGTAATGTAATGCAAAAGTAATGTGTATAAAATGATAATGTTTAGCCCGCTCAATGATGTTCCCAAAGGGAACTATAGAGGAAGCTACTGGGACGGTACCACTCCCTTCGCGAAGTAGATGTCCTAAGCTAATGAGGCAAGGATGGACTGATCAAGTTCTCTCCATTCTGGTATAGACTTAGGGTATCACCAAGAGTGATTAATGTAAGTATAAAAAGCAAGCACGTTAAGATACCAGTCAAAGCATGTGATAAGATGTTGAGGTGGTCTTAATATGTTCTTACCATCTCAGTATAGACTTGGGGTATCACCAAGAGTGATTAAGACCCTAAGTATAAAAATCCAATTGTGTTAAGATACCAGTCAAGCTAAATGAAAGAAAAAGAAAAGTTGTGTTACTAGGTTTCTTACTTGAGCTATTTAAAAGACTTTGAAAGTAAAATATCTTTACATGTTGTTACAAAACGTTTGACAACTAGTGTAATTACATGAATTGTGTATAGAGGTTTTGGAAAATGACTGAGTTATGCTTATAAATGTTTTGTTTCCAAACTCATGTAGCTCACGAGACATTTTCGTCTTACGTATCTTTATTTTTATGCCATGTATCCCAAATTCTAGACACGAGAGATAGAAGCAAGTAGATGACTCGAAGAGATTGGGATTCTACATGGAGTGAACTTTGGCTGATGTAATGGTTTGTAATACTAACTTGCTTTCTATGGTCTAGTTTGATATGGAGTTGTAACCCCCGAAGTTGTCTAAACATTTTCACCTAAATGGTTTTTGTTGGGACCGAAATTTAAGACATGACTCGATGTCATGAGAAAAGTTTTTTTAAAAGTTGACATTTTGTCACATAATGTTTTTTATAAAATATTACACTAATTAAGGTGTATCAAAAATCGGGGTGTTACATATCAAGCATATGAACAAATTCTCAATATATTCTTATGTTTTAGAGAAAATTATATGCCTAAGTAAGAGCTCTAATAGTAGCAAATAAATAATTATAGCGAAAAAAATCTATATTCATGAGTCTATCGGAGTGTATGTGTTTGTGTGTAAAAGAAACAAAATTTGTCGAGATTATACCAATTTACTTTAAAAGTAGAGTAAACTGCAAATTTGGTCCCTGTGGTTTGCAAAAAACTGTGGGTGTGATCCAAAAAGTTTTTAACTTGCACCACTGGTCCAAAATCGAAAACCTTTTGTGCTTTTGGTCCCTGACTGACTTGAAAAGACCGGATTGCCCTTTTATTTTCTTTTCTATATATTTTTTATATTTCTTTCATTTATTTTAATGTTTTATTAAAAAAGTTTGCTCACACCCTCTTTCTCTTCCTCACCGTCCCTCTCTTTCTCCTCTCTCTCTCTCTCTAAAGTTGCAAAACCAAAAGGCTTGGGTGGGTTTTAAAAACACTTATCCTTCTTTTCCTGCCTCTTCCGCTTGTGCTATGGCCGGTTGTCGCCATCACCGGCAGCCTCCTTGGCGGTATAGGTTTTGGTTTTTTCTCTCCATTAATGGCGACCTTTGAAGTTATTGGCACAGATTACAAAGACAAGTGCTTCCATTGCTTTGTTGTAAGTACGATTAACATCAAACAATCCAGAATCGCTGAATCATCATCGATTTGTTGCCTAATTTATTCCTTGGTCCACACTCGAAGGAAGCTGCACCGTAGTTCGGGATTTCACAGATTTTTTCTTCCATTCTTACTTCTCATTCATGGACGACCTCAGTGAAGAAATGCCCGCCGGCGACATCAGGTTCGTAAAATCCAATCACGACGAGAAACCAGTCGACATCAGAGGCATAAAATTCGTCGTCCCTATTGCAATCACCGTTGATGTACCTTGTACCTATGATAACCGCCTATTACAATCACCGTTGACGTACCTCTGATACGACCCATCTAGGAATGGTTGCAGTGATAGTGGGGAGGGAATGGTTGCAACTATGGATCTCAAAAAGCTTCATCTGGGTTTTTAATTTTGCAGAAAAGGAACGAGAGAGAGAGCACGGCTCATGACAGGTAGCCGTTTGACGGCGACGTGTTCGTTGTTTGGCATGACGCCTTTGTAGACGGTTCCGGCACCTCCTTTTCCGATGATGTTATCTTCCATGAGGCTGTCAAGAACGTCATCGCAGGTGAAGTCGAGGCGTTGGAAGGTGGTGAGTTTCCATGCTCGAGATTCGTTTCCTTTTTTATGGATCGAGCTTTGAGAATGGCGGCAATGGCGAAGGTGGGTTGAGTGGTGGCCGGTGACAAAGGGTGGAACCAGGAAGGGGTTTTCAGCGGTGGTTTTTCCAGGAGGAGGGTGGAACCGTGAGGGAGAGTTAGAGATAGAGAGGGGGAGAGGAAAACAAAGAGATCGTCAAACGATGTCGATGGTTTTTCCGGTGGCGACGGCGGTTTTTCTAGCGGAGGGAGGTGATCGGAAGAATGAGAGAAGGATGGAGAAAGAAGATACAGAGTGATGGGTGGATTGAAGAGAGAGAGAGAGAGAGAGAGAGAGAGAGAGAGAGAGAACGCTCGTGGGGATTGGGGTTGTTTTTTTTTTAATCAAAAATTATAAAAGTATTATAGTTAATATAAGAAAATGCAAAAAAGAAATCAAAAGGGTAAAAAAGTCTTTTCAACTTTTTAAGGGACCGAAACCACAAAACTTTTCTGTTTTTGGACTAATGGTGCAAGTTAAAAACATTTTGGACCTCATCCACACTTTTTAGCAAACCACAGGGACCAAATTTGCAGTTTACTCTTAAAAGTACAATACTTATGTTTTTATATATCAACGTACTTTTAAATTTTCTTTTTTGTTGCACTCAAATAAAAATTAAAGTGTTGTTCTCTCAAGTAAAGAATCATGGATGAAATAATATTAGTCTCATAGGACAAATAAATCTCTTCAAATATGATTTTACAATGAAGGTGTAGATCATTCGTCTATTGAAAAAAACCATTGTTTTCAAGCCCAGAGGATACATATACAATTGAAATGTTTTAATGGATGAAAAAGCATGTTACAAACTTATACTTTATTTTTGTGTTTTGATAATATTTTTTTATAATCAAATTATGTAATATTGTACAAATTGCATTTAAAATATACATTATTTCATTTCTCTTTTAAATTTCCGATGTTTATGTTTTAGGGAAGCAAATTTTAAGCTAAGTTTTAAAAGAATTGGCTTCCAAAATTTGAGCATATACTTGAAGAAGGTGTTGCTTTTTACGTAAAATCTCCCATTAAAGCTGAGAAGCATGCAAGTTTTAGTATACTAATCATCAACATAGAATTAGTTTGTGTTAGAAAACAAATGTTACAAAGTGCTTGGAATTTATCTGTTCTATTTATGGTTTTTCTTTCATGTTAATGTGGATTATAGCATTATACTTTCAATTTTTTGAATTATAGCATTCAACTTTCACTTTAATGTTGATTATAGCATTTTACTTTCATTTTTTTCAATTATAGCATTGAACTTTCATGTGAATGTCGATTATAGCAAATTTAATTTTATCTTAATGATAAGTATAACATTTTATTGTCAATTATAACAATTTTCTTCTTTTAATGTAAATTATATCTTTTTTTTTCATAATGTCATTCATAACATTCAAGTTTCATGTTAATGTTGATTATAACATTTTACTTTAATTTTTTTTATCAATTGTAGCATTCAACTTTCATTTTAATGTTGATTATAACATTTTACTTTTATTTATTTTTTTCAGTTATACCATTAAAATTTCATGTTAATGTTGATTATAACATTTTACTTTAGTTTTGATTTATATTTTCAATTTGCATACATATAACTCTGCTACGTTACCTTATTTGTTTGGATTTTTTTATAAGAGCTACATCTTACTATCATGTGTCATTATTAATTTCATGTATCATTATTGTTATCAATATTCAATATATATTAAATTGTATGATTAAATAAAATATTTTTTTATTATATAAAATTTTTTAATTGTCAACTGTGTAACACACGAATTCATAAACTAGTAATTAATATAAGAGTAAATTACAGAAAGAGTCCCTGTGGTTTGGGGCTACTTACCAAAAGAGTCTTACTTTTCAATTTCAACTTTATGGATCCTTTAGGTTTTCGATTACTTTCAAAAAGAGTCCCAAGGCTACTAAAAAGACTAAATTACCCTTGATATTTTCTTTTTCATTTTTCTTTAAATATTTTATTTATTTTAATAATTAAAAAAACCCAAAATCAACCCCCTCCTCCCCTCTACCGTATATCTCTCTGTCACGATTTCTCAATTCACATTTTTCGAATCGGGAAGCTGAATGAGGATGAAAATTGGATTTCGCCCAACCCTAGATTAGTGTTTCACCGAATCGGGAAGCTAAAAGGGATACCGGAGTTTGGATTTGAATTGTATCATATGGGATTTCGATTGAAGATGTGTTTCGATTGGCGGTTTCAAGACGTGAAAGCCGACAATGGAAGGGACAGGTGGTCCGACCGGTTGGCGGAAGTGCGTAGCCGGCGTGCCAGCGGCGCTGCTTCTTCGTCTTCTGATCGCATATGTTGAGGCTACCATCGACTACCAGTGTGCAGACCTGATTCCGCCTCCTCCTGCTCGAAAATTGTTACATATCCCGCTTATACTCCTCTCTTGTCGGCGTGCTTCTGCCGCCGTTCGACCTCCTCAGATGGAACGAAGCAGCCATTGCTGCTGTTACCATCGATCTTGATGTCTCTCTATCACATGTCTCCTTCTTTCTCCCTCATCCTCACGTTCGACCTATCTTGTCGGCGTGCTTCTCCGGTCACTTCTTATTTACGGGCTTTTCATTTTGGGGTTTTCACAAACCATGTTGTGAATATTTGATTTTGTAAACGGTTATTACAGCAATTGCAACAATAATCCTAGAAACACATAAAAATGCCGAGATTGAGATCATAGAGGACACCCCCTGATGGTAATTTGTCCCAAAATCCGATTATCTTTTTAACTTAAATAATCAAAAAAACATCGGCTTGATCTTTGTGCAAAAACATTAAAAAATAAAACATTAAAAGAAAAATAAAAAAGAAAATAAAAAGGGTAAATTGGTCTTTTTACCTGGCCAATGATTACTTTTGTAAGCTAAATGAAACTTTGAGGACCCATAAAGTGAAATTTCAAAAGTAGAACTCTTATTGCAAGTAGCCCCAAACCACAGGGACTCTTTCTGTAATTTACTCTTAATATAATAGACTTTTCACACTATTATATATTTGTATATTATTTTATTTTATTATTTATTTTTTTGGAACCGGCAATTTAGTGGTCTCACCAGAGGATACTCGACCCCGCCACACAGGGCGGTTGGCGATTACCTAAGGCGCAAGGCCTGTATATTACTTAATGCTACAGTTCAAAAAAGATATCCAAACTCCAACATGGGTATGGGCTACACTTTGGTTTACAACAGTGATATTGTGATATGGGCCAAGACCAAACGGGACTTTGAAGGTAAAGAGGCCCAGTAATCATTTTAAAACCCTAAGTGTACCTAATAATAGCCGATTCTCGCTCGTAAATCATCGCCTCCATTACTGTTACGAGATCAATCTAGGGTTTCTCTGCAGACATGGCTACAGCTCCCCCGAATTCTGTCCAATGCTTCGGCAGAAAGAAGACGGCGGTCGCCGTCACTCACTGCAAAGCAGGCCGTGGCCTAATCAAGATCAATGGCGTACCGATTGAACTGGTTCAGCCCGAGATCCTCCGTTACAAGGCGTTCGAACCGATCCTTCTTCTCGGCCGCCACAAGTTCGCTGGCGTTGATATGAGGATTCGCGTCAAAGGTGGAGGTCACACTTCCCAAATCTACGCTATTCGACAGAGCATTGCGAAAGCACTCGTAGCCTATTACCAGAAGTTTGTTGACGAAGAGCAGAAGAAGGAGATTAAGGATATTCTTGTAAGGTATGATAGGACACTTCTTGTTGCTGATCCTAGAAGGTGCGAGCCAAAGAAGTTTGGTGGTCGCGGTGCTCGTGCTAGGTTCCAGAAATCATACCGTTAAACAAATCAAAGTAATCTTATGTCCTTTAAAATTATATGCATTTCATGTTAAGTTTTGGAGATTTAGTTTCCTGGGGTTTTTTTTTTGTTAAAGTAGCTTAATTTTTCGTGTTAGACTATATATCAATGATTTATGGATACCTGTTGGTTTTTATAATCAGTCTCTTTGAATATGATTTTTCGTTGTTTACTAAGCGTTTTAGCTGATCGTTTTCTTCTTTTTATCTTTTTTATTTAACGATACGTATTTGCACTAATTGTGGTTTCAGTTGATTGGATTTACCCTGATATGCAGAAGGTTGATGTCATTGAAGGTTGTTTAGTTTATAGAGTTTGGAGTTACGCTCATGTTAAATTAGCTTAAGAAATTATTCACCTCTCCTTTGCATCATCTCTATATTTCATCTAGCTATTTGCTTGAGTGTCTAGGGTTGATTATGTAGGTTTTTATGTTTTGTGTGTTGAAAGTCTTTCATCCCCTGTGATACACCCGCCATGAAGAAATCTGTTGAGAAATCACCTCTATTCATCATAAATAAAACATAAGAGCTTGAGAAAACCTTGAGAGAAAGGGGACTTTGCTATCTTCTTCGTTTGATATGATCTTGGATATATCAAATAGCTAATTGGCATTGTTTTGTCTTCTTGAAAATTTTTATCACTCGTCATTATCTAGGATGTCGTCATCATCTGTCTTTCTTTAGATTGTTAAACAATGTGTTATTTTTTATTTTAGTAACTAATCTTCGACATTCTCGACTTAAGTAATCTTTTAAATGAATACACATCTGTACCCATTAAGTTGCGAGTTTTGTTCTCCGTTCAGATATAGAATCCTACCACCAACAAAAAAATTGTGAAGCTATCATAGAAGGTTGAACGGTTTGTATGACATTGGTATCAGCGTCGAGTTTCCTTATGTCGTAAAGCAACATTTTTTTGCATTGTGATCAGGTCTGTTGTCATTTCGCAATCGTTGATGCGGTCAAAACTAAAGATAAAATTTTTACGTTCCACTAGTAGAGGTAAGCAATTGTCGAACTGTGGAGTTCGTGGTTGACACATTGTGTCGATAAACAAACCAACTATAGGAGTCGAATGATTCTCTTGAGTCTAAGCCAAACATCGAGTAATCTCGGAAATTCCTGAATGCGGAATACATCGATACCGAGTTGATATAAACTAACAAAAAGCCATATATCTAACCAAACTATCAATTGGAACTGAAAATAAGCAAGAAATGAACTATTGGATCCCCTGATGTTGCCCCGGGATGCTCCAAAAGTCAGAATGTTTATAGGCAAAAAATTGATAGATAGCATCGTTATCTATGGGAGATAGCGTCGCTATCTCTACATTCCTCCTCGATTTGTGTGTTTTGAAATTCAAACTTCAGATTTCGTCTTTATCTTGAGATATCGTTGCTATCCATAAGGGATAGCGTCGCTAATTGGGTCAGATCCGTCTCTTTTGCCTTTTTGCCACTTAACTTGTTCCAAATTACACTTAAATCCCTGCATTTCCACTAAAAGTATACAGAAGACACTTGACACTAAAATTGAGTGACATTAGCCTTTTTATAATAATAAAACAACTAAATCCTAGTCCCCGTTCAAAAAAAAAAAAACTAAATCCTAGTCCAATAACGCGTAAAACGTGCAACATCAAAGCGCGTTATCGGTACACCTCTACTTGAGAGGAACCTTTATCCTGAAATCCTTATCTAGTTCAAAAGATCCTTAGCCGAAGTGTGCCTAGATAACCAAATATATGTTCAATAATTTTAACTGGTTTTATTTTATCTTTTCAATAAAGCTAATTTAAAATTACACTAAAAGACAAAAAAAAATTTGATTACAAAACCGATCCCTAAAGCGTAGGGGTGTCAAAAAAGCTCGAACACGATTAACTCAACCCGATCACACCGCACCTCACGAAACCGAACCGAACTGAACCTGAATAAGCTACTTAGGGTCGGATTCAATAAGGTCAGAAATCCTTAATCTGGTTATTCGGGTTAACTCAACAAATCCGAATTGTTATTAGGGTCGGGGTCTAAGGTTGTTTAAAAAAAAAAACAAAAACAAAATCAGGTTTCGGGTTAACCCGATTAAGGATTGTAGGCTTTACGTAGTCCTCGATGGTTTGTTATTATCTTGGGTTTCAGGTTAACAGAACTTGTAGCATAGTGTCATCTTGTTCTTATGTATTGTACGATGGCCTCAAATGCATTCAAATTCAATTTCTTTAACTTCATTTGATTATTTACTTTCGCATGACTTACGGTTTTGTAAATAGGTTCTAACTATTATCTATCATTCCTTTTGCAACTCTTATTTGTTATTGTCTACAAAGTGAATTATGATTAAGAAAATGAAAACGCAACTAACTGGAAGAGAGGAAATAAAATAAAGAGTAAATTAAGCGAATGGTTCCTGTGGTTTGGGGGTAGTTTGCGTGTTTGGTCCCTAACTTTTTTTTAACTCGGACCATCCCTACTGCATGAATTTGTAGCGCGCTTGGTCCTTGCCAGACATAAAAAAACCATATTACCCTTATTTATTATTTACGATGTTAGAAAATAAATATGGGGTCCACCACATGCCCTCTCTTTGTCAAACCTCACTGTTCCTTGGAAACCATATCATCGTTGGAATCAACAAGTCGCCACCCATCACCATGTTGCCACCGTTAGCTGCCATGGGGGTAGGTCGAGAGTGACGTTCGACTTCCAACACGTCGGTGAGACTCATCTACGACGATAGGAGAACACATTCGAATCTCGCTTGTTAGTTGATCTAATGTGTCAACTATATCATCGATGTAGTTAGCATCGTCATCGTCGTCTTTCTAACCTCAAATGCTTATGGTGAAGGGTTATTTGTCAATCAATTTCTCCGAGGCTATTTCTCAAAGCCGCCAGAAGATTCGATTTCTCAAACCACCCCCGCCTCAAACCTTGAATTTATTCAAATGGATGAGACGAACTCGTTGCTGAAATTGATTGATTGGAATCATGAGACGATGATATTGCTGATTGTAGAACTTTGAAGCTGATCGATCTTTTTGAAGCGTTGTTTCTTGAGTAAATTAGGGCTAAGGTTCTTTGATTAAAGAGAAATGACACAAGTTGTGGAAGAATGGTACAAGCAGATGCTCCCGTTAGGTATCCCCGCCCCAAATTTCTTTGTTTCTGATTTTTTCGATCGAAGGGTTTTGATAATTTGATTGTTCGATGTTTTGTTTGGATTGTGCATTTGTATGCTATGTATCTTTATTCTCCTATTGGCTTGTTTGATTTCGTAAAAAGAATGAATGGTTTGACATTATGACGCACACGCATTAAATTGAGGAGTTCACTTTGAATTGCGGTTAATGGTTTGTTTGATTTCTTCGAATCTTCAAACAATTCAATGTTATTTTAGGTTATCTTGGCATTTGGATCGGATCAAGGAACTCATTAGCAAGTTTAATGTCCAACGGGTGGTGGACAATGGCAGTGGTGGTTGTCCATGTCAAACAATTTTCTTAACATATTAATAATAAATAAATAAGAAAATACAGAAGGATAATATAGTCGATGAAACATGCAACAAAATCATATAGTAGGGATGATCCGAGTTAAAAAATAAAAAAGTTAAAGACCAAACGCACAAACTAGCCCAAACCACAACGATCATTCATGTAATTTACTCTAAAATAAAATTCGAAGATGCGGTTAACAAATTTACATAAAAATATGAAAAATTTATATATCTTACATGTTAACTCGACTAACACGAAACCCGATTAACCCGATCAGCCCGAACCCGACTAACCCAAACCTCAATAGGGTCGGGTTTTGGGTAAAAGTATTTTTTTTGAAAACCCGACTAACCCTACCCGTTAACCTGAAACCCGATCGGGGTTGACGCGATTAGCAGTCCTACTTAAGAGGGCATTTTAACCTAAAACATTTAACCAATCCCCTTCCAAAGTCACATAACAGTTCAGACCGGTCTCACTTTTCATAACCGGGACCGGGCTTTTCAACGATGTTGGGCCAGGCCCGGGCCCAAATATGTTCACCGACCTCACTTGATTCTATGGAACTAAAACAAGGACAGTGTTAATCAAGCTGCTTTCCATTTTGGTTCGTTGTGCTTTCCTCAAAGTTTCTTTATTCAATACTAAACATAACCACACTTACAAACATAGCCACCAAATACACAAAACAACCCCATTCCATCGTTTACACACCAATAGTAAGCACCTTCTTCTTCCTAAACAAAAGCTTCCTCAAAATCTCAGTCCCTTTACCCCTCTTCTTACTAGGTACAATCGCCAAAGCCCCAGGTACAACCCGTGTCTTGCAACTCCCTACACGAACAACCGACCCCGCTTTTATCATCTCCTTGGTCTTGGGAGAGCTCACCGGATCCTCCACACCACCGCCTTCCTCCACCACCATATGGTCACGCAACGACGAATGCCGCCTTGACTTTTTCTCATTAGTCAACTGCGCCGACCCTGGTGGCGGCGCTAATGCTTTCAACTGGCGGCCGATGCTAAATATTGTTTCTTGACACTCCGCTAGTTTGGCAGACGCCGCCGTTATCTCCCACCCCTGTAAAAACTTTCAAATTAAATTGTCGCACTGTCGACGATAAGTAAGTAAATAAAATTAATATCTTTAAAATTATGTTATTGAAGTGTACTATAAATTTAAAAAAAAAAATTAGTAATTGATAAATAAGTTCCTTACAGTTTGGAGCGGCTTCGCCTCTACATTTTTATCGGACAGACTGCATATTACAAAAAAGAAATTATTTTGAGAAATGACAAAAAATATGTATATATATTTTGTTTAAAAAAAAGGTGTTTATAATTACTAGACCTTGCAAGCTGGAGTTGTAATTCAAGACAAGTAGCTTCTAATTCTTCACAACAATGACACCTGTCTTCCAGCTCGACTTTAAGACCCGATATTTTGTGATTCGCTTCATTTATCTCGTATTTAGCAACAGAAATTTGATGGTCAAGATCCTCGTTGACCAGCTTTTGATTCTCCAATTCCTCCTCAATCCTCGCCTTCGACTCTTTCACCTTTTCCAATTCCGATTCCACCTCCGGAACTGGAATCAGTCTTTCCGATTCCGGTTCTGAAGACTCCCATGTAAGGTAACCACCAACGGGATCATTACATTCTAAACTTTTTCTAATCTCCTTCAATACTTCATCAAAACTTCTCTTCGAAACACGTGTTTCCTCCAAAATTAAATTTACAACGTTTTGTAACCAATCACGATTACTTGCATCCCAAGTAACTATTTCCTTTCCGATTGAATCGAGATTACTTGCGTCGGAAGTAACGATTGCTAATTTCTCCATTTCAACAAAATCATCCATTAAGCTCATATCCGTAACTCCAATCATCGAGCGTTGACTTTTATTTTGACCGACTTCCGTTTGCAAACCACAAATTTCATCGTCTTTTTTACGGATGATTTCTTTTAAAATTTTGTTTTCTTCTTCCACTTCGTATAAACGATTTATTAAAAACCCGATTCGTTTATCTAAATTATCAATCCCTGACCCGGTCATCTGCTTTTTCACCAACAACCGGAGCTTCTGACACTCCGATTCCATCTTCGCTGCCCGTTTCATGCTTTCTCTCTGCTGCCCGGACGCCACGTCAGCGCACCTGGTTTGTACCTCGAGCTCTCTTTCTAAAACACGGTACTCGTATTTTAAAATCCCGTTTTCTTTTTCGAGTGAATCCAAACGTGTAATTAGGTCATTGAATTCGATTGTGGCTTGTGACATTTGGTGACTTATGTCTTCGATTAGTTCATCTTTGATCATGAGCGTGTTGGAAAGTCGGGCGTTTTCGACCGTTAGATCTGCGAGGCTTTTGTTTGATTCGTGGAGTTTGTCTTCTAATTTTTTATTTGCCCTTTTGAGTTCTTCCATGGATTCGGTTGCCGTTTTTCGTTGTTGGTCTTCTTTTAAGGAATTTAATTGTTCGCGGTAATCTTTTAATGCAGTGTTTAAGTGGACTAATCGCTCGTTAGCCTCTAATTTTTGCTTAATCGCAGTTTCAAGTTCTTGATTTCGTAGAGCCAATTCTTCAACCGCCTTCTCTCGATCTATATCAAAACAAGTCAAAAACAGTACAACACAGGACATGACAAAGACGAAAATGCCCTTTCCAAGAAAGTTTGTCCAGTCTAGACTAGATTGATATAATGGGACGAAAATTTTTGTCACACCAAAAAATGGTTTATGGGATAGGGACTCAGTCTCTTGGTGAAAAAGACGAAAATGTCCTTCTCCTATAAAGCCTAGGTGTCCTTGTCCCGTGTAAAGATCAAGAGACAAAGATTACCTGCGATGGCTTCTTGTGCAGTTTTTTCATGTTCAGCTATGAGGGTATTTTTGGTATTGCACTCGCATAGGAGAGAAGCTATCTTTTCATGGAGGTTTTTCACGGTCCTCTCTAAAGCTGCTTCTTTATCATACTGAAGAAGCCTCTGTATTATGTAAAACGCAAAATAAAATAAAAATATAAAAAATGGTGGGAATTATTGCATTTCACCAGTAAACTATGTTGCTCTTTTTGGTAAGAAGGAAGCAGTAAACATATTATATTAAAATTGAAGTAAAATGAGCTGTTAAAAATACCTCTTCTTCGTTTCCTTTTATAGTGATTTCAGATTCACCGTCGATTGATTTATGGGCGGATTTTTTCCTCCAAGACCATGTTTTTTGGTCCATGATTTTCTGATCTGCTCACAATGACACCACACGCGTCCAAATAAATACATGGGAAAAAGAAAAAGGAAAAAAGAAAGTACGAAATTCTAGAAAAGAATTCTTAATCAATGATAAAGGTTGCATCTTTATAAAGAGAAACCAGCAGAAACATTTCACTGAGTTAACCAGGTAACTCACTAAAACCGGATACTAGGTTGCTTTAAAGGCTAGCCTTTGAATCCAAAAAGAAGAAGAAAAATTATATATAAAAGAAATTTAATACATATTCCAATATTTTCTCCATTTTAGTGTCCCTACGGCATGAATATATATTAATATCTACACTAAATACTTCAGATTTGTCGATATAGAATGAGTTGATGTAACCTCTTCATCTTCTTTTTTTATTTTAATTGATTATTTAAAGATTATTCTATGTTCCACATTGACGTGTGGTTTCTAAAATCTTTGTGTTAAAAAAATAAACAAACAGCCCAAAAGTTTTCCACAATACCACTCAAAGCATCCATGAGAGGAGAAAACAAGAATTTACAGCAAAATGTTTCAAGAACTTCAGAACAACTTACAAAGTTCTTGATAAATGATGATCATTCGAACCCAGGACGAAAAAAGATGATGGCAGTAAAATCAAACGAAAAACAAAAACAGAAATCAACAAATGTGGACAAACTAAAAGCTTACCTGAAAGAACCCAGATAAGATTGATCGCGATTTCACCTGCAAACAACCATATACGGCTACGAAACAAGTTAAAAGTTGGTAGAGGACTTTCAACAAACACGTTGAGTGCAGCAGAGAATTGGTAAGTTTTTGTGAAGAAATTGTGCTGGGAGTGAGACAAACCCACCGACAGATAAATTGTTTTGATAAGAGTAGTGGTGTGGGTGAAAAAAGTGGGGGATGAATCGAGTGGGAAAAAAAGAGTGTGGCCATGGCCAAAGGTGTGAAAAAGGAAAAGGCTCGCTAAATAAAAGTCATCGCTCAGTACTACAGTGTCATATAGTCCTGCAAGTGAACCCAAGCGGTGCCCATTTGGGTAACACGTTAATTTTGTTGAATCGATTCTTTAACTAATTGTCTAGAAGTGTTTTTTACTGTCTAAAATATAATAAATAAGTAGCCAATTATTTGAGTGACTAAAAACTATAACAGTTTATCTATTTTTAACAACTATAATAAGAGTATTTTTATAAATTACTTGTTTATGAACTTTAAGATTTTATCACTTGAAGGGAACCATCACAACGGTATTACTAAGGCGAGGAAACTAATATCATCCCACTATTAGATTTCAATGACTTCACATAAATAGAACATCGATAACATTCGAGATGATGAGTACCGAAGAGATAACGAACGAGTTTGCACCAGAAGATAAGGGTAAGGAAAGAAGGTTTAAGGATCACGACAATAGAATTTCCTCGACAGCTCCAAGTCTTCATCTACTTCTCCACTTACCTAACATTATGCTCCCCATGCTCCTTGCTTGCCCAAGATTGTCACCACGATTCCATTAGTCTCATATCACCTCTTCATCTCCTAGTCGGCTCCTCTAGGTCCAAACTATCCCTTAACTCACACTCTTGAGCTTTATGCAGCTTAGTTGATACAAGTCATGTCCCAACATTATCTTCTAGAAGCTTTCATCCTCCAAGGGCCCTCGTGGACATCTGGTCAAATTCTTAGCAGCTATCATCCTTACGAAGTTGTTCCACGTGTGGCACTGTGCTCCTCATCCTTCAGTGTCACACTCCATATGCACAAAAGAAGCCTTTTTCAAGTCCTTTTTACCATGAAACATTACTCATGCTAATTATAATTCACTAATTAAACGATTAGAAACTTAAACACAAGTAAGTATTTACCACTAAAGTTCTAAATGCCAACTACTTAAGAGTTCAAACATCCTCAAGAGCATCATAATTTAAGTCTAAGAACTACTCCTAGTACCTAGTTCACTTAAACTCGTGCTCTGATACCAAATTATAACACCCCTCGCTAAGGATATTTATGAAACACCTTTTTAAAACTCATAGTTCCTCATCATTGTTTATAAATCAACTTATGTAAAACTTTAAATCCCAAACATCTCCAAAAAGAGTTAATTTACGTTTAAACACTATTTTAAACACATTGGGTCTTGTTTAAAAATTTGTTTAAGTTGCGGAATAATCATTTGGTCCCACTTTAAAAACAATTTAGTTTGTAAAAAAACGAGGTTGTTACAATCTGAGTACCATTACACAGCTTAAATGAAACCACATAACCTGTGGCCTTCTAAAAATGTCCAAATCCTCTAAAGTCATCATATCTCCTCAACATAAGTACACATCAAATAGGTCAGGCAATGGAATGCCTATTAAACTTACCCGAGGCTGACCCATTTAGAGTGGTCAGTGTAACCACCATACTCGGGACAAACCCCCGAAAATAGTTTTGAAAATACTTATGAGATTTGTAATAATTTCTCATTTCCAAAAGTTTGTATCAAAACAATATTTCCTCATAAAGTTCAAACCAAAAGTGGATAGTTATGAATGCAATGCAATGCAACATGCAACTATCCCAAACCAATTTCATCTCATGAAAGTCCAAACTCGCCACGATGACACCTACCAAAGTTCTCAAGTAACACTGTGACAATTAAAACTTTTTGAGTTAAACGAATTTAGTTTTCGATAAACCTAATATTCTATATGTGCATAAAAGTATCATGATTACTTTATAGTAATAAGAAAGTGACTTTAGCAAAATAATGATAACATATGAACCGAGTAGAAATGAAATCGCATAAAGGACCTAAAGTGAAAATTTTATTTAATAATCTTTAGAAATTAATATCTCAAATTCTAAAAGGAAATTGGAAAAGGTCATCAAAATGACTTTGGTAGTATTTGAGATAACAAAAATATAGGAAAAAGAATCGGGCTATTTGGAGTTGTAACGAATGAGATATGAAGGTTTTAAAATGGCCCAAAAGTGACAAAAATGACCAAAGAGTCATTTTCAAGGGTTAATAACAGAAAATCTATACACATTTAGACCTGAGTCAGTAGAGAAAAGTTGTAAATCTCGTTCCCACCTTTCTAGAGGTATAAAGTTTGCAAGTTTTGGATTTCGTACGAAGAAGTTATGCCCCTGCAAAGTTGAAGAAAAATAAAGAATAAAGAAGCTGGAAATTTTTAGACTAAAGAGGACTCGTCTTAGTCTTGTAAAATCAAGTAAAATTTAGACTAAGAGGACTCGTCTTAGTCTTGTAAGATCAAGTAAAACTTAGACTAAGAAGACTCGTCTTAGTCTTAAGTCTGGAATTAAGGGCATTTTTGTCATTTCTCATTTAAATCAGCCAATGGCTTACCAGCACACCTGCATCTCGTCTTTTTGGTCTGGTCACGTGATTTAAACTCAAAAAAAATAGATTTGGGAAGAAATTTTCGTAAAGCAAAAGAAACACACACACACACCGATTGTGTGTGTGCGTTAAATCTACAATCGGGAAGGAAAAAAACGAGGGCTAGAGCAGCGATTTCGAGCAGAGGGTTGTAGGGGAGGGCCTTGCTCAGCGATTTTCGGCAATAGCTAGGTAGAAGACGAAGGAATAGTGCCGACGCACCATTTTCCCGGCGAGAATTCCGGCGTAGCAGCGGCAGCGGTTGCCGGTGATCAAAAGAGGGTGGTCCAAAGAAGTGTTCAGTCCGATTTCAACCCCAATTTCAGATTTTTGGGGCTTTGGACAGAAATTAGAAGAAGGTATAAGATGATTCTTCAAACCCTAGTTCCTAAATCCGAAAATTGCTCATGCATGTTGAATTTGAGCTTGTATTTTGGCTTAAATCTCGATTATGAGTCAAAAACTCTCTGTGGAATGAAAATATTGAGTATTGGGTTTGAATTCCTTCTTGCATGTTGGAAATTGGTTGAAAAGATGAAGAAATTATAGTTCTATAACATCTATGGTTGGGTTTATATTAGATATCAACAGATTTTAGTTGGATTTTCACATGCATGTTAGCAAATATTGGATTGGTAAATAATCATGAAATATTTATCACTTATAATAGGGTTTTATGTCAAAAAGCTAAAAATACACTAGTTGTGTATTTAGTCGTTGATAATGGAATTGTGGGAATACATGGTAAACCAAGCTATTATACCATGATGAATTTTTGAAAACAGGAGTGTTAGAAATGTTGAAAATTTGTAAAAGGAAGACATTAAATCGACATTAGAATTATAAACTTGAAGTGTTAGATTATAATATGTAAAAAAGAATGTCTAACTTATTAATGAACTAGTTTGAAAAGAATTATATGAATTAGACTTGCTTAACATACGTAGTATGTTAATATTTGAATATAATACTAATCTTCTATATTATCGATATAGAAGCTAAGGAGTACGCAGAAGCAAGTAGAGGCAAAGACTAGCGGACCGAGGTGAGTACATGTGACATTTTCCCTCTTTGGGGTACATGGCAAAATTTTTTTGTAGTTTATGTGATTTTCGAGTATGAGATGTTACGCAAATTTATTTACCTATGACGTTATTATTTTAAAGTCTCATACAATGATTTGAAAGCATGTTTTGGCAATCAAGCCATAACGATTTGAAAGTTATTTGAAAAGCATTTTTGGCATTAAGCCCAAGTGATTTGAAAAGTGTATTTTGGCACAAAGTTTTAATGATTTGAAAGCAAGATTTGGCATTAAGCCTAATATGTTTTGGAAAGTATGATTTGACATCAAATTGAAATGGAATTGAAAAGATTGGTTTGTCACTAGCCTTAATGTGATTTTAGCAAGTGATTTGATGTCAAACCATATTATGTTTACTTTTTATGACTGGTATTTAAGATATGAATGAATGCAGCTATGCAAGATACTATGAACAAAGAACATGATTCTTTGTGCCCGGGCCATGATGTTCCCGTAACGGAACCTAGAGGAATCTACTGGGGTGGTACCAACCCCGTCACGAAGTAGATGTCCTAAAGCTTATGATGCTAGGATGGACTGATTTCGTTCTTTCCATCTTAGCCTAGACTTGGGGTATCACTTTAAGTGATTAATGCCCTAAGTATAAAAACCTATTTATGATTGATTACCAGTCCGGCTTAAATAAAGAAAGTTTTATGATGACAGCTTATTATGAAAAGCTTACAAGCAAGATGATGACATGTTTCAGTTAACAGTTTTAAATGTATTCAGCAAGAGATATGATATGCTTGATTTCAAAGGCTTTGAAAACTATATATATTAAGCTTTTAAATGTTTTCAGCAAGAGATATGATATGATTTGGTACAAAGGTTTTGAAAACGATTCATATTATGCTTTTAAATGTTTTGGAGTCTAAAACCCATGTAGCTCACGAGACATTTTTGTCTTACGTATTTCATTTTTATGCCATGTATCCCAGGTCCAGGTTCGCAAGAGTAGGATGACAAAGTGAAATGCTAGATATGTTTTGGAAGACTAGATGGAGTGGAGCTAAGCATAGCTCTCATCTTTTGATGTTATGGTTTAATCATTCTCTGCTTGCTATGGTTTGTTTTGATATAAATTCGTAACGCCCGTGGTTGTAAACTTGTAAACTAAATGTTTGGTTGAACTTTATTTTTGACATTCATGTCTTATAGACATGAAGTATAACAACCATGTTTAAGCGATAGCGCATTGTGCTTTTAATGTTATTATGTTTAAAAAAAAGACAAATTTTGGGGCGTTACAAACACACACAAAGCATGCCACTCGAATGCGTTAGGCCCGACACAGATCGTGTGAAATGCGTTGTACACTTAATTTTTTGTCCTTTTAATCCTCTTTTGACCCAAACTAAGTTCCAATTCATCCCCACATTAGATATGCATGAAAATATATGTTTAAGAACTGATTTGCATTGATTCAACTCTCAATCTAAGTGTTCATGACTTAATCCATTGAGAACCATTTATCCAAGTTCTTATCTCTTAACAATATATAAATGAACTAATTTTCAAGTTAGTCATTACACTCAACACTTATAAGCAATCCGTTAAGCTCTTAATCATAGGTCATCCCCACAGGGTCATTCCCACCCTCAAATTCTAATTCCAAATAATATAGCCTCATGAAATCCTCAATTCCAATCATTTTATTTATTTTCAAAAATAAATTTTATTTTATTGATTTAAGCTCAAACTCTTAGGCCCAAAACACGGATGTTACAATGTTAGAGCGTCACGTAGCTGATCATAAGAGACTATTACGAGACTAAGGACCTGTTTGGTTCGAGGAAATGTAATCATGAAAAAATGGAATGAATAACGTAATGAAATAGGCAAGGTAATTAAATGAATCATTACATTTTATTGTCATGTTTGGTTGGCTCGAAATAATAAAATACGTCATTCAAACATAGTGTTTTTTTATTAACATATAAACAACAAAATACGGTAAATTTGATAATAACGAAAAGAATGTTATTTTATAAATTAATTTTTATTAAATAAAGATATATCTTTAAATAAATTATATATAAACATATTTCAATTCATTAAAAATACATATAAAATATTCTGGAAATAGTTGAAAAAGAATTATCTGTAATTTTAAAAAAGTTACAAAATAAAAAGAACAATATAGTATAAAATCTTAAAATATAAATTTGATAAAACTTATTTGATTTTTAAAAATAAAAAAATTATTTAAATAAAGTTTTGAAATTAAAAAAAAAGATATTTATTGAATATTATAAGAAAAAAGTAATGTAATTGTATTATATATCATTTCATTCAACGAGAGAATGCCAAAAAAAAAAAAACAAAAACAAACAAACCACTGCGTCATGGAATGAATTTCAGTCAAGTAACCAAACATCTTTTTTCATTCCGACAGAATACTTCATTTCATTTTTTCTTCGGTTACTGCATATCAAACACTTCCTAGAAGTAGAGTATTTTAGGCCCACAATGCATATACAAAAATAGTTCTACAAAATTATATTTTATAATTAACGAAAATCTAATAGATATGATCAAACTTCAAAGAATCAAATAAAAATCTATAATTTACTAAGTAAAATATAGTTTACCTTTGTTAATATATATATATATATATATATATATATATATATATATATATATATATATATATATATATATATATATATATATATATATATATATATATATATATATATAGGGATGAGTTCGATATAGAACCAAATTAAATCACCTAACTGCAGAACCAATTTTATAATCGTCATATCAATAAATCAACGGATAAGATTAAACAAGCAAATTAAAAGGATTCGCATACAGTCAAGGGCATAATCGGAACAATAAAATTTTACAACATCGAAACCAATCTTATAACCACTAATCTGTGTTCTTTCTAATCTCCATCAAAACCGATTTCAAATCACGTTCGTTTTCCAGGCTCAACCTCATCATTGAAAAAAATCCATGAAATCAAATTCTATTTTCAGCATCAACCCCTCCTGGTTATACTCATCGAGCAATCAAAGGAAATCATCGTCTTAGTGGTTTACCGCTCAGAATGTCAAATATAATTTCAACCGAGTTCATCTTCACTTGTGTACCTGTAAGAAACCCACAAACACAAATATAATTTCACGATTAGGGTTTTCACTAAAAAGTTCTAATTGTTTTATTTTTGTAATCAAAACCAAGAAAACGATGAACCAAAACCAAAATGTTAATCTGCATCCAGAGATGGATTGAGAAAGCAACAAGACGTGGAGAAGAAGACTCTGTAATTAAGAATTTATGTTCACTTATGAACATGTGTTCATATATGAACATAATTATGAATCTGCTTTGTCTTTCTGTATTTCGTTATTATATTTGGCTCTGTTATCTTTTCATCTTGTCGGTTCTTATATTTGGCTCTGTAAATATGAACTTATGTTCATGGTAATGTTGATCAACTATGTTTTCCTGTATCTGTTTCTTATGTTTGACTCTACAAATATGAGTTATGTTCGACTCTACAAATATGAAGTTATGTTCATTGATGAACATATGTTCATTGATGAACATTGTTTGCATCAACGAGAATCTGTTATTCCTTCCAATCGGATTAAAACTTATCTCCAAAGAAATCCCTTACTTTTTTCGTTTCTGTGTTTCTTTCTCTATTATGAAAATTGGTTATGATGGAGTCGCATATGTAGATGGCGTGGTGATAGATGATGATCAGTGGTGGCGATGTTGGGATTTCAATTGGACAATCATACCCCTGGTTCTGCAGTTAGGTGATTTAATTTGTTTTTGCATTGAACTCATCCCTATATATATATATATATATATATATATATATATATATATATATATATATATATATATATATATATATATATATATATATATATATATATATATATATATATATCAATGTTGTAGAAGTCGCTAGGCGGTAGGCGGACGGTCGACTAGGGCCTAGGACTAGTCGGTCTAGGCGAGGATTAGTCGGCGCCTAGGCGGGGAGTATTAATTGTAACAAAATTTATTTTTTCAAATTTAGATATTACCTATATCCCTAAAAAATGAATAAATAAGTATAAAAATTTGCAAATCAAAGTGTTTAAATATGTAAGTCATCAAACATCATAATGTTTAGACTCATTAATGACATTTTTTTATCATTTTAATCATTGATAATTGTAACTTAGCCACAAATTATCATAATTAATGATATTTTCTAAATTTAAATTTTAAAAATTTAAAAATTTGATTTTTTTGAGAATTTGATAATTTTTGAAAATTTTTAAAATTTGAAATTTTTTGAAAATTTTGAAATTTTGAAATTTGAAAAATTGAAAATTTTGCCGCCTAGACCCGCCCAGACCCGCATAGGCCCGCCTAAACCCGATTTTGACCGTCGTTGACCAAATCCGCCTAGCTTTACCGCCTACCACTAATCGTAGGCGGAACTCGCCCGCCTAGCGCCTAGGCGCCGCCTAGGCCGACTTTTACAACACTGATATATATATATATATATATATATATATATATATATATATATATATATATATATATATATATATATATATATATATATATATATATATATATATATATATATATATATATATATATATATATATATATATATATATATATATATATAAACTTTTTATAAAATACATGTACCTATTCGTATCATAATAGATTTTTATATAATAAATTAAAATATAAATAAAATAAAGATAACAGTAGTTTCTGAATAATGTTGGCTGTTAATTTTTAATGAGACCCTCAAGGCTACAATAATTAGATGTTCTTGCAAAAAGATTCTCATGTTTTAGAAAGAACTTTGCATATTTTGATGACAGGATTATCGTATCAATTTGTAAATAATTATGCAAGAGCAACGTGCACGATCTTATCAGAGCTTAACATTTTGCTTCTCTTTTGTCTTTTCTCAACCTGTTCTTATTTCTTGTGGAGATCACATTATTTTGTTTATCAACAATGCATTCTATTGCTATGTGTACGGTAATGATTTTATAAGTTTAGGGCATTTTCGGCTGCAGCTTTTTAGAACGTTTAGCGTTTAATGTTTAAGAAAACGCCCGGAAAAAATATATTGTTTGGCAGTAGGAATTTTTACTTTTTATTTTTAACAAAACGTTTCTAATCCAAAAGCTAGTTGAATTAGCGTTTAAGAAAAAACTCCTATATATTAAAACAAGTTTACTAAATTGCCCTTAAACTGACATATTTATATTTTTAAAATGGTACATATTTCAAAAGTTTTCAGCTATTTATGTCGAACACTCATATAGAATAAAAATTACAACTTCCTGCTACCAACCACCAGCCAGTTTTTTGTGCCGAACACGCCCTAGGTGGATAGAACTCAAATGAAACAACAAATTTTACCCAAATAAGTTTTGCTTATTTTAAATTGTTGGTAGCTGGTAGTGGGAAGCGGATAGTGTTAAGTTGGTGAAGTTTTTGTTTTCAAAGTTAGGCAAGTCTTTGGTGAAGGTTTTCAAAGTTAGGCAAGCCTCCTTCTTTGATTTGAAAAATTCACATTTCACATTAAATTAAGTATATTATATACATTCTCAAATGTATATAAATAGGGAGCTTCACTTGTGTTTTTAGATGCACCACAACTCAATACCTATAAGAATTGAGTGTATCTCTTGTAATCTCCTTGTTAAATAAAATCTAGTTGTAGCCCGTGGACGTAGGATTTGCACCGAATCCGAACCACGTAAAATCCTTGTGTTCTTCTTGCTTTATTTTCGTGAGCTTGTGTGTGTGTGATAGTGTGTTTCCGCTGCGTGTATTCTGTCCGATTCCTAACAACTGGTATCAGAGATTCGGGTTTTGGAGGAGGTCTCGGTTTTAGAAATTAGAGTATGCTCTGTGGTTGCAGTTTTGTCTGATCTTCCACATCAGAAACTAATTTCTATTAATCGTATTAAAAGGTATCTTGGTACTTTGAAGGGTACTGTTTCTGTCACACAAAAGTACTATAAAATATTTGTCTCTTGTTTGTCGTAATGGCTGAAGACAAGGTTGTAATCGAGAAGTTCAACGGTTCTGACTTTAGCTGGTGGAAAATGCAAATAGAAGCATTGCTATGTCAGAAAGATTTGGACGTGGTACTTGGAGACAAACCGGAGAAAATGGAAAAAGCTACTGAAGATGCGTGGAACTCAAAGGACAAGAAAGCTAAGGCGGTTATTACATTGTCGTTGGAAAGGAGCGTCGCTTTCAACATCATGAAGGAAACCACGACGCGTGGTATGATGGATGCTCTGACGAACATGTATGAGAAACCGTCGGCGGCTAACAAGGTGTTCTTGATGAGGGAATTGTTCACGACAAGGATGAATGAAGACAGCTCAGTTACGGTTCACATTAACAATCTAAATTCAATTCTGTCCAGATTATCATCTGTGGGAATTAAATTTGATAATGAGACTCAAGCTTCACTGCTACTAGCTTCACTACCTGATAGCTGGTCAGGAACAGTTACTGCTGTTACGAGTTCCGTGGGGACCAGTGGCATGACTTTTGAAGGGGTTAGAGATTTGGTTCTTGGCGAGGATGTCAGACGCAAGAATCAAGGCGGATCTTCTTCTTCTGAGTTATTAAATATCGGAAGAGGTAGAGGGAATAGCAGGAATAGTGGGAGCAGTGGGAGTCGGGGAAGAAGTTCATCTAGAACTTGGAAGAATGTGAAGTGCTGGAACTGCCAAGAGGTGGGACATGTTAAGAGTCAATGTCCAAAGAAAGAATTGAACATTGCTGGTGCTGAGAGTGTGTCTGAGGATGATGCACTGATACTAAGTATTGAAAGTTCTGTAGACTCTTGGGTCATGGATTCAGGGGCTTCGTTTCACGCCATGGACAACGGAGAAACGATGGTGAATCTAAAAGAAGGAGATTTTGGGAAGGTACGGTTAGCAAATGACGAGATGCTTCAAGTAACGGGCATAGGAGATATTGATCTGGTTACTTCATTGGGAACTACATGGAACCTGAAGAATGTCAGGGTGATTCCGAAGCTGAAGAAGAAATTGATTTCTGTTGGTCAGCTGGATAAACAAGGACTGGAAGTAAGGTTTGGTGGTGGTAAATGGAGGGTGGTCAATGGAAATTCGGTGATTGCTCAAGGTATGAAGCGTGGGTCATTATATATGGTTGAGGTACCTGCTGAGGGAAGTATGACCGTCCCTGTTAAGCATAACAAAATCTGGTTCGCTAAATCTAGTGCTAAGAGAGTTCATTTTGCAAACATGAAGTCTGGAGCCAAAGAGATGTTAGCTGAACGAGTCGGAAAGTCTAAATCATTCAGGGGATTTTGTGACAGTGGGAGCACGGGGTGTGTTCCGGGTACAGTTACAAAGAGCCGTTGGGTTTTGAAAACTAAGACTGAAAAATTCTCTCCTGTTGGAAGTTTGCAAAGTTTGGAGAGTGTTAGTGGTCCTCGGTGTATCTCTGGATCCGGTGGAGTGTCCAAGCCGGTTGAGACAGGGGATGAGTCGGTGGCGGTATTGACCACGACTGAGTTGGAGCTTGTAGGAGCTTCAACTGGCCCTTCTAGTACTTGATGATGAGGGGCGGCTGCAACTAGGAAATTGGCTGAGTCTTAGCTTGTTCTTTGGAACTGGAAGCTTGGAAGACTTGTTATAGGAGATTAATGAGAGATGTTCAAAATCTTCAAGTGGGAGATTGTTAAGTTGGTGAAGTTTTTGTTTTCAAAGTTAGGCAAGTCTTTGGTGAAGGTTTTCAAAGTTAGGCAAGCCTCCTTCTTTGATTTGAAAAATTCACATTTCACATTAAATTAAGTATATTATATACATTCTCAAATGTATATAAATAGGGAGCTTCACTTGTGTTTTTAGATGCACCACAACTCAATACCTATAAGAATTGAGTGTATCTCTTGTAATCTCCTTGTTAAATAAAATCTAGTTGTAGCCCGTGGACGTAGGATTTGCACCGAATCCGAACCACGTAAAATCCTTGTGTTCTTCTTGCTTTATTTTCGTGAGCTTGTGTGTGTGTGATAGTGTGTTTCCGCTGCGTGTATTCTGTCCGATTCCTAACAGATAGCGGGTAGCAGGTAGCTGGTAGCGGGAAGCTGTGACTTTCAGTTTGTATATGACTGTTCAGTAAAAGTAGCTGGAAGCTTTTAAAATATGTAAAATTACATAAAAGGACATCTGCTTAATTATTGATTATAGTTTTAAGGGTATTCTAGTAATTAATGGTATAATTGGTAGAACTTTTTGTTAAACGCTACTTCAACTAGCTTTTAAAATAGTAGCGTTTAGTTTAAAATAAAAACTTCAAGCTCGTGTCGTCGAACGAAGCTTTTAGTTTTTATTAGAGCTATTTCTTAAACGCTAGAAGCTAGAAGCTCTCAAACGCTCCCAAAAACTCCGTGTCAAACACGCCCTATATAATTTACAAGTTTTACAAGTGTTCGAATTTAATGAGTTGTTGAATAAAAGTGTAATAAAGTGTATCATTATTATTATTATTTTGAGTAAGTTTCACTACATTACCTTTTAACAAGCATCGTTACTTTATGTCCATATGGACGATATAAATCATGAGCTTTTGTAAGTTGAAATGGTCAAAAAGTGAAAGGGATGAAATTGAAATGAGAGACGGGGAACCAACAAAATCATGACCTCTATTTTCTCTATATACTTTTACTTAACAAAGGAATCTTAAGGCGAAATATTTATCGGGTTAGAACTGAATTCGATCGGATTTTCGGAAAATGAAAAAGACTTAGGAATAGGAAATGAATATGTATTGATTTCGTCTCAAATCGGATTATGAATAAATTAATGTTTCAAGCTTGTTTTAATTTGAAAGATACAAACCTAAAATAATACGATTTAACGTTTGAGAGAAATTATTATGATTTTATAGAAGTTGGGTATTTCATCAAACTAAACTGAAAATTACAAAGTATCTAACATATTAAACCGGATAAGAAGACCACGAATATATTTGTGATGGTTGATAATAAATCTACCAGAGCGAGGGATGATTTCAATTTTCAACCCAATAAAATATGATAGATCACCAAGATATTTGAGATAAAATTTATTGGCAAGTGCAGTGACAAAAGTGGTTATATACTCTCAATTGGGACCAGTCACAATTATATCATCAACGTAGACTAACAGGTAAAGGGAACATGGTTTGTAGTAATCAATAAATAGTGGGTATTCAGCTACAAAATTGACAAAGTTGTAGGTTAAAAGAAAGCTTCAAAGAGCAGTATACAGAACTCTAGCGCATGTTTGAGGCCATAAATGGCTTTGTGGAGGCAAGAAACATGAGTGGGATGAGACCTGTCAACAAACCTCTATGGTTGAGCCATAAAAGCCTCCTTATAGAGATTTCCTTTTAGGAAGGATTTGTTCACATCAATTTTCTTGAGCAGCCTAAGAATGAGAGATAGTAATTGTGAGTAAAATTCAAACCATGGTGGGTTTGATAACGGAGTTGAATGATTCAGAGTAGTTTATCTCGAGACGTTGATGAAAACCCTTGACAATGAGTTGAGCTTTGTAGTGTACAATTTCCCACTTAGAATATATTTAAAATGAAAGACCCACCGCCAACCAACAATATTTCGAGCTTAGGTAGCTGGAACAAGGTTACATGTACGGTTATGCATAAGTGTATGATATTCATGTTCTACTTCTTTGCACCATTTTGGGTGACGTAATGCTTGCACAATAGTATGCGGTTCAACGATGGGTACGTGTAACTGCATAATCAAATTAAGTTTGCATATTGGCTTTAAGATATTGTTCATGGAACGAGTGACCATACGTGTATGAGGGAAAATAGAGTTATTGTCTTTGATAGTAGTGCAACCATATGTAACATCTGTGTTTTGGGTCTAGAAGTTTTGCGCTTACATCGATTAAATTAATTTTATTTTGGAAAAATGATTTAAATAAAGATAAAAAAAATGAGAATAAATTTAAATTTTATATTATGACTAGAGTTCTAATTCAATGAGCCAAAATACCTTTTTGACGAGTAATTGGAAGATTTAAAAATCCAATTTAAACTAAAAATGAAAAAATTAGGACGTAAGGACTAAAACTGTCAACTTTGCCAAACTCAGTATATCTAGCTTTGACTTGTCAATGACTTAGATGTTAGAGAAATTATGACGAGGGGTCGAAGTGGAAAGTTGGAGTGTGTTAGATATTTCTTTTAAACAATAAAAGGACCTAGTTGTAGAAATTTTAGTAAAAATTGTCATTTTTGCAAAATGATTAAACTATTAGTTAATGTTGACCTACTCAATGGCCTGTAATAAATTGTGTGTTTGGGGGAAAAAATTAAATATAAAAACATTCACTTAAATTATTGGTCAAATTGTGTCTTAAATGGCAAATTTTATGTATCAATGTTCCTTAAAATTTAATTCATGCAACCTGATTTCGTTTAGGATAAAATATAAAGAACAAAGTTTGTACGATAAGTAAACCTCATATTGACTAACCCCATGTGGGGGATTTTCCTGAAGGCGAATTAGGTGGAGGGGAAAGGTCTTTGCGCCTTAGGTAATCGTCAACCGCCCTGGGTTGTGGGGCTGATTACCCTCAGGTGAAACCATATCTATTCGCTGGTTCCAAAAAAATAAACCTCATATTGAAGGATATCTCAACTTGAGATAATATAATATTTATCTTGACGTATGTTGAGACTTGGTTTAATTAGTATAATTCATATATTGTTTCGGTTATGTTGCAAATGTGTTGTTTAGAAAGGAAGTAAAATACTTTGGACGCATTCTGCTAAAATTTGTTAAAAGCTTTAAAACATTTTTCATTAAATATGTAGCTTTTAATCATGAAATTCTGTTTTTGCTTGGCTTGATTTATGTTAACTAGATAGTAAAATGAAGTTATTGTAAAAAGAGGCACTTTGCAATGTAGGCTTGGTAGATTTAAGCAAGCGAGTGATATGGGACCAAGTTGTAAGGAAATAAGTGGTATTGGCCTATGAGTTGCGATAAATTTATTAATTTTGTATTTTCAACTGAATAAACCAATTAAAATATTGAATTATAAAACAGAATAATTAAGAAATGAAGGCTGAGCTAGTTCCTATACATGGACGATTTTTGTAATTTTTTCTTATATAGGGACCATTTCCTTAATTTGATTACATAGGGACCATTTCTTTAATTTTGTCTTGCAAGCATGGACCATTTCTATAATTTTTTCTTATACATGGACCATTTTAATAACTTTGTTAAAGAATGCTATTTTATTAACTTTCTCATATACAATGATCATTTCTGTAATTTTGTGACCACTTCTGTAATTTTGCTACACATTAAATATTTCCGTAGTTTTTTCTCACACATTCATTTTGTCTATTTAAAACTACAGGAACAAAAAAGTACAATTCACTCAAAAAAACACTATTGTTTGATTGACATTATGAATAATGTTTTACAACTTGATAAATGTTAATGTCATAATCACAACAACTGTTGATATCGTGTCACTAGCATTTTAGCAACTTCGTGACGATATTCTTTGAGCATCTTGTTAAAATGGTAGCATTGTGCCAACATAGTGAAGACACCATGTTAGTGTCGTGGCAAAAGTGGTGATACTAATCCATGTTGGTTTTGTTTTATTTAGTTGTTTAACTCAACTTTATTTTTTTTTTCCTTCGTTAAGCTACGTTAACATGATAAAGTGTAAATAAGTTATAATATATTATCTACAAATGTAACATCTCACCCAACTATATTACCATAACATGCTAGAAAACATTCAAATGAAAATGTTTAAGAACATTGGTTGTTACTATAGAGAGACATTGTGATTTATTTTCTGAAATGTTAGTTGTGAGACCAAATGATAAGAACGTCCAAAGTAACCAAATGATAAGAACGTCCAAAGTAACATTTACTTTTATAAATGCATGTTTTAAACGCATTACTTTCTCTATTTGGTATCATAATTTTAAAATCATGTCATGGGTTACTTTGTGGATAATGAAGTCCTTAAATCATTTTAAAACACATCACTTTCTCTTTTAGGTATACATTTTTTTATGGGCTAATAACATAAAAGCCACTGTAGTTTGGGTAAAATCCGGTTTAAGCACTATATTTTTTTTGTTCTAAAAAAACCACTCATACTTTCAAAAAAATTCGTAAAAACCACTCATATTTTCAAAAAGATACATTGCGACCACTATAACAAACAAAAGTCAAGATTTTATGTCGCAAACTCGGAACACTTCTTACCCCCGTCGCATTCAAAATTTACTGGATTCACTTGGACACCCTATGCATTCACAACATGGTCGAAAAGCTACACTTACGAATACCAAAATCACATGTAGAAAACTTTATGTATCATTTTCACTGCAATAAAGTTCCAATATTTGCTTCAAATGTCAATATGAAACTTTTCACATAATATTTCGATGAAAATAATCATTAAAAGTTATAAAATAAAATGAACAGTGGTCAATATGAATTTTTTTGAAAGTATGGGTGGTTTCTATGGAACAAAAAAAATAGTGGTTAAACCAGAATTTTGGGCAAACTACAGTGGTTTTTATGTTATTAACCCTTTTTTATATCATGTCATCATTACTTTGTAGATAATGATAAGTCCTTAAGATGACACAATTAAGATAGTTTTAAGTGAAAGTCATACAATAACATTACAAACATGGGAGTAGAAGTTCTTGAGTAAAACATGGCAATCTAAAATAGAAAATCATATTATAATTTTGTACCATAATATAATCATTCTAAACTCATTTATCATACTAATATGATTGTCCGCTATTCTCATTTGGAAAGATAAACACAATAACAAAATAAATCACTTTTAAGAGCGGATAATCATACATCAAGTAGGTTTTAACCCTTTTCTATTAAGAGCAATGTTATATCATATTGAAAATTATTCTAAGTGTAACATCCGCCGCAAAATTTATATAGAAAATCGGTCTACTATAATTGAGTATTTTAACTTAAGTAAATAAATGATCATAATGGAAGCATCATAGAATGACTAGTAGGAATATTATAACTTATAATTCACAAATAGCAAAAGTTCTTTGTTATTTTGTGTGAATGTCATATTATAAATTACTATCCATCTGTCAAGTTATACCATATGGCTACCATATATCAGGAAGAACTACTTTGTAAGTATGTTAAATAACTAATACATTATCATTGAAAATTCTCAAATAATTATTACAACACCAAAGTACATGAACCCATACCAAAATATATGAATCTATTTCGAATCAACACTTTAGAATACCAAGCCTAAGCAACCTATTACAATACTTTACATTATCATTATTTTCCAAACACAAACTGCAAAAATTAAAATTACAATGGACACTACAAGAATGTCATTGAACAACTTCCGATGATACAACTTTGATTTCACTTCATTTATACCCATTTGTCTGAGTTTTAAACCTTCAACATAATCTTCAACAATGAATAACAATTTTTCTTAAAATATGCTTCCATATCTTCCTTATAAAGCTTGATCAATTGTAAGACCCGTTCCGCCGAGTCGCGGCCCGGAGGAATCCGCGGCCCGACTTTAGGAAGAATCTAGAATCGCGTAGGATTTGTACGCGCGGCGCGGCACGGTTCGAAAGAACCCGCGGCGTGGTGCGCCTCTAATGTGAAAACCCTAATTCGGATGTACACACTTATATAAAGGACCCCAGCCCTAGGGTTCGTGTTTTTGGAAGTTCTCTGGAGTGGAGTCGACTGGTTTCAGCAGAGGCTCTTCGGTTCTAAGGCTTTGAAGGTTTGAAGGAAGAGATACAATGTGGGGAAAGGCTTGTAGCCGATCGGGTGCATTCCTCTGTTTCCCAGAAACAAGGTAAGAGGATCTACCTTCTGATATTTCATTTTATCCCGTCTGTATGGTGTTATCCCTTGATTAGTAGTCTTAGATGACTTGTAACATTTAGGGTTTGGACCAAGGACATGCATGGACTTGCATGTCCATAAGGAAGTGATCTTAGGGTAGTTTCTGATCCCAAGAAGGGTATGGAGTGAAACCCTAGCCAATGACTGAACTGATTTAGGGATTAGAAGACTTTGGATTAATACGAGTCCGCGGCGCGGACAGGCTATGTCAGCGACGCGGGTTCGGCTAAGCCCCGTAACTATGCAAAGATAGCCGCGACGCGGAGGGTGAGAAGCCACGCCGCGGTGAGCGGCTGTTTGACCCAAAAGTTGAGTTTTGACCAGTGTTGGTTACCTAACGTGGGGTCTGACCTTTAGGCAAGTCTATAGAAGTTTAGTCAGTGCTTGACATGTTGTATATGTGGGATATAAGTGTGTGGACGAGCTAGTGGAGATATTAAAGTATATCTGTGCGGTTTCGAATCAGGTGAGTATTCTCACCTTACTATATGATGTTGCATGTTAGGCATCTTGTGTGTTATTTACAGTTATATGATTTGCTCTATATCTGTGATTATTTGTTGTTGGGCTCAATACTGATGCGTGTCCCCTCGTAGCTGTTGTATGGCGAGTTGGATTATTGCCTTGTCCCATAGCTGTTGTATGATGGGCTGGGCCATAACCGGGAACCCATAACTGTTGTATGATGGGTAGAACCTTCCTGTGTCCATAGCTGTTGTATGATGGACGCCCGTAGCTGTTGTATGGCGGGTAGGGTCGGGTCGTTCTCGAGGACGGGTTGTTTAATGTGTGGGCATGTTTGGTAATTTGTGGACTCACTAAGCTTTAAGCTTACCCGTTGATTTTATAACATTTCAGGTATTTCAAATGACAAAGGGAAGTGCAAGGCTTGATGGCAGCGCATCGCATATAAGAGATTTATATTAATGAACTATATTAGTATTTTCAAAAGTTTCCGCTGTTGGTTTAAGTAATATGTTGAACAGTTTTACTTTTTGGAATAAATATTTTATTGGAACCTTGGTAATAAATGAATTTTAAAATTTTTGAAATTGGGGCGTTACAATTTTTTGTACTACACTCATCTAGTTTATTATGCATCTTGATCATACAAAAATTATACCACTTATACAACTTGGGGGTTTACTCCTATACAAAAATGTGTGGTTGTACTTTGGCATTTGACGTTCGATATAGCCTTTGATACAACATTTGATATTTAAAGATGTATGGGAAAATCGTACAAATGTTTGCATGTTTTTTTAAATATGTTATAGAGCTTTATGGCACAATTTTATTTGCAGATATTACAAGAAATGATGTTGAGCAATTGTATGTAGCACATGGAACAACACACATTTTTCTGGGAATGCTTGGAAGCATTGACTGTATGCATTGGGCGTGTGACCCAAATGTGTGGCGGGGTCAATTCACACGAGGTAATCATAATTTACTTCTTATTATACTCGAAACAGTGGCATCGCAAGATCTATGGATTTGGCATGCCTACTTTGGTGTCGTCGGGTCTAACAATGACTTAACTGTTATTTAACAATAGCTAATTTTCAATACTGTTTTTTAACAATAGCTAATTTTCAATGATATTCTAATAAGAAAAGAGCTTGACATGTCTTTTGCAGTGAATAAAAATGAGTACAAACATGGTTATTACCTTGCTGATTGTATATATCATGAGTATGCTATGTTTGTGAAATCGTACATATATCCAAACAATGACAAACAGAAATTATTCAATGTAGCACAGGAAGCGGCTACGAAAGATGTGGAACAAACTTTTGGAGTACTTAGAAAAGGCATATAATGTAACACGTGTTACGACTTTATGATGAGGGTAGACTATGCAATGTGATATACGCTTGTATCATATTACATAATATGATAGTAAGAAAATGGTCGGATCATTTACATGTATAATCCATACGACGCACTTTCTCCACATGAATAATTTCTACATGATACCCATTATTACTTTTCGAGAGTTATATAAATACATTCAGATGCACCGCATAAATTTCTTCAACAAAACTTGATGGAGTATATATACAACAAGAAACTAAACAATAACAATGACAACAACGAGTGGTTTTTAGTTCTAAGTATATACTTTTTGTTTAGTAGTGTAATTTTTTATTTTATAATTCATTTATTATTTTTTTAAATCATATATTTTTAATTTCAATAACTATAAAGTTTATTAGATATCTGAAAAATAAAAGTAATTTAGTTATGTGGAGTAGTGACTGGTGAGTACCCCATATAGGGTGTGGTGTGGATGGGGCGCAGATGTGATAGCACTTTTGGTGGGGTTGTGTGATACGTATACTACCCTGATACTCTTATTGCATGGATCCACTGTCCCCAATCATCTTTTTTTTAGGTAGATCCTACTTTTTCAGCAATGCAACGAAGTTCGCTCTAAAGTTAATGATAACAATGTTTTTTTGGATCCATTTCTCCTTTGGCCCATCTGGTAACCTCCTTTCCTCTCAAGAATTTTATATCGAGAACAAAGTTGAGATTTATAGATCGAATACGAGGTTTCTAATATGGTGATTTGTGGGTTTCAGGTTTCAACCTCTAGCTTAGATAAACTGGTCTTCTTGTGTTAAAGATGGATACGTTTTGAATTTGGGTTGAAGACAAACAAGTTGGATTTCCGTTTTTTAAGATCTTCTTGCTTATTTGTAGAAGTATAAGGGTTCTTGGATTTCGTTTTTATTTCAAAGATTGATGAGTTAAATATGAGTTTTTTGTTTTTAGTCTTTCAAAATTGACAAACTATTTTTCTCTAAAATATCTAGTTCCTAAACAACCAATATACCTTCGGGCTTCAACCCATGTTTCTCATCCCCCTAAATCTCATTTACAATACCTAATTACTTGTCTTAAAAGATGCGTGTTTTTGAATTTTGGACATGCTTTTGGGTTTTTGAATTTTGAACAACTTTTGAATTATGAATCCATAACAATAGGCAATGGTGAACAACAGTGGTGGTGGTTGTTGGATATATGGTGAGAGAGACAAGAGAGAAAGATGATAAATATAAGTTCTATTAATAAGTAATAACCATAAATAAATCAATAATTATTAAAAAAAGAAAATTAATTTGAGGATAAAATAATCATTTTACAATTACTTAACGACATATTTATAACCACGTTACACAAAAGAAGAAAGACGTAATAAACTTAAACCAAAAAGCCAAAAGCTAAAAACTTGGACTAAAGTTGCCAATTTTCCAATATCACAGGGACCATTTATGTAATTTACTCAAGAAAATAAGTAGAGCATGTTATTCTCCTTTTCGACCACCTATGCAAAGAATCTTACGCGTCTCCGTAGTTTACACGGTATTACGGTCAAGCCAACATGTTTCGCTACTGGCCAAAACCGTAAATAAACAAAGAGACAAGGGGCATAATGAATACCGGCACACACTTTCGCGTCCGATCTCCGTTCTCGTAACCTCCCATTAAAATCACACCTCATTCAAATCTCAACGACCCCTCCACCGCCACCTCGACGGAAAAGGGGCTTTTGTAGATTCACCGAGCTCTAAGATCGTACGGTCTCAATAGATGGAGATCGCTCCGGCGATGCTGGATGCACATGACGGTGTCGGAGATACCGTCGCTGTTAATGCAACCGCTTCTTCTGCTTCGACTTTGACATCAGAGAGTGTGTCCCTTGGTAACAAGGATTCTTCCAGCAACAGGTACGATGATGACGATGATGAAGAGGAGGATGTTTGTCGGATCTGTCGGAATCCGGGAGACGCCGATAATCCTCTTCGGTATCCTTGTGCTTGTAGCGGTAGTATTAAATTTGTTCACCAGGACTGTCTTCTCCAGTGGCTCAATCACAGCAATGCTCGCCAGTGCGAGGTTCGTTTATCTCATCTCCGTTTTCTTCTTATTCTACTTTCAATTGGTTATGCTAATTTAGAGTTAATTTCAGAATTGATTACAAATTTACAATCGCTTGATGGTAGATCGTAATTCTTCATGTTTCTGGAAGCACACCATAGTAACTATCGGAAATGATACTATCTATGTGATTGCGAGATTATTACGGCTTATATCTGTTCCACTCACATTTTGCCTAATTTTGATAGCCTTTCAGCTGTAGACCCTAAAAATGTTTATTTCTAAGCATTTCAGGTTTGCAAGCACCCGTTTTCATTCTCACCAGTGTACGCCGAAAACGCCCCTGCAAGGCTTCCTTTCCAAGAATTTGTAACCGGAATGGCAATGAAAGCATGCCACGTGGTCCAATTCTTTCTTCGCCTCACTTTCGTCCTTTCTGTATGGCTTCTAATCATCCCATTCATCACTTTCTGGATTTGGCGCTTCTCATTTGTCAGAAACTACACAGAAGCCCAAGGACTCTTCTTAAGTCACATCTCCACAACACTCATTCTCACCGACTGTCTTCACGGATTCTTACTTTCCGCAAGCATTGTCTTCATTTTCCTCGGGGCCACATCTTTAAGGGACTACTTCCGCCATTTGCAAGAAATTGGGGGTGAGGGAGAAGATGAAGGGGAGAGAAACGGTGGTAGGGTTGCAAGAAGACAAAACGGTCAAGTCAACAGAAATGGTGGTGATGATGAAGGACAGGGGATTGGTGGGGCTGGTCAGTTGATTAGAAGGAATGCTGAAAATGTTGCTGCAAGATGGGAAATGCAGGCTGCTAGACTTGAAGCACATGTTGAACAGATGTTTGATGGTTTGGATGATGGAGATGGTGGTGAAGATGTTCCTTTTGATGAGCTTGTTGGTATGCAGGGACCTGTTTTTCATTTGGTGGAAAATGCATTTACTGTGAGTATAATAAATAATAATCTCATGACATTACGTTTCGTATTCCATTACTTTGTTCATTCCATTCCATTCCATCCAATCAAACATACCCTTAACTGTTTCTAAATCATATCCTCTCATAGTTTTCTGAAATTATTTGAAATGATTTACAGGTTCTTGCAAGCAACATGATATTTCTCGGGGTTATAATCCTGGTCCCATTCCACCTAGGACGCTTCATCATCCACCATTTATCATGGCTTCTATCACCCACCGCCACATCATCATTTTCCACAATTACCCCTCTTAGCCACCAAGCACTTTCCTTAGCCAACATCACATTAAAAAACACACTAACCACTCTCACAAATCTAACCCACATTTCAGAAAATATAAATCAAAATTCCACCTCATCAACCAACATCACATCTTCAGTTTCATCAGACATCATAAAGTCAGCCACCATTACATCACGGTTATCCGATGTCACAACTCTTGCAGTCGGCTACATTTTCATTTTCTCAATCATCATAATCTACCTCGGGGGTATTATGGTAATTCGATACATGAAAGGCGAGCCTTTGACACTTGGAAGGTTCTATGGCATTGCTTCGATTGCTGAAACAATTCCTTCACTTTTCAGACAGTTTATGGCTGCAATGAGACATTTAATTACCATGATAAAAGTCGCCTTCCTTTTGGTCATTGAGTTAGGCGTTTTCCCTCTCATGTGTGGATGGTGGTTAGACTTCTGCACTATAAAAATGTTCGGAAAGTCAATGTCCCAAAGAGTTGACTTTTTTTCAGCTTCACCATTAGCAAGCTCTCTGATTCATTGGGTTGTTGGGATTGTGTACATGCTACAAATATCAATATTCGTCAGCCTTCTTCGTGGGGTTAGTTATGACTTATGTGACTCATAACCTTTTACTAAATCGTATCCAATATTTTAATTTTCAATTTATGAGAAACTAAATTATTTCACAGGTTTTGCGAAATGGAGTTTTGTATTTCTTGCGCGATCCAGCGGATCCTAATTACAACCCGTTTCGCGATCTGATCGATGATCCGGTTCACAAACACGCGCGTAGGGTTTTGTTGTCGGTTACTGTTTATGGAAGTTTAATTGTGATGTTGGTGTTTTTGCCAGTTAAACTTGCCATGCAAATGGCTCCATCCATTTTCCCTCTTGATATCTCGTAAGATTGTTTCCCAAACTGTTTTATATAATTTAGGGCAATATCACTAAATAGCAACCAAGTTTCCCAAACTGTTTTTTCCCATTGTTGTGAAATTTTGCATTTCTTTGTTCCATTGTTATGAAATTCTATAATTTCTTTGATGTGGCGCTGATATATGCACATCAGCGCCACGTCAGCGAAAAGTTCACAAATTTTTACTGAGTCAGCTTCTGTTGTTGCAGGGTATCCGATCCGTTCACTGAGATACCTGCTAACATGCTCCTCTTTCAAATTTGCATCCCGTTTGCTATCGAGCACTTCAAGTTACGGGCAACAATCAAGTCACTTTTGAGATACTGGTTTACTGCAGTTGGGTGGGCCCTTGGTTTGACTGACTTCTTATTGCCTAGTCCTGAAGATGAAGGTGGTCAAGAAAATGGGAACGGTCAACAAGGCGGTCAAGATAGAGCTGTTGTTGGATATTTGGCTCCTCAAGATTTAAACCAAAATCCTACAGAAGAAGCTAACAGCGACGAAGAATCTGAATCAGAGTAAGTTCTTGTAACCTATAATGCTTCAGTCGTCTGGCAGATACAGACGACTGGAGCATAGCAGATACAGATGACTGGAGCATACCAGGTATGCTCCGGTCATCTGGCATGACGTATACATACGACTGGAGCATTATCTGTCAGAAGTTCTGACAGGAATGCTCCAGTCTTCTTCTGATAGAAGACTAAAGCATTGGATGTAATGCTTCAGTAGTCTTCTGGCAGATCAGTAGTAATTTTTTATCTGACAATATATTATTTTTCATCTAATAGGAGGTATGGATTTGTGCTATGTATTGTGTTGCTTTTGGTGGTGGCATGGATGACACTGCTAGTTTTCAATTCGGCTATAATTGTGGTACCCGTATTCCTTGGACGGGCGCTTTTCAATTCCGTTCCCCTTCTTCCAATAACACACGGGATAAAATGCAATGGTAAGAATTTAATAAATGGGCGGAGGTTTATTTATTAGTTTTGATTTATTGGAACTTGGCATTTTGTTTAGATTTATACGCGTTCATTATTGGGAGTTATGTCATATGGACCGCGCTTGCTGGTGTAAGATACTCCGTTGATCAAATTAAGACAAGGAGAGCCACGGTTTTGTTACATCAAATTTGGAAATGGTGTTCCATTGTTGCAAAAAGCTCTGTTTTGTTGTCTATATGGGTAAGCCCATTCGCAATTTTTTTTTTATAATATGTTTTTGGAAAGAATGGAATTTGTTAATACTCTATTTTTCTTTTGCAGATCTTCATAATCCCGGTATTAATCGGGCTCCTCTTTGAGCTTTTAGTAATTGTACCAATGCGGGTCCCGGTAGACGAAAGCCCGGTCTTCCTACTATACCAAGATTGGGCTCTCGGTCTCATTTTCCTCAAAATATGGACCCGACTAGTAATGATGGACCATGTGTTGCCCTTAGTGGACGACACCTGGCGAGTAAAATTCGAGCGCGTACGAGACGACGGCTTCTCACGGCTCCAAGGTTTTTGGGTGTTACGCGAGATTGTCGCCCCGATTGTTATGAAACTCCTAACCGCTTTATGCATCCCTTACGTATTAGCTCGAGGGGTATTTCCGGTATTTGGGTACCCGTTAGTGGTCAACTCCGCGGTCTATCGGTTCGCGTGGCTCGGGTGCCTTGGGTTCAGTTTGTTATGTTTTTGTGGGAAGCGGTTTCATGTGTGGTTTACTAATCTTCATAACTCCATTAGAGATGACCGGTATTTAATTGGAAGAAGGCTTCATAATTTTGGGGAAGACAAACAAGAAACCACTCGCGAAATTGAAAATTTGGGTTTATTGATGAGAGAAAATGGCGGTGGTGATGATTTGGGATTGAGGCAGCGCCGTAATATTCCAATAGAGGATTGACTGGTCACTGATCACTGGTCACTGGTCATGTATCCACAATTTAACTTGGTTTGTGATGGTTCTGTTTTTGTTAGTTTTGTGAATAGGGTTTGTGGGAGGGTAGGGAAAGAGTATAAAGATATAAAAATGTTAATGTAATTTGGAGGTCATATAAAGAGGGTGTTTACTGTTTACTGTTTACTATTTAGCATTTTGTGTAATTGTGTCATTAGTTTTATTGTTGGGTAATTGACAATAATAAGTTGTAGTGAGGCTTATGAATCATGAGCTTTGTTCTGTCTTTGTATATCGCTAAAGCTATTATAAGAGATTAAAATGATCGGGTTTTATTTTGTCTTGTTAGAAGGTATTTAAATAAATTTCTTTATTAAATGCCGTATTTCTTTTGGAAGCTATGTAGGGTAGTATATGTAGATAAACGTGTACCATTTAATTTGACATGGAAATCTTGTTTCCATTAGACGAGAGATTTCTGTGAGATGTTGATGTATGGACCATCTAGTATGTTATATCTACCTTCCTTTTTCCAAATAACATTGCTTTGAGTCGATTCATTAAATTTATTAGATTTTGTATTAGGTTAATTTACGTGCGTTGTCGGTGATTGATATGTGCTTTATGAGATTGGAAGATAGATAAGAAAGTATCAGATAATTGTGCCGTAAATGACGTTTTAATTCATCTTTTATTAGACAAGCTACTTTGAGCACTTTTCATTTGGGGAAACAAATCTTTTATAAGGTGTTGCATGGGCCCACGTTTTAAATTTAATTGTTCGAGTTTGTTTGCCCGGTGATGGAAATTGGAGAGAATAATTGCTTTTTGGACAGCAACACCACAAAAGTAGAAAAGTTTGAGGAATCGTCATATCATTTGGCAATAAAAAACAGATGTAATCGGAAGTAAATAGAATATACGATGATTTGAAACTCAAAACGTAGCAATATTATTGGGTCCAATATATCTATAAAGGCTTACAAAGAAGGTAATATCAAATTTTGAAAACTTACATATTTTACTGAAAATAAATACCTATTTAATCATGTAAGTTTTGGAAATAAAGGAAATTATGTGATTTGACGATTAAAACTAAATATTTGAAATTTGGAAATAGCTCGAAATTAGGGGAAAGTGAAAATTGATGGTCTAAATGGTGGAATTTGGTGACGGCGGGTGGGCAAATTGCCTTTGGTTGTTTGTGAGGAGCTCTGGCTCATTGACAGCTTTTCGATATATAAAGCAGGTACCCAAACTCCCAATGGATCAAAAGTTATGTTCGTTCAAGTTGGGATTTTTCCCCTCTTCTTATCTTTCTCTCGGTTGTTCATGAAAGCATGAAAGCCTAAGATAAGTGTTCAATATACTTTTATCATTCTCCCTCATTTGAGAAGAGCTCGACCTCAAATTCACATGAAGGCCTAGGCTAAGTGTTTAATATGTCCCACACAAAAGTTATGCTTGTTCTCATATCTTATCATTTTCACACTTGTTCATGAAGGCATGTGCTAAGTCTTACATAAGCCCCACATCATTAACTTGTTGGAACTCCACATACTTAATGTTGAATCTCGTTATTATTTGCAATGATGTTCTTAGGCGTTCAAAGCAACTTAAGAATTAATATAAAAGTTTGCCAACTGAGAGGGATTATGAGCAAGCTACTAGTGTCTATGAGAAGTTGAAAGAGTTTATGTTGTGAGATTGTTATTTTCTAGGTCAAAATATCCTACAATAAATATAACTTTCCCTAGATATTAATATAAGATGTGCGATGCGTAAATGGAATGTAGACACAAAGAACGTGATTAAAAAGTTGACATGAAAGATGAATGCTAAGTTTGATAAATATTGGTAAGTTATTCATGGGTTTATAAGGTAGCGACTACCTTTGATCTGTGGTATAAGCCTAAAGTTACGGAGTTTGGTTAAATAAGACTTTATAATGTTTACAAGTCAATGTTAGGAAATTTACGTATGAACTATCAACTCATGATCAAAATGCAAGAAACCAATGTAATGGTGGTACGTCAACTTGTGACAATGATTTGAGTGACAATGGATAAAAATATAAACAAACTTAGGATAAAAATATAATAGAATTATAAATTCAAAAGATTTTTTTGCAAATTTCATTTCATAATAACTTGAAACCTATGATAACATGTAAAATAGATTTAAAAAAATCTTACAAACTTAAAGATATTAATAAAAAATCATATTAAAAATAATATGATAAAAATGACAAAATTAAAGACTTTGATATTAAAAAAGTGAGATTCGTTTAAGTCCTTACAAACATCTATAATTACTTATATATATATATATATATATATATATATATATATATATATATATATATATATATATATATATATATATATATATATATATATATATATATATATATATATGTATATATATATATGTATATATATATATATATATATATATATATATATATATATATATATATATATATATATATATATATATATATATATATATATATATATATATATATATATACTAGGTGTGTACCCGCGCAATGCAGCGGTCGGCGATTAATTTCATTTACGTGAACTGTTTCTTGGACGTCGATTAGTTTTCTTTCGTCTGACATCGAATAGTGTATTTCGATCAATAGATTCATGCTTGCGTGCAGTTTCATTTCAGGTATTGGTATCATTTCCTAAATACATTATATTGTCATATAGTTTCATTTCAGGTACCCGTGCAATGCGAAGGGCGTTAATTAGTTTTTTTTTACTATTAATTTCCTTGCGGTGGGCAGCGAATGATCTTCGTTGGGCGACAAGTATCCTTTTGGAAACATGTCATATTCCAAAAAAACATGCAATGGATATTTTTTATAGTCGACAGTGTTTGTTATATATTTTAATAAATTAAGCCAATGTAAAAACTATTCGTTTAGACGAATAGTTTCACAGCAGAAATACCCGCGTAATGCAACAACGGTAAGTAGTTCGTTGAATAGTTTCTAGATGGCGAATATTGTCTTTTTGACGATAACTAACCATTTAGCGGATGACAAATAACGTTTTTTGACGATAAGTAACCATTTATTTGAGTTTTATCCATACAAAGTAAGAAATTAAACTAATAAGTATTGTTTGCATTTAGTCGCTCGAAGTCAACTCTTTAGTTGAACCTGACTCTAAATAAAAAACACTATAAAGCTTCTAACTTAGTGATGTTAAAGACCCTTCTTGTACCCCTCATTAATTAAAAATATATTGTTACAATGTTACATTTACTAATCTTATTCATGAAAAGACTTTATATGTGTATTATGTACTTGACTTTAAAATAATATGTATGGATTTATTCGTAAATATTTGTATGTATGCATTTGGATTGTTGGTATGGATTCATTAGATGTCAAATTTCATGCCAAACTTTTGACAATCTCAAAAAACACTTACATTTTTTTCAAAAATATTTATTTTATAATTTAGATGTTCAACTATTTAATTGTCAAAGTTAAATCCATTAACTGAATTGAAAAAAGCAACTATTAACTTTATTAACAAAAGCCGACACAACCACACATTTGGATAAACGTACCAAAATTAAGGAAGTCATAAAGGAATATCAATACATTTATGTTATAATATTAACTCAATATTTGATCATTAGATTTTTTTGAAAACAATAATCACTTTTAGGAACTATTTCAACGCAACCAAACTTTTAATACAAAAGTCTGCATCTATGGATCAAGCTCAACAACCGGAACCAAAAGGTCAATCACTTCCAATTTTGACCTTCGATGGCATTCTTTTTATCATCAGACTAAGCCTGGTTTGTTGAAAAGCTAGTTTCTTCCACATTTGACCTTCTATAAATGCAGAGACATAGACACATATACAGAAAAACCAAAGAATATCCAAAGAAGATGTTGCACTTTACAACCCATGAGCGCATTCCAATACCATAGGCTAGCTCCTAGTCAAAATAGCTACCCTTAAATCTGCGAGCACTAATTTACAAATGCCAATACCACACTTAACTCTTATACATTAGTAACCATATTTGTATTTAAGTTCAATAACATTAGATTAAAAGAAATAATCTCAATAGATTAAATTAAGCAATACACTCTAGATAAACACATGCCCTTACAAAGGATAAGAAAGAATTATCGACATCTTTTTCAAATACATGAAAATTTTGTTGTCATTCTTATCTATGATCTAATAATTCTATAGATGATACCGATCTATCAATAAAAAAGAACATTTACTCAAGTGTTTCACACTTCTCCTTGATATCGCCATTCAAATCCACAGGCCAACACCCATGAATGTCGATATGCACAAGAAAAGCAACATACTTTTCTCCTTTTACCTATATAAGCAATGCAGTTTTTTTACCCTAACATATTACATTTTCAAAAATACAAGAAAAAAGGTAAAAAAAAATAATAAGATCTATATCCACAAAAGCAGATCCAACTAATATTCCCCGCAAGTTCAAACAATTATAAATTCTGGTCACCAGAGAAGGTGATCTAAACTTACCTTAGTGACCAGCTCACAAGAAAAGGATTCAAAATGGAGCTTCAAATATACCGAAAAAACTCTTTACACATATAGTAATAAAAAAAATCACGAGATTTAGATCTAAATTTATGTTCCAACCTTTTCAGATACCTTCTTCATCTTTGACTACATCCATGATCCATGGCTGCAATGTATTTTGGATTTTTGGAGGATCCCATCAAACGACATCAGTAACCATATGTTACCAATATTATAGTTACCAACCTTTTAACCAGTTTGTTAAGTACTGTCTCTATCTTCTTAGTTTTCTTTTGTGGGTAATGCAGTTCATGAAACATTATATAACTCTTGCATTTGTTTTGAAGGCATCAAAATTCAGAATTAGCAAGCCATGATGCTCTATGAGAGTCTGTTCATATTCTACTCAAATAATAACTTGATACAACCAAAAGTCCTAGAGTTCCACTTACTGGTAGATAATGTGAAGGCGCACTCCGTGGATCTTGGTAAGAAACTACAAAAAAACCAAAAAATAGCAGTTCAGAAGTTCAAGTTGGACCATAAAAAACTTAAACCTCAACACGATATTTTATAGAATTTATAAACCACGAATAAAAAAATGATTGAGTAACTAACCATATAAATCTTCAAATCAATCTTAAGGGTCTTGAAAGACTTTCCCAACTGAACAGAAAACCTAAAACTGGAAGGAAATCTGCAAAAAATTTGAAAAACCCAAAGTCAAAAAGCCTAAAAATAAAATACCACCAGCAAAAGATTGAACAAAACCTCTGTATTAGAGAGAGACGGAGAGGCATGAAGAGGTTCGGTTGTGTTGGTGTGTTGGTGTGTTGGTAAGCCAAAATCATCCCCATTTGATTTTAGGAAGAAATTGTCCATGGTCTCACGCCATTCAGATGCAAAAGAAAAAGATTTGAAGAGAAAATCAAAAGCTTCCTGAGAGACAACTTCCAAACCACATGGCCTGGTTGTGCAAGAAAAAAATAATAGCCCTTCCGATCTATTATATGTGACCAATGAAAATGAACGAACTCCTTTCTTGTGAACATGGATAAAAACGTTGAAAACCCAGCCCAAAATTAAAAAGGATGATAAAAAGCAAGTCCAAAATAAATTACAATCTTCATATTCAAGTAAAGACACATAAAGATCTAGTCAGCTTAGACAGTTAACAAACAAGGAAATCATCAGATACACATAGAACAAATCATAAATATACGCAATAGATTGGACACACAATTTGGAAACCAGATCCGAAAATATGTCTATCACATATCCATAGATGAAGAAACGAAAAAATAAAAAATAAAAATATGAGTTTTACCTTGATCTTTAATAAAAGCTTCAGAGACAGAGAGACGATTGTGGCAGTAGTGGTGGTGAACCGTTGTGAGGCTAGGGTTTCTAGACAGTGATAATAGTGCGGTGGTGGTCCTAAGGTGCCGTGGTGGCCCGGAGGTACGATGGTGGCCCGAAGGTGATGTTGTGTGGCAAAATGGTGTTGAGGGTCGTACGAACAGTGGAGAGATTGTTGATGGCGGATGGTTGTTGTGGGCGGACGTTCAAAAAACCCACTTGTTGACCTGCACAATTTTGACAGAAGCTGAAATAGATTCACAAACTAAAAAAAAAAACATGTGTCAAAAGAACGTAAAAACTGTTGGAAATCAAGGTTCATGTAATTAGTTTCAAAAATAAGAGTTTGCAACGGAAGCATAAAATCATGAACACAAATTCCATTTTCAAGAGGATCATGCTACATGCATGTAGAGATAATATGAAGAACAAACATAGATTAAGTTCAAGATCATAACCTTTGTTCTTGGGTTTGGTTTGGATGATTTTGATAGCTAGGAATCAAATTAGAATCCCTCTATAGTTGATCCACCACAAGCTTGAACACCCTTGAATGCTAGTTCCACAACTTGCAAGATATGACTCCTTTTCTTATGAAACCAAAAACCAATTTTTTCTAAGAACTTAAGGAGAGTTTTTGGCTGATTTCATGAAGCAAGAATGATGTACAAACCCCCTCAAAATCGTGGCCATCATATACCACACCAAGGAAAAGAAAAGCACATGCAACTAGCTTAAAAGAAAGATCCATTTGATTTCTATAATCAAAAGTTTGAAAACACAAAGCATCTTCAACCACTTTTAAGTAGTTAATGCATTCTTTTCTTTCCATCTTGGCTGAATTTTTGATGTCACATGGAGAGTTAGTAGGTTTATTATTTATAAAACTTAGATAATTATAAGCTTATAAATAATACATCTTCTTATTTCTTTAATGGGATAACATTTAACCCATAATTATATATATAAATAAACCATCTAAATATACAATCTTAATTGTATAATTATATATATACATATGTATATATATATATATATATATATATATATATATATATATATATATATATATATATATATATATATATATATATATATATATATATATATATATATATATATATATATATATAACAATATATATATTTTATTTAATTTACCAATTAAATTAAATAAAAGGCTTAATTATAAATCAATTAAATCGTTTAACAATTTAAACAATTTAATTGTTACACTTAATTAATTCATCACATATGAATTACTAATCAACCTTTAATTTTGTAGTTATTATTATTTACCTCAAATAATAATAACCTACAAGATTAAATCGCAAGTTTAGTATCATTTGATGTTAAATCAAATTTAACGTTCTAAATGATCAATTGGTGTCAAACTTGTTGTTGGTGTGACCCTATAGGATCATGTATTATTAGTAATATCATTTTATGATCATCCTTGAGCATATAGAACTAACAATCTCCCACTTGCACAAGGTTGCATCACAGAATGATATAGATAGTGGTAAACGTCTAGCAACATTTTACTGCCCCCAATAACACATGACATTGTGCCATTCAACAACATTCAATTCTTCAGAAAACACGAGGCTCTAATTGATGTATAAGGTTATCTATCAATTATCCCTTTGTCACAGACATCATGTTGAACATGAGACATGGATCTTAATCATTCTCATTTTATGTTCAACTTTCAAACAGGCGCCTTAGATGTCTAACTCTCAACACATAAGAGGAACAAATCCCGTCTTGACTACATACGCCCCTCATATAGTTAGTACTATGCATGAGTATGGCCTTTATGGTTGTCTGTATTTCAAGAACAACAGTAAACCATATCAAAGCATAGTACACTCTACACTTGAGTCCCAAATATGTATCTCAGGTCAAAGGATACAATGATAATATCTTTATTCAAGAATCACTTATGATGATGATCCATGGAGTGATCTTGAAACGGGTCAAGTCCAATACTTGTTCACTGACAAGTACCTATGAATTTGGTTGCAACCTTTTGCTACTTTTACCCATAAAAGTCAACCAATCCAATTCATATTAGTCTTACTTCATAATTGCTCCCACAACTATGATCGACTATGGACGTTTAGAATAACTAAATTATTCAAGGATTAAACATGCTAATAAAAGACAATAATTATGAATGAAACATGACGTCACATATATTACATAATTCTTGTCGTTTACATAAGTTCATATTCATAAAACATTAAACACAAATCAAATCCATTCATTAGAAAAACGGAGTCCTATACCCTTAGCATGACTTTCATGCTTAGTTTGGGGTAAAGGTTTCGTGAATGGGTCTGCCAAATTTTGATCTGTATGAACCTTGTGAATACTAATTTCACCATTCTTAACTTCATGTCTAATGTAGTTATACCTTCGGTGAATGTGTTTGGTTTTTTGATGCAATCTAGGTTCCTTTGCTTGAGCTATAGCACCTAGATTGTCACAGAAGATTTCTATAGGGTCCCGAATGGAAGGAACAACCCCTAGATCTTCTATAAACTTTCTCATCCAGACAGCTTCTTGAGCAGCTTCCGAAGCAGCAACATATTCAGATTCTGTAGTGGATTGTGCAATCACTTCTTGTTTGGAACTCTTCCAAGACACGGCTCCTCCATTTAAAATAAAGACATACCCAGATTGAGATTTCGAATCGTCCCTATCTGTTTGGAAGCTTGCGTCAGTGTAACCCTTTACCTTTAAGCTTTCTTCCAAACCGCCGTAAACTAAGAACATATCTTTAGTTCTTCTCAAGTACTTAAGAATGTTCTTTACAGCAGTCCAGTGGGCTTCACCTGGGTTCTGTTGATACCTACTAGTCATACTTAAGGCACATGAGATGTCGGGCCTAGTGCATAACATGGCATACATGATGGACCCAATTGCCGAAGCATATGGGACATGTTTCATCCTTTCAAGTTCAGTCCTAGTGTTTGGGCACTGAGACTTGCTTAGGATGGTGCCATGCGGTATTGGCAAGAATCCTCTTTTGGAGTCTTGCATCTTGAATCTTTTCAAGATTTTATCAATATATACACTTTGGCTAAGACCAATAAGTCTCTTAGATCTATCTCTATAGATCTTTATGCCTAATACATAAGCAGCTTCCCCTAGATCCTTCATTGAGAAACAACTCTCAAGGAACGCTTTTACACCTTTTAAGGTTGGGATGTCATTTCCAAATAAAAGTATGTCATCTACATACAATACTAGGATTATGACAATGCTCCCACTAGCTTTCTTGTAAACACAGGAGTCATCCTCATTTTTGATGAATCCAAAACTCGTAATCTTTTCATCAAAACGGATGTTCCATGTTCGAGACGCTTGCTTTAATCCATAGATAGATCTTTTAAGCTTGCACACTTTGTTTGGATGCTTTGGATCGACAAAACCTTTAGGTTGATCCATATAGACATCTTCCAATAAGTGTCCATTAAGGAAAGCGGTCTTGACATCCATTTGCCATATCTCATAATCATAGTATGCGGCTATGGCAAAAAGTATCCTTATTGACTTGATCATTGCCACTGGTGAAAAGGTCTCATCATAGTCAATACCATGAGTTTGTGAGTATCCTTTAGCGACAAGTCTAGCCTTAAAAGTGTGAACATTTCCATCCACGTCGATTTTCTTCTTGAAAACCCATTTGTTCCCAACAGTCTTACAATTGGTGGGAAGATTAACCAAGTTCCAAACTTGATTATCGTGCATGGATTGCATCTCAGTGTTCATGGCCTCAAACCATTTATCAGATTCAGGATCTGATATTGCACTCTGATAGTTGACGGGTTCATCAGAATCTATCGTATAACATTCCTCTTCCATCAAAAGGTAACCATACCTTTCTGGTTCAATTCGAACCCTACCAGATTTGCGAACACTTTGTGTTACAATTTGTTCCTGATCAACCGTTTGTTCAGGTTCAACAATTTCTTGTTGAATGCTAGATTCAACTTCTTGTGTATCATGTTGTGGTTCCTGAAGTTCCTCAAGTTCCACAAACCTCCCACTAGCCTCTTCCGTCAGAAACTTGTTTTCTAGGAATTCAGCTTTTCGAGAAATTAATATTTTATTCTCGATGGGATTGTAGAAATAGTATCCAAGACAATCTTTCGGATACCCTACAAAGATACATTTAGTTGAACGGGGTTCTAATTTGTTTGAAGCTTCTTGTCTAACATAAGCTTCACAACCCCATACCTTGAGATAGGATAAAGATGGAACCCTTCCATGTCATATCTCATAAGGCGTTTTATCTACCTTTTTAGTAGGTACCATATTTAGGAGACGAGCAGCTGTTTGTAAAGCATAACCCCAAAATGATAAAGGTAGAGTACTTCTACTCATCATGGATCGAACCATATCCAATAGTGTTCGGTTCCGCCTCTCAGACACACCATTATGTTGTGGTGTTCCAGGTGGAGTAAGTTGTGAAACAATTCCACAAGTCTTAAGATGATCCATAAAGTTTGTACTTAAGTACTCACCTCCTCTATCAGAACGAAGAACTTTAATTGTTTTGTTGAGTTGATTTTCCACTTCACTTTGAAACGTTTTGAACATTTCAAACGCCTCATGTTTATGTTTAATTAAATAAACATATCCAAAACGACTAAAGTCGTCAGTGAAGGTGATGAAATATCTTTCACCATATCTAGTCATTGGCTTGAAAGGACCACATACATCCGTATGTATGATTCCTAACAAGTCCTTTGCTCTCTCATTGGTTCCGGAGAAAGGAGCTTTAGTCATCTTGCCATGTAAACAAGATTCACATATATCAAATGAGTCATTCTCATTTGCCTTCAAAAGTCCACTCTTTTGAAGTTGGGATATGCGATTCTTGTTTATATGCCCAAGGCGACAATGCCATAGATAGGTTTGACTCAAATCAAATTTGGGTTTCTTGGTGAAAGTGTGGTATAAAGAGCCATTGTTAGTCTTTTCATCAAGGTTTACTTCATAAATTCCATTTAAAGGCCTAGCCTCAAAATAGAATACATTATTTTTGTAAACATAAATATCATCATTATTAAAGGAAAGATCAAATCCACATTGTCTTAATTTAGCAACCGAAATAATATTCCTAGTCAAGCTAGGAACATAGTAAACATTCATCAATGTCATACACAAGCCATTAGGTAGTAATAAATCGAAACTTCCAATTGAATCCACTGCAACTCTTGCATTGTTTCCAACCCGGAGTACTACCTCATTTGCCTTCAGTCGCCTACTCCTTTTGAACCCCTGCAACATATTACATATGTGAGTTCCACAACCAGAATCAAATACCCACGTGTTAGGAGATAAATTATAAAGTTCTAGGTCTATCACATAGATACCTGAAGTGCCTTCACCGGCATTCTTCTTCTTCAACTCCGCAAGATACGTAGGGCAATTTCTCTTCCAATGCCCAGCTTTGCCACATTCAAAGCATGTATCTTCTTTGACAACCTTTGCCTTTTTCTTGGGCGGATGGGATGGTTGGACAACTTTCTTGCCCTTACCTTTGAAAGCTTTTGCTTTCCCCTTGCCCTTGGAGTTGGTGGGGTGTTCTGGTCTAGTTCTCTTTGTGCCACCTTCCTTGATCATGAGAACTTGAGTGGTTTTCTTAGGCAGATTCTTTTCCGCGGTAATTAGCATCCCATGTAATTCCGGGATAGTCTTGTTTAAACCATTCATGTTAAAATTCATGACAAAAGGATCAAAGGACTTTGTCAAGGAGTTAAGGATCATATCCGTTGCTAGCTCTTCGGGCATCACAACTCCAAGACGTGCCAAATGATCAATGTGACTCTTCATTTTGAGCACATAAGAGCTTACCGATTGCCCATCCTCCATCTTGCAAGCATGGAAAGCCCGAACAGTTTCGAACCTTTCCGTTCTTGCAAGTTGTTGGAACATTTCCTTTAGTTGATGAATCATGTCATAGGCTGAATGATTCTCCAAATCCTTCTGAAGGTCGGGAATCATGGTTGCCAACATGAGACATGATGCATCGATGGAATCATCCATCTTTTTAAGCCATGCATCGTGTGCGGGCTTAGGAATGGCAGGTGGCTCTTCTGGAAGTGGTTCATTGAGAACATATTCTTTCTTTTCTTGTTTGAGAACAATTCTCACACTACGGTGCCAATCCAAGAAGTTGGTATGGTTAAGTTTTTCTCCTTCAAGGAGAGACCGTAGTGAGGTTTTGTTAGGAGCCGAGTGTGTGTTGTTTGGTGCCATCTACAAAATTTTAACAAGGTTCTATTTAGTAAATTATGATATTAAGTCCTTAATTAATACCCCTTCTTGTTTCATAAACTTTAATTAATTAAGGTCTAGAATCCAAGTTGCATCACGAATAAGTGGTTAGGTATCCTTTATCCCGCCTATTCGAATCAACAAGGTAGGTAACGGTTTACCAATTATATCCAAATATAATTTCTAGAGTTATGGGATCCCATTATAACATTTATAAGTTTGGCATGTTTGATCCCATCTATGCCTTGGATTTCTAATGCTTAGGTGACCTTTATCACAAGAGATTTCCAAACGAATCATCCTACTTAAACGGACGTGTAGTTTTGTCAACTATTGATGGTTAGGTGTCCTTTATCCCATCAATATTGCAAAACTACTTCTTGTATCACAAGAAGACTCCAAGTGGTTAGGTATCCTTTATCCCACAAGAAAATACAAGTGATACATGAGTGTCTTTAAGAAGGACGGCATAGATTCGTATTTCATAAGGGATTTGAATGTTTTACAATTCTAATTTTGAAAAACATATGGTATCATGTAGATTGCATGCATCCAATGAACATGGTACCATTGAATATTATTTTGTTAATTGGTTCCTAAATCATAAAATCTCCATTTTATTGATTCTTTGTTTGTGGTCAAGATTACAATTAATATCCAATATTAAGTTTGAGTTTGATCACATATATTAGAACCAATTTATAATCCTAAATAATTACCATTATTACTTAGGGTTGGAGTTTGTAAGAGTTCATAAAATCTCCATTTTATTTCTTGTTTCAATCATTTTCAAAACTTGACTTAATAGGTTTTATAACAAAACCCATTTTAATAAAACCAATTTTATCACATCTTATGTTTTAAATGTCAACTTTTGAAAATACAAACTCCTTGATGATTATGTTTAATTATCTAGGTTGTCTAGCATGCAAAATCTTATTTTCATCCACAACATAACATAATAAAACATTCAACCATCACAAGCATGCATAGGTGCATAAACACAAGCCAACTAAGTTGATATTTCATGTGAGCCATACATGAAATATCAAGTCCAAACCTAGGGACAAAAGGGTGACAAAAACTCAACCAAATGATCTTCGATTTGGCTAAAATTTTGCCAAGCTTCTTATATCACCAAATGACACTTGAACCACCATTTCTTGACATCATAGAGTGAGATATGATTTTTCTTCTGGCCCCTCAAAAATTTCGAAATTCAGGGGCTGTCAGGAAGAAATTTTGTGTTTTTTGTTGCATTTTTCAATTCATTCTTGGCTATATTGATGCTAATACTTGTTGAAACTTAATGTATATACTAGATATTAAAGTTACCAACAAGTATATCACCAAATGACCAAGATATGAATTTATAAAACACTTCCAAAACATTTTTGAAATCTGGACAGCAGCACTTCAGAAAGTGCTGCTGTTGGGTGCAATCTTTTCTTGGTCTTTTACTTCCTTCTCTTGTTACATTTTGTGAAATAAATAAAATACAACTATCCTAATATTTACAAAAGGAATATTAAGAAGGAAATAACTAATTATTATTACAAACCATTTGAATAAATGAATAGATTACAACCATATCGAACACAAACACAAAACATGCATCATATGGTCCTTGGCTTGTTTATGCACCATTTTATCACATAAAATCATAAGAAAATCAATACTTTGTTTTTCTAAGGCAACAATTTATGTAACCAAAAGCATGCATACATAAGATATAGTTGGTTACATAAAATCATAGATAATATACTTGCATGTTGCCAAAGAAGCCATGCATGAAACTTTCATTTAAGAAGATGAACATTCATGGCTTCCAAAAACCAAGTTTATCCAAATAAACTTATTATCTAAACATGCAATATAGCCATGGCTCTGATACCAATTGTTGAAAATCAAGGTTCATGTAATTAGTTTCAAAAATAAGAGTTTGCAACGGAAGCATAAAATCATGAACACAAATTCCATTTTCAAGAGGATCATGCTACATGCATGTAGAGATAATATGAAGAACAAACATAGATTAAGTTCAAGATCATAACCTTTGTTCTTGGGTTTGGTTTGGATGATTTTGATAGCTAGGAATCAAATTAGAATCCCTCTATAGTTGATCCACCACAAGCTTGAACACCCTTGAATGCTAGTTCCACAACTTGCAAGATATGACTCATTTTCTTATGAAACCAAAAACCAATTTTTTCTAAGAACTTAAGGAGAGTTTTTGGCTGATTTCATGAAGCAAGAATGATGTACAAACCCCCTCAAAATCGTGGCCATCATATTCCACACCAAGGAAAAGAAAAGCACATGCAACTAGCTTAAAAGAAAGATCCATTTGATTTCTATAATCAAAAGTTTGAAGACACAAAGCATCTTCAACCACTTTTAAGTAGTTAATGCATTCTTTTCTTTCCATCTTGGCTGAATTTTTGATGTCACATGGAGAGTTAGTAGGTTTATTATTTATAAAACTTAGATAATTATAAGCTTATAAATAATACATCTTCTTATTTCTTTAATGGGATAACATTTAACCCATAATTATATATATAAATAAACCATCTAAATATACAATCTTAATTGTATAATTATATATATACATATGTATATATATATATATATATATATATATATATATATATATATATATATATATATATATATATAACAATATATATATTTTATTTAATTTACCAATTAAATTAAATAAAAGGCTTAATTATAAATCAATTAAATCGTTTAACAATTTAAACAATTTAATTGTTACACTTAATTAATTCATCATATATGAATTACTAATCAACTTTTAATTTTGTAGTTATTATTATTTACCTCAAATAATAATAACCTACAAGATTAAATCGCAAGTTTAGTATCATTTGATGTTAAATCAAATTTAACGTTCTAAATGATCAATTGGTGTCAAACTTGTTGTTGGTGTGACCCTATAGGATCATGTATTATTAGTAATATCATTTTATGATCATCCTTGAGCATATAGAACTAACACACCAACTCTAACATTCTTCTTGATTCGATTCTCGAAAATAAGAAACAAACTGAGCAATTTTCTAGATCTGCAACTCCAAAAAATGGATTTGAGTCCACCGTTTAAAGGTTTAGACACACACCGTTAAGGAGAGCGTTTATAGAGAAACCTTGATGGAGATGCAGGTGGCGTTTCGGTATGAGCTCGGGGAGGAAGCGTAGAAGAGAGAGAGAGAGAGAGAGAGAGAGAGAGAGAAAGAAAACCATATTTGGGGTTTCACAGTTTAAATGGAAAAAATGTGAGGATAGGTAACGGATCGGCGAGTATCAATGGTAATGTTATCGGGTTTTAAAAGTCCTGAATAAATAGCGGTAATCAAAATTTTCAAAAGTTTTCAAATTAGAATTTTATTCAGCTTTTACCGCCCAATTAACATATGCATTAGAAATTTGTACTATCTTAATTTTTAAGACTTTTGTGCATTAAGATGCTTGTAAATTATGTATGTATTATATATATATATATATATATATATATATATATATATATATATATATATATATATATATATATATATATATATATATATATATCTTCGAACAGTTGGTTAGAGTGTCGGCAGAAGACCTGTTTGCGCTTATCTAATGAATGTTTGCGCTTATCTAATGAAAATACCAATCATTGGAGAAAGCTGCTCTGAAAAATGGAAAAAAGAAGCTATTAGTGACGTTCAAAAGAACAGTCTTGTTTTAGCCACAAAAATAGCTAAAGAAGAAGTAGACAGAATTTGTCTAGAACGCTTTAAACAACGAAGGCTAAAAATGATTAGCAAAAGTTGTTGCAGTATTCTTTCAGATGTCAATGAACTCGATATTGGAAAGAAAACTTATAAGGTTTCTAAAAAGAAACACAAGAAAAGACACAAAAAGAAGTTCAGGTCTACGACCCTTTCATCTAATAGATTGACAGAATTGCTTATCATCTCAAAGGCGATATGATAATTATTACTAAGGTTACCAAAGCTTATAGTCAAGGTAAACCTGGTTTTCTCGAAACCCAACGCAAGGGAAGTAAAGAAAAACAAATCCCTGGTACAAACATAACCCAGGAATCCATCACTAATGAGAGAATTGCCTCTCTCCAAACCAATAAGTTCAAACAACTGTTAGAAATCATGAGAATTGCTTCTCTCCAAACCAATAGGTTTTTATATTGGAAGTTAAATCGCTTTTAAATTGGTTAAAAGGAAATTTATTTTTGGAAAGATCTATAGAAACATCTTTAGATATGCATAAATAATGACTTATTTTTAGCGAGTTTAAAAGACATCTTGCAACGATTTGGTTTAAATTATTGCAATGATTTACTATAAAAGTGTATCTTGAGAACCATGCTTGCCATCGTATCATACGGCCTAGTTTGTTATCTCCTACAATCTTAGTACGTAGGAAATATGTAAAATTTTTATTATCTGTACGAACCAGAAATTTTACTAGTGTTAAATATACGGAAAATTTTGAAATTACTCTTTTTACAGCAAGTAATTCTTTTTCGTTACTGTGGTAATTTTTCTCAGCTGCTTTGAAACTCCCTGATGTGTACCTGCAAATTTGTTCTGTATTATCATGGGTCTTAGCTTTTAAGATGCCACCCCAAAATTCGTCATAAACTTGCAGAAATGAGAAAACCGTTACATATTAAACTCAAAAAGGATGTCATATGGAATTGGACAACTTCTGATACAGAATACATAAAAAAGATAAAGAAAAATTTAATTAATTTTCTAAAACTTTATCTTCCAAAAATAGAAGATATCTTAATAATCGATATATATATATATATCAGTGTTGTAAAAGTCGGCCTAGGTGGCCAGGTTCTGCCTACGATTAGTGGTAGGCGGTCAAGTTAGGCGGATTTGGTCAACGGCGGTCAAAATCGGGTTTAGGCGGGTCTGGGCGGGTCTAGGCGGCAAAATTTTCAAATTTTCAAATTTCAAAATTTCAAAATTTTCAAAAATTTTCAAATTTTAAAAATTTTCAAAAATATCATATTTTCAAAAAAAAATCAAATTTTAAATTTTTAAAATTTAAATTTAGAAATTGTCATTAATTATGATAATCGGTGGCTAAGTTACAATTATCGATGATTAAAATGATAAAAAATGTCATTAATGAGTCTAAACATTCAAATGTTTGATGACTTACATATTTTAACACTTTGATTTGCAAATTTTTATACTTATTTATTCATTATGTAAGGATATATGTAATATCTAAATTTTAAAAAAATAAATTTTGTTACAATTAATACTCCCCGCCTAGGCGCCGACTAGTCCTCGCCTAGACCGACTAGTCCTAGGCCCCAGTCAACCGCCCGTCTACCGACTAGCGACTTTTACAACCTTGATATATATATATATATATATATATATATATATATATATATATATATATATATATATATATATATATATATATATATATATATATATATATATATATATATATATATATATATCTCCAAAAGATTAATATAATAATAATAATAATTAATCATTTTAAACATTAAAAAAATATTTTTAATTCTATTTTTATAGTTTTAAAAACTAATTAAATTGTACATTACCATACTACTATTGTCCTAAATTTTCCAAACATATATGTTGTTACAATTTATTATCATTCGATATAAAATATGCGATCATAGTCTAATCTGTCATGGTCAATTGTTTAAGCGTGAAAGAGTTTGTGATTATGAAATGACTCCATAAAGGTATTTTCATAACTTGAGTATAATTTAATTTAAAAAATGTTTTTTTATTTTTTTAAAGATTAATTATTATTAAATTAATATTTTGAATATATATGTGATTTTTTGGGTTTATAAAGATACATATATAATTTCATATTTTATAAAAAATATATATATAATTATTAAGTTTATAAAAATATAAACGAAATTCCATCGAAAAGAATTAAACTACTTTGTAACAAATCATTAACCGGCGAGATTTGGCATTTTCTGGATAAAAATATTCTGAACGGTCAAAGAGGTAATTTCATTCTTTCAGTTTTCACCTCCACTTCTCTCTCCGGTCATATATAACCGTGGACCAAACAAACTTTTCTCCGTTTGGCGGTTTGAATTTTTACGACCTAATTTTGTAGGCTTTCACTTTCAATAGGCGCCCACCTTCACCACGGAAACGCATCCAATTCTCTGTTCAAAACCCCACTTTAGTTTCACACCTTCAGCACGCATAATGTGACTCTCTCTTCTTTCTCACACAAACACAGACTCTTTCGCAATTTCCTTTTGATTAGCGCTCTTGAATTCTCTAATGGACTCGATCATCTTACCGGCGGGGTCTATTTCCGGTGTTGTTTCCGCCGCACAGTATCGTCGAATACCGTGTACATCCTCACAGACTAGCGCTTTTTGCCAGCGGCAATTTCTCTCTACTCGTTCGTCACCACGGAACTCCGATCGCGATCATAGCCGTTTTGCAGCTATTCATTCCGTCGCTGCTGATACGACTAACTCCTCGCCGGTAAAAGTTTAACTTCTATGTGATATATGCTGTAGTTTTTTATTCGGAATTTGTTTATGTGTTAATGTGATATCGTTGTCAGCTATAGTGCTTTACCTTTCAGATCTGATATAAAAATAAAAAATGACTTGCGCTTTTTTATCTTATTATATAGTGAATGATTTATATTAGTCGCTAGAAGCTCGGAAAGTCTTAGAAGGCATAGAGTTTGTATGAAGAGCTATTGCATTTATTAAAGTCTTCTCAATCATATTAGCATTACTTTCATGTCGATGTGCAATATGCTCGCCATGAGATGTGGTCTTGACTATAGTAGCGAAGAACAGGGAACTTGAACCAGATCTATTACAACGCAATGAATTATTGAGATCGGTTACAAACCTAAAACGCCTAGAATTTGTAGCAATGAACGTAAAAACTTAAAACGACTACAACATATCCTAGTATTGCCCTAAAAGAGCTCTAGGAATCTGTTAGTTGCTGAAGTCCTCTGTAGATTTGATTAAGCTTGTTATTTCTCTAATATTTGAACACTTCATCTCCATAAACATACATATTACTAATTATTTCACAAGACAGATTCTAGTAGACTGCTTGACCACATTAATTTGCCACTAGATGATAATCATGATATGATTCTAAGGAAAGAGTTAAGTTCTTGTACATAGTCTGATAAGTCTTTGCCTGATTTGTTACATCAATTTGCAGACAAGAGATGGAACATACACAGTTGCTGATTTTATGACAAGAAAAGCAAACTTACTTGTGGTAGAAACAACAACTACAGTTGATAAAGGTATATACAAAATTTCAAAGTTTTACACCATGGAAATTTACAGACTAAACATTTCATCTAACTTAACTATTCCGTTCTATATTAACAGCATTAGAGATTCTTGTGGAGAAAAGAATCACAGGCTTTCCAGTGGTTGATGCTGATTGGAATCTGGTATGATCTGACCTTCATATCTTTTTCTTTTTGTAGCTTGATTTTATGATTTATATCAATAGAATTGGTAGTGAAGTAACTTAATATTAAATAATAATCTAACACTACTTTGTCTCTTTCTTAATCTTAATGTCTCCAGGTTGGTGTCGTTTCAGATTATGACTTGTTAGCTCTTGATTCAATATCAGGTACTATTTGTGGAATTTCATGTCAATTAAAGCATCTGTTTGATATTTAAGTATGGGATTGATATAGATTATTTTCTTTTTAATATTTTTCCCTGAATATGCAATAATAGTCTTTGCAGTTTATGAACCTTCTGGTGATTGTAACTGCTACCCAAATCTTTTTTTCATTTAATGATTTTAGATTTCTTATATTTTTTTATTGGTTTTTAGGTGGTAATCACAGTGAGACAAGTTTGTTTCCTGATGTTGATAGTTCTTGGAAAGTAAGATTCATAACATTCTTGATATTTTGTCTAGTTGTTATGCTGCATTTGTAGACATTAAAATTTGAAATTAAACAGAATTTGTTTATTAATCATAATTGACATTTTTTTTTTTTGGTACACAATGTAGACTTTTAATGAGATTCAAAAACTACTTGGTAAAACTGATGGGAAAGTTGTGGGGGATTTAATGACACCTACTCCACTTGTTGTTCATGATACCACAAACCTTGAAGAAGCTGTAAGGTATTAATAATTTTACACTTTTCTTTTCAATTCAATCAAAAATTGGGATTGTTTTTTATTTTTATTTTTAATATTTTTTTCATTTTATATTTAATCAGGTTGTTGCTTGAAACAAAATACCGTAGGCTGCCAGTAGTCGATGATAATGGGAAATTGGTGAGATTTTTATAAACAATAAATATATATATATTGAAGGATTTTTAAAGATTTATTTATATTGTGATCTTGATATAGGTTGGACTTATTACAAGGGGGGATGTTGTTAGGGCTGCCCTTCAGATAAAACATGATATTAAAAAAATGCAATCAAGTTGAAAGATTATAATTTGGAGGCCATTTATGAAATTTAGGCGGAATTTTGTGTCAAATTAGAACTTATTTGGAGTTTGATGAGCAAATCAGCAACTTGAGGTATGACAGCTAGATTCGTAAATATAGAACTATTTTTTTTCGATGATTGTATTGATATTATACTGCACTTGATACCACAATATTTGTAAGATATTACTTAGAGTTAAAGAAATTTTTTAAGAAAAACGATGTATATTTTTGTCCCTTTTCTTTGTTTTTTTAAATTTTCAGTTTGCATCTTGAATTTTTTTTAGCTATTAGTCTCTTATTATCATTTTTTGCATTTGTGGCTTGGTTTTCACAATAAATTCTAGGAAGACTAGTTCAATCAAAGAAGCTTTTGTGACTATTTCTTTTGTTGAACAACCATTATGGAGTTTGTTTCTTTTTTAAATTTAAATCTAAAGATTAGTGTTTTTTTAAAGCATCTCCAATGGTTAATCTCTTAAAGATATATTAATTTTCACACATAAGCTTTCAACTAGCTTTTATTCAACCAAAACATAGTGTCACAATCTTTCTCGGATGTTTAACCTAATTTTTTTGTGAAAATTAACTAAATTATATGTATCTATCTTAAATATTATTAGTTGACATTAATAAAAATTAATAAATAAACTATAAAATAATATATGATGATAACGTTTTTAGTCTTTAGTATTTGTGTTTTGAAATTCTTAAAATTATTATTTTAGTGACATAAATTTCTATAACATATAATAATTTTTATATTCAATTAAGTAGATTAACTAATCATAAAATAATACAAATTTTAATATTAAATATAAGCAGGATGTACAATGAAGTGTTACTAAATATGAAGGCTAAAATGGAGAAAAGTTATAAGAGGATTAAAATGTTAGAGTTTATTAAGTTGTTGGAATGACCTTTAACAAAAACTTTTATCTCTAATAGTAAAATGTTTTTCAAATGTTTTTGTAAATAGTAAAAATCTTAAAAAAAAAAAAAAAAAAAAAACTATCATTAGTGATATTCTTAGTATCTTTTAATATCTTATTGATTATTCGAACTTTTATCAATAATATGAAGATGCAAATACAAAATAATTGAGAAAACCCAAAAACCAGGAAAATGACAACCAAATTATGTGAAAAATAGTAGGAACGACAATGATTGCCTACGACTGGTAACCTATTTACGACATTGAGCATGTCGATGACTCCAACACGGATGATGAAATAGTCAATCGCGAGACAACTCATACAGAGTTGCTACAACGATTGTTATGGTTGTTGATAATGGTAAAAGAAATCAAAGTGATGCCAGAGATAGTTGTTTAATCCTATTTAAGATCATACGGAAAGGATGAAGATTTTACAAGACTAGTTGTTTTATTTTTTATGAAACTCGTCTTGGTTACCAATAGAGGATATAGATGCAAAGAAAGCGGCATGGTAAAAACGTCACCTTCAACTCCGTCAGAAGTGGGTTTAACAAGAGATCTAATATTTTTAAAAAGATTATCGAGGGTGACAAGCCAATTAGGAGTAACAACGATACTAAAGCTGAACAAGACTCTCAGCCGAGTCATTTTCGAATGATAGAGAATGATGCAGGGTATGCACTAGTGGACTGATCAAACGAACACGAAAAGAATGAACGGATGGACTGGAAGTAGCGGTGTTCATCAAAGTGCACAAACTACCGACACCACATCAATTGCATTGTAAAGCTTATGAGGTTTCTTGTTTTAACCCATAAATAAACATAGACAATAAAAAAATCTGTATACATAAGAAATTGTGTTTATCAAACCTTAACACGTTCAAAATATTCCTAATACTCTGTGATTTACCACCCATATGATGGGCCTTGGAACGTGCTCGGTGTCAGCCGCCTAGAGGATGCAGTTTGCTATTATGTTTCTCAAAAGCTGCAAGCACTGCACCAAACCATATTGCACAACATAACACAAATTAGAACTTTCATGGTGCAGTTTAAGCTTTTAAAAAATCTCAAACCATATTATGCGGTGCTGTTTGTGGTTTGGACCCTAAATCGGAAGGGAAAATCAGTGGGCCAAGCCTTGTTAGTGGACCAATTCAACCACTTTGATATTTGGTCTACAACATTGGTCTGCTAACTTTCATTCGTTTAGATGAGTCGTTGAGCCACATTGGACTAAGGTATTCAACTTTTGGCGGATGCGATTTTGAGACTACTTTCGACAACTTTAGGTATTTTTTAGTTACGTATTTTGAAAGCATAGTTAGGATTATTTTTATATTTTTTTGTTTACTTAATTTCATGTTTTTATTAAATGTCTTATGGAAATATTAAAAGTCAGATTAGGGTTAAGGTATTATATATAGTTAGACCATAGTTTATGAGATTTGAAGTTAGAATAACTCATTTTTATTTGCGTAGAAATATTCGGCAAAAGTACTTGTAAACTTTTGAAATGTAAAAATTATATAAAAGTTCCAAAAGGCTATTTGAAGTAGCTTTTGAATAGTTTTTTGTTTAAAATAAAAACTTTAAGATTGTATTATGGAACAAAACTTTTCCTTTAAAATAAGTTTTTTCTTGAAAGTTATAGACAAAAAGTTACTAAAATTTCTCAAAAGCTCGACTACACTGGCCTGGCAACGGTTTGGATTGTTTAGTTTAGAGACAAACCTTTGATTAAATTGTAAGAATTTTGTTAATTCTAAAAAAACAGAGATTGTAAATGTGAGTTTTTTGGGCGTACCGATGTTCGTTCATGTTATTTTCATTCCTACTATTTTATGTATCACAAAATATCTTTTCTAATAAAAAGTCACCAAACGATTAATTATCTAATTATCACAGCTAATGTACTTACAAATTATTATTCTATTACAATAATTTCCCACAATCACTTTTTAGAAGATGCACATACAAAGAATCTACATTCATGATGCAAAATGTATGGAAAAACAATGAAGGCGAGCAGCAACTTTTTCTTATTCAATGATCTCTATTACGCCTTTCCTAAAGATATATCTTATAATAAGGACATTTGTCCGGACCCTTCTTCTAACCTTTAAATATGCAAACATAATTGATTTTTCTGGTTTGCGACTTTGTGTTATCCACGATATTCAGACACATGTCCATAACTCTCACATTAACAACTATTAAAAATACAAGTGTTCAATAGTAGTGTCAATGATGATAAAAATGATTAAGAATAATCATAATCTTGAAGTTTGCTCTTTTTCCTTTTCCTTTACTTGTTTTTTTATATAAGAAATACTTATGTAATAAATTTAAAGGGGAAATGGTGCTAGTCACCTTGAATCCACATAACTACATCTATAAAAATTAGACTAAGTTATAAATTTCGTCTGTGTTTTGCACAAATTTCAAGTTCAATACTAATTTTGAGATCATCCGATTGTTGCTTTTAAGTTTGTATTTTGTTGCGGATTTGATAACTGTGTTTTACTCAAAATCACATGTTTAGTCCAAAATTTTGAAGTCATTTTATATGAATGAGACCATTTCCATATCGAAATACAAATGTAAAGACAATATTGAGACGATTTTAAGTTCGGTCTGAACTTGAGATTATGGGTAAAACAAATTGACCAAATTTGTAATTTACTTTAAAAATCATGATTACGTAATAAACAAAATGATTTGGTTGTTTTTTACATTGAATATTCAAGATGGAGTTATTATTTATCCAATCATTTTTAGAAACTAGTTAAATTATACCAATAAAAACAGTGAAAACATATATTAAGTGTATTTAAAAAATAGAATAGAATATAGAAATTATACATAAAACATATTAATCATTTCGTAAACGGTATAACAATATTCAATAAAATACATCTATCTAGTAAGAAGCTAGAAGAGAAGATTAATCGATTGACGTTTACAGTTAACTAAACATCTAATCTATATTTTCTTATATTAAATAATGTTATACGAATGTTAGAGGTAATGTAGCCATATTTTGTTTTTTCCATAAATTTATATAGGGAGGAAATTTAGGATAGTGTGGGGTTCTTTAACATAATTAAATGTGGGAAGTGGCTTTTTTGTCTCCCACTCGTAAGCTCATGAATCGTCTTTTCTGCTTTTCAGTTTTTTTTTTTTTTTTTTTCTCAACGCCAATTATTTAAGATTCTTCGTTATTTTCTCCAAAAAGGAAATTTCATGTACTTAAGGATTGCTTTTTCTTTTTAATAATTAATTTATTAAGCGATATGTTTTTGCTCTTGTTCTTTGTTTCTTAAAGATAACATTTACATGACTTTAACTAAAGTTGAAGAAAATATAGATAAAAAATGATAAACATCCAAAACTGCGTGAAAAATATTTAACCTATTTGAAATGATAACGTTAACAAAAAGATCAATATATATCCAGGTGAGATAATGATTTTCCTTTTCTGTTGCTGCCTGTAATCCCTCCTTTTTCGAATCATAAGTAACTTTTTCATACTTGTTATCATTGTAATATGAAGTGCTATACGTATCCTTTCATTCTATTTTATATCCCTTCAATATAAAAAGAGTTTTTATTAAATTAATTTTTAATCAATAAACCGTTTCTGATTTGATTAGTTGTTTTTTTATTCAAATTTTGTATTTTCCTGTCTTTTTTTATTATTACTATATTATTATTATTATTATTAATATTATATTTTTATAGTTTTTAAAAAATTATAATCGTTCGTGTTTATTAATAATCCAATGTCCATTTTTGTCGTTCAAAATTTTACAGTCGTTTATAACCAAGTGGTTGTATGTGAAATTTATTCTTTATAAAATTCTTCGGATTTTTAGTTAATCCAAATTCACGTCATTCTTAGCCGGAAACCGCCATTCACGAACCATCGACCCAGTCGTACACCATCTCCGTTTGTCCAGGCTTGTGCGTTTGTACAAATTAGAACATTTTGGTGAATGAAATACATTGTATAGTGTTCGACTAAATATTTATTTACGTTATTTGATAACGCACAATGCAATTGTAATATTGGACCAAACGTTGCATTACTATTATTATTTATATTGTTATTTTTTATACATTCGTTCGAATTTGACATAATCATTTTTATATATATTGATAAAGTTATAAACGTCGTTCCTTAAGTCACTTGTGAATATTGGTTGTAAATGTCTGATACTGCTATTCTCATCGCTAATAGATATCGTGTTATCAGATATTTTTCTAAGCAATGGTGGTTCTTCAATGTGGTTCTCACTTCAGTATGGCCCACAAGACATCCCAAATACGTGATATGTCTTATCGCTCACGTTCACCATAACCATTATGTGATTGTTGATTTACAATGAGCATATCCAATGCCTCTTATTTTGTCCAGGCTTGTACGTGCGTATAGATGAGAATATTTTTATTGCTACTAAAAGTTAAAAATTATAAACTTCGTTCGATGTATCGTAATTGCTTTTAAAAAACTATTATTTATTGCTACTAAAACATGAAAATTATAAAAGCTAAATTTATCATTATTGTTTTCTAATAATAATAATAATAATAATACTAATACAAACCAAATATTATTAATAAAAGAATAAAAGAAAATTAAAAAGACAACAAACAAACAAATAGACTAAAAAAAAAAACAAATCAAATGAGGGGATACAACTATAATGTGGGAGGTATGTATAGATTCATCCAAATTTTAATGTTGTTTTAAACCGACAAATATATTAATATGTGTTTTGTCCATATATTTTTTTAGTTATAAAACTCTAAAATTAAGTTTTTAATCCTATTTATGCGGGAAAAAAAATCATCAGTAGCCAGTAACATCAAATACAAACTGTGGATTAAATGCGGTTTGGTGCTGGTGTGCGAATTGAATGTGATTTGTTAAACATGAAGTATCTTTGCGTCTTTGTGACTATTCATGATCGGTATGCTATAATCCCTATGGTTTGATACTTGCGTCTATGTAATTTAGATTTTTGATGAGTCGATACTATTAACTCATATTCTTTAGTTTTAACATTTTCAGTATATATATAAGAATATAGATACAGTAATAAGGAAAACTTTAGTAGGAATGTAAAAAGTTTTTTATTTACATGTTTTTTTGGCGAACATACAAAACGAATCATTAGAAAGTTCAAAAATAACATGATTCGCAAAAAAAATCGCGAAAAAGCGACTTGATAATTCAATTTTATGATGACTTTGTTGTTATAAACTAAAATTATGCAGAAAAAATGAATAAAAACTTGATTCACTAAAAAATGAATCGTTGAAGTGTTTTTGGGCTTTCTTTGTGAATAATGTTTTTTTATAATCTAATAAATTATTTTTTTAGTTTGTCAAAAAAACATGCAAATAATGTACTTCTTATCTTTCCTACCAAAAATTTTATTCTTATTTGATCCCAAAACTATATACACACACATACATACATACATACATACATACATACACACACTTGTAGTTTACAATTAATATCAAGGCTAATAGGTATCGTTGTCGACGACAACGACTCCATCTCAGCAAAGCCAAGTGAGAGACAAGTGACATAGAGGAGAGGTAAAAGCTTGGGATAGCTATCAATGCCGCCAACGCAGGGCGGCGATGTCGACATCATCAAGCCTCCACGTCGATATGTCGACGATATATATGTATTGTACCGTTCAACCTAATAAGTAGCTTGCTTGAATGATCCATCTCTTTTACGTGCAATCTCAAGTTTGGTCCAGTTCTTGAAATCTCTCATCAACGTCCTCAAGTTTGGTCCAGTTCTTGAAATCTCTCATCAACATCCTCAAGTTTCATTTATGTTGCGGTTATGGTTACTGATCCATGAAAAGTAACTATTGTGTCTTTATCTAGTATCTTGTTTTATTACTTACTTATAGCTTTTTATTAATCTTTAAATGAATAAAAGGTTATTATATAATATCTAACTGATGGTCATTTTATATGGATTTAAGACCTTATGAAACCCGGCACTGAACTAAGGGTTTGATCTACGGCCTCCTAAACTGTTCACATCGCTCTCTTCGGTTCAAGTGAAGGTTATAAATACAATTCAGATCGACTTCCTAGCGTACGGAATGCGGAATAGATTCCAAAGCCCCTCTGTTTTAGCGAATCGGGCTTTTTGGTAAAATTCTTTGGCGAAAGAGTTCTCCCTTATCGGACAACATCAGATGTCGGTTGCGGTTAGCATTCTGAAACATAAAATAAGTCAATGATAATATTATGAAGATTTCAATATTACCGATCAAACCTAGGATTTCACATCACAATAATTTGTAATTTACTTTTTAAAAATTTAAGCCCACAATATCGTAAATCCACCATTTTATGTTCTCGATACTTCACGAATAGGGCTCTAAATGAACCGAACGTTCGGTGAACCGTTCGGCGGGAAGTTCGTTCATGTTCATTTATTTAATAAATTAGCGAACATGAACACAATTTCTCGTTCGTTTAACTAAACGAACGAAGATGAACAATGACCTCGTTCGTTCAATTATGTTCGTGAACGTTTGTTTATGTTGTTCATTTACGTTCCTTTATGTTTGTTCATTTAAGTTCCTTTTATGTTCATATATGTTTAATTGTGTTTATTTATCTGTGTTCGTTTATGTTTGTTCGTTTAGTATGTTCACGAACATAAACAAATGAACATGAACAAAATAATTTGTTAAACGAACGAACATGAACAATAAAACTCGTCCGTGTTTTTTTATGTTCATATATGTTTAACATTACAATTGTATTTGAATTGTATTTGATAACATTACAATATTATGTGTTTTATGTGTTTTTTATGTTCAATTGTATTTGATAACATTACAATATTATGTGTTTTTTTATGTTCATATATGTTTAATTGTGTTTATTTATCTGTGTTCGTTTATGTTTGTTCATTTAGTATGTTCACGAACATAAACAAACGAACAAGATAATGTGTTAAACGAACGAACATGAACAATAAAACTCGTCCGTTTATCCGTTCGTGTTCGTGTTCGTTTATTTGTTCGGCTAGCTTAAACAAACGAACATAAACAAACACTCGTTCGTTTTCGTTCGGTTCGTTTACAGCCCTATTCACAAACATATTTATAAAATCTCATACAAATATCATCTCAAAAATATGACCCTCTATTTATTTTCCATCTTGATTCCAACATAAATAATTTAAGATAAGACACTCATATTAACCCTACAACAACAACAAACCATTCAATGAGTTTTTTCTTTAAGTAGATCTGCATGGCAAGCCTACACATTTATTGCACAAGAATACTAGCCAATCCTCATAAAAATCATAATAGATACTAAAACATAATTACAAATTTATACCTTCGAATCCAGATATTTTACGATTACAATACATATCATCATCGCTATTGTTGTTCTTCTTGGCGATCCAAACATCTATGCATTTTTGTATATGAAATTTAGATGGTATCTTTTTAGGAACGTGTTGCTCTCTCACTAAAAGTGCAGTTGCCAGCCGGTGCTACTATTACCGTATTTTTGTTCCGCCACCGAATGGTTGTTCAAGAAAAAAATGATTGTGTATGCCGTACAAATAAACTAAAATAAAAATTTACATATTAGAAAAAGATATATATATATATATATATATATATATATATATATATATATATATATATATATATATATATATATATATATATATATATATATATATATATTGTAACACCCGACTTTTAAAATAAAACACCCCTGAAAATTTTTCATTTTTAACAAAGGTTTCAGTACTTAAAACCATAAACAAAGGGGTATATTTTAATAAAAACGGGTACAAGCGTATCAAGGAGTATACAAATATAGTAACCTCCATATAAGCCGGGCTGCTACTGACAGCATCTACAAGTCCACTTCTTGAGTCACGGACTTTATCCTTACCCTTATCAGGGTTATGCTAACCTGCAGGGACATTTAACAAACGGTATGAGCTACAAAACTCAGTGAGTAATCGTATCTGCAAATAACATGTATAAAAATATATTCATATATAATTTCCTATATATGATAAATCTATTAACCGTATATCTTTGTCTGGATATCGGTCCCAAACTCCTAGCCGTTCTGGCTAACTGTATATGTCTTAGGATTTGCACATCCTATCGCATAGTCTTACGAGTTGTTATTTGCATACATTTCTGTCCCATATTTCTTAGTCACAATTGACTGCATCGTATTTCATGGCTATGTAAGCCGCACCCTGTGTCATAGCTATATAAGCTGCACCAAAACATTATCAATATATAAATCATAGCCCGCAGGCCGCACCAGCTGGGTTTAATAACCCGATATCATAGCCAAAAGGCCGCACCATGTACCTGTAACAATATCATAACCGTATAGGCTGCACCAAATATCATAGCCTTATAGGCCGCACCAGTTAATTTCATTTCATTTTATAATCATTTATGGCTCACAGGTTGTCCCGCTTTTGCCTAGACTCATGGCTCCGTTTTTGTCATCGCAATGACTCACGGCTTATCCGGTCTTGTCTAATTAAAGTGGACTCACAGCTCCGTTCTTGTCATCGCAATGACTCACGGCTTATCTGGTCTTGTCGCACTACTGACTCACAGCTCCGTTCTTGTCTATAACAGACTCACGGCTTATCTGGTATTTGTTGGATTAGGTGTCTAAGCCATGACTTGTAATTGAACTTTTATCTTATGGTTAAAAGCAAAGTCCATTTGGGTTGCCCTCATGGGTGGAGGAAAGATAGTTCAGTAGAGAGAATAGTTGATTTATTAATCGTATAATAAATCAATAGAAAATATATATATGGTTTATTAATATATTTAAGTGCTAATATATTAATTAGAAACTATAATAATTAATTAAGATTTAATCTAGAATTAATTGGATTTAATTTGGAGATTAAATTAATTAATTAAAAGGTGCAGGGACTGGTTTGGCATTTATTCAATAGTTGAATAACTGGCCAGGAAAAACCAGGGACCAAAAGTGGCGCCAACTTGGAGGCTCCTCCAAGGGATTGGCGAAACCCTAATTAGGGTTTGGTAAGCCTGGTCCAAGTGGTCAAAAGCCTTGTCCAGTTGGAGGCTCCTTAGGGTTTCAGGTGTAACCCTTGGAGGCTATAAAAGGAACCCCCTGGCACCTCATATTCACGCCATCTTCTCTCTGGATTTACTCTGCTGGACTGATTCTTCCATCACCTGGGTGTGACTTTCATCTGAGGCAGGATAATTTTGCTGCTGCTTAAAAGGATCATAAGATCTAAGGTTGGTTTTTCTTGATTCTTCTTTAGAATTGAATTGTATCCTTTAGGTTCTTAGTTCTAATCTTCATAGAAGAAAACATAGATCAATATTAGGGTTGCATGTGAACCTTAGGTTATTTTGTGTTCATTGATTGCATAGAAACCCTTCAGTGGTATCAGAGCTAGCTTGTTTTCTTGTGTTTGATTATGAACTGCTTGAATTGTTTTGTGCCTAAGGGTTATTGGCGAAAATTAACCCTTGGGAGGAGGCCAAAATCGATCCCAAGGCTAGGGTTTCCTAACCCTAGCCGCCACCCTCCCTTGGTCCCCCTTGAATGCTTGATTTGCTTGCCTTAATTATGTGTTGTTATTTTTGGTATCTAAATCAACTAAAATAACTTGAACCCTAATTCCTTGGCTTGTAATTTTCGAAATTCATGGGACCATTACAGGTTAATTAATTTGATTAATTGGTAATCTGTAACCTAGATTTAATTAATTTAATTAATTGATTAATTAAAGGCAAATTAAATCTGCCTTAAGAATTAATTAAAATTTTCAAGAAAATTAGAATAATTTGAGAAAATTAGAATTTAATTAATTCTAAAGATATTTTAATGAGATTAAAATATATCTTATATATATTTAAAATTAAAAGTTAATTTAATATGTATAAGAAAATTGGTTAGTCTACCGCTAGTAAGCCTCATTCACAAAACTGTCCTATAAAGAGGGTATAAGGCGACTGACTATAAAATGTTAGTCTAATGGGTATCTACTCTTACCCACCGCTCTCCTGGTCAGTCGAGTGTCGTTAGCTGAACGGGTATGATAGAACCGCTAAGCCTCTTAAAAGTATAATGCTATAATTGAAAGTACTAGAACCCTAAAACAAATCCCAATCTAGTTACTTTAGGAAAATGTGAATTTGATGCTACCCCATGAAATTGCACATTGCACTTTATGAAACGTTGGTGGAGCGTGTGTGGTTTACCGGCACACCAATAGGGGTTAATAAAGAGTGGCAATGGGTGTCTCGGGTGTTATCATTGTTGATGGAGCGTGTGTGGTTTACCGGCACATCAATTTGAGATGATAATGGATCCCGAGAGCACCAAGCTAATTTGCATGGTTATTCACACCCGGTTTGTGATCCTCGGCATCCCAGTCACAAACGGTGGGGCATATCCGAGATTAAACATGCTATTGAACAGTTCAATAAATCTCATAAGAAACTAGGAATTCCATTTATAATAAGATTATTTTTCCGCGGTGGAATCGGCTGAATCGTCATTCGCCTACCTTTATAAAATTTGCTTATAGATTACGGCATCCCTCTTCTATGTTGCAAATTGTTATAGTTGGATCCTAGCCTTATTTTATATTGGGTTATTATAAGGACCGACAAGTATCTAATTAAACTTACCTTCTTTTATAGATGTCTTCTGCTGATCAATCCGCTCCCCAATCAAACTCCAGTGTTCCCTCAATCCTCTCACTATGTTCCAGGGTTCAATTGAACGGGACAAACTATAATGACTGGATTAGAAACATCAAGATGGCTCTGAGGTATGAGAACAAAGAGTATGTTCTCGAGACCGAGCTTGTCGATGTCGACCCCGAAACTGCTACTCCCGAGGAAATTGCCTCGTACCAAAAACATACTGATGATGCAACCAAAGTGGCCTGCATCATGATCGCCACAATGAACCCCGAATTGCAGAGAATATACGAAGACTACTGGCCCTATGAGATGCACAAGGAGCTAGCGGAAAAGTTCCGCAAGCAAGAGCGCATCGAAAGGTGCGAAGTGGTCAAGGACTTCACGAACAGCAAACCCAAAGATGGAGAGTCCATCTGCACTCATGTGCAAAGAATGCAAGGTTACGTGGAGCGGCTTAGAAAGCTTGCGATGCCTGTACCGGAACAGTTGGCCGTTGACATAGTGCTTAACTCGTTGCCGAGTTCTTATGACCAGTTCAGGCTGGCTTATCATTTGAACAACAATCAGGCTAATATGACTGAGTTGCATCGCATGCTTCGAGTGGCTGAAGACGGGATGAAGGGTAAAAGTGTACCCTCGGTTAATCAGCCCGTTCTAGCCATTGGAAGTGGCAGAGGAAAGAAAAGGAAGGGCCCTCCTAAGCAAAATTGGAGGGAAAAGGTTCAAGCCGGGTCATCCAGTAATGGCTCGAGAACCAAGACTTCCCAAATTCCTTGTGTGGCCAACCCCGATGAAGCAAACTGTTTCTACTGCAAAGAAAAGGGTCATTGGAAGAGAAGCTGCCCCAAATACTTGCAGGATGTCAAGGATGGGAAAGTAAAGCCATCGACAGCAGGTATATACACTATCTCTAAAAACTCACCATCTTCTAATTCTTGGGTCCTTGACACAGGATGTGGTTTTCACATTTGTTCTGATATGCAGGGCCTAAAGGAAAGCAGGGAGGTGGAGCACGGTAGACTGAACTTGATCATGGGCAATAGGAGATCGTCCCCTGTTACCAAGATTGGAGTTTATAGTTTAGTGCTTAGTAGTGAAGTTTGTTTAGATTTATTAGATTGTTGCTATTCGCCAGAAATGGCAAGAAATATTATTTCATTTCACGCATTATTCAGACAAGGATTTCATTTTTCTTTTGATAATAATATTGGATCTATTTCTGTTTTCAAAAATGGTATTTTGAATTTTACTGCTTATCCTTGTAATGGTGTGTATGAAACTGTGAAATGTGTTGACAATCTAGGACAAAGTGTAAATTATATTGATTCTACTAGTGACGTGGAAAAGGCATGTCTGTGGCATAGTCGGCTCGGCCACATCAGCAAGAAACGCATCGCCCAACTCCAAAAGGATGGAGTGTTGGAATCATTCGACCTCAAGTCGGACGATGTATGCGAATCTTGTCTGTTGGGCAAGATGACTAAATCACCTTTCAAAGGGTCTTTTGAAAGAGGTGAGGGTCTATTGGACATTATTCACACGGATGTGTGTGGTCCATTCAGATCAACCACAAAGGATGGCACGCGGTTCTACGTGACTTTTACCGACGATTTTAGTAGATACGGTTACATCTACTTGATCAAGCACAAGTCGGACACCTTTGAAAAGTTCAAAGAGTTTAAGAACGAAGTAGAGAATCAATTAGGCAGGAAGATAAAGATGCTCAGATCCGACAGAGGCGGAGAGTATCTAAGTATCGAGTTCCTGGACTATCTAAAGGAATGCGGAATAGTTTCGCAGTTGACACCTCCCAGGACACCACAGTTGAACGGTGTTGCAGAGAGGCGCAACCGAACCCTGTTGGACATGGTTCGTTCCATGATGAGTCGAGCTTCACTTCCCATTCACTTCTGGGGGTATGCCTTAGAGACTGCCGCCCATATCCTCAATCTTGTCCCAACTAAGAAGGTTGCGAAAACACCTCATGAGATGTGGACGGGGAAAGCTCCCTCGTTGGCACATATCAAGGTCTGGGGTTGTGAGGCTTTCGTTAGACGAGAGACTCAAGACAAACTCGCAGACAGAAGTGAAAGGTGTTTCTTCATTGGTTATCCCAAACAGTCCTTTGGATATCTATTCTACAGACCGAGCGAGGACGTGGTCTTTGTAGCTAGACGAGCAGTCTTTCGAGAGAGAGAGCTCGTATTCAAAGAGGACAGTGGGAGTACCATTGATCTGGAAGAAATTCAAGAGTCATCAGATGACGCAACCTTAGGAGAAACTAGCAACCAACATGAGGAAGAAGTTCCTGTTGGCCCGACAGATGTATCCTTACCTCTTAGGCGTTCTAGTAGGGTTAGCATGCCACCCGAGTTTTATGGGTTCCATATAACTTCGGATGGGGACACTTTTGTCAGTGATAGGACACTGATAAATTTGGATGAACCAGCTAACTACCAGGAAGCAGTGGCGGGCCCTGAGTCTGCCAAGTGGAAAGAGGCCATGGATAGCGAGATCAAGTCCATGTATGACAATCAAGTTTGGAACTTGGTTGACAATGTACCGGGTCGAAAGACAGTCGGGTGCAAATGGATCTTCAAGAAGAAGACAGACATGGACGGAAAGGTACACACTTTCAAGGCAAGACTAGTTGCGAAGGGTTTTACTCAAACCCCAGGGGTTGATTATGACGAGACCTTCTCACCAGTAGCTAAGATAAAGTCTATTAGGATTATGCTGGCCATAGCTGCATTTCATGACTATGAAATTTGGCAGATGGACGTCAAAACCGCTTTCCTTAATGGGAAGCTGACTGAGGATGTTTACATGAATCAGCCAGAGGGTTTTGTCGATGCAAAGTATCCTAATAAGGTGTGTAAGCTTGAGAGATCAATCTACGGATTGAAGCAAGCTTCTCACAGCTGGAATCTTTGTTTCCATGAGAAAGTCAAAGAGTTTGGCTTCTCTAGGAGCGAGGATGAGTCCTGCGTATATGTCAAGGCTAGTGGGAGTATAGTCACTTTTCTGGTGCTGTATGTCGATGACATACTGCTCATGGGAAACGATATTCCAACCTTGCAAGATGTTAAGGCTTGGCTTGGGAAATGTTTCGCCATGAAGGACCTAGGAGAGGCTGCCTATATTCTTGGGATTAGAATATTGAGAGATAGGAAGAAGAGACTGATTGGACTCAGTCAGGGTACATACTTGGATAAGGTACTAAAGAGGTTTAGTATGGAAAATTCCAAGAAGGGAGAGCTGCCTATCCAAAGTAATGCGAAGCTGAGTAAGACTCAAAGTCCGAGTACAGACGAGGAAATAGCTGAGATGAGTCGAGTACCATACGCTTCGGCTGTGGGATCGATCATGTACGCTATGACGTGTACTCGCCCTGACGTGGCTTTTGCCTTAAGCATGGTCAGTCGGTACCAGGGTAACCCTGGAAGGGCGCATTGGATAGCTGTGAAAAATATACTCAAGTATCTGCGAAGGACAAAGAACATGGTGTTAGTCCTCGGTGGCAGTGATACCTTGAGAGTTGAAGGATATACAGATGCCAGCTTTCAGACGGATAGAGACAGTGGTCGGTCTCAGTCGGGCTGGGTATTCCTTTTGAACGGTGGAGCAGTTACTTGGAAAAGTTCCAAGCAAGAAACAGTGGCTGATTCTACGTGCGAATCAGAGTACATAGCAGCAAGTGAAGCGTCAAAGGAAGCGGCTTGGCTGAAGAACTTTATCGGTGACCTTGGAGTAGTCCCGAGTATTCAGGAGCCCTTGGAACTGTTCTGCGATAATGAAGGTGCGGTCGCCTTGACAAAGGAACCGCGAGATCATGGAAAGTCCAGACATATCGACAGAAAGTACCACTACATCAGGCATAGGGTAGAAGAAGGTCACCTCCTTGTAAAGAGGGTATCATCGGAAGATAATCCTGCAGATCCCTTGACAAAGGCTCTGAGTAGGATTAAGCATAATCAGCATGCTAGGAGCATTGGATTAAGAGATGATATAAGTTTTAGTAATTAGATAGGTTCGAAACTTGTAACAATGTATTGTATTTGACTCTTGTGATTTAATAATAGAGATTTATTATGGTTCACTACTCTTGTCAGTACTTTATCATTGTGTTTCATTTTGCATGTTTTACTTCCTGAATAATTGGATTATTCAAATATCCACAGTCGATTACACTTTAAGGGAGTAAGTGTGAAGTAAGACTGTCATGAATTGGTAATAGATTGTCTAAGGAGTTAGACATTGCAATTGGATTGCTGAACCATTCGTGGGTACTTGGAAATGGAGATTTGAGTATTGGATAAACCCGCGCTCAATGGATTGCTTCATGGATTACATCACGAGCAATGTTGAGACGATAATATCTTTTGATCTTTAAGCTAAGACATATGAGTTATGATTTATTAGACGGTTGTTCATTGATAATATGAAAACGCATCGGTAACTCGGTGTTATAAAACGTATTGTTGTGAGTGATTTGTCTGGTAAAAGACATAAGTATATGAGTCGAAGTTTATTCGTCCCTTGACCCTAACGGGAAACAGATATCTGTAGGCCTCTCGATGATTTTGAAGTTGACTAAAATGGTTGGCCAACCGGGACTAAATTGGTAGTCTAAGAGTCATATGCAAATCGGAAATCGAGGAACAGTGAATCAGACCAGATTGATTTTATCCATGTCTTGGGTCTGAAAATATCTTGTTGGACGGAGGATCATCTGATCACTTATCTTTGGACAGAACTGACTGGGTCAGAGTTCAGACAATTAAAGTCATAGACTTATCCAAGTGGGAGACTGTTGGATTAGGTGTCTAAGCCATGACTTGTAATTGAACTTTTATCTTATGGTTAAAAGCAAAGTCCATTTGGGTTGCCCTCATGGGTGGAGGAAAGATAGTTCAGTAGAGAGAATAGTTGATTTATTAATCGTATAATAAATCAATAGAAAATATATATATGGTTTATTAATATATTTAAGTGCTAATATATTAATTAGAAACTATAATAATTAATTAAGATTTAATCTAGAATTAATTGGATTTAATTTGGAGATTAAATTAATTAATTAAAAGGTGCAGGGACTGGTTTGGCATTTATTCAATAGTTGAATAACTGGCCAGGAAAAACCAGGGACCAAAAGTGGCGCCAACTTGGAGGCTCCTCCAAGGGATTGGCGAAACCCTAATTAGGGTTTGGTAAGCCTGGTCCAAGTGGTCAAAAGCCTTGTCCAGTTGGAGGCTCCTTAGGGTTTCAGGTGTAACCCTTGGAGGCTATAAAAGGAACCCCCTGGCACCTCATATTCACGCCATCTTCTCTCTGGATTTACTCTGCTGGACTGATTCTTCCATCACCTGGGTGTGACTTTCATCTGAGGCAGGATAATTTTGCTGCTGCTTAAAAGGATCATAAGATCTAAGGTTGGTTTTTCTTGATTCTTCTTTAGAATTGAATTGTATCCTTTAGGTTCTTAGTTCTAATCTTCATAGAAGAAAACATAGATCAATATTAGGGTTGCATGTGAACCTTAGGTTATTTTGTGTTCATTGATTGCATAGAAACCCTTCAGTATTGTCATATCACAGATTATATATATATATATATATATATATATATATATATATATATATATATATATATATATATATATATATATATATATATATATATATATATATATATATATATATATATATATATGTATTGACTCACAGCTCCGTTCTTGTCATCGCAATGACTCACGGCTTATCTGGTCTTGTCTTTTACATATATTTTTACACTTGTCATTTTCGTCCCTCGAAGCCGTTTCACCTGTAACAGTTAAATCATCATATATCATATATGATATCAGTGAGATTACTCACCTGAATACTAGCTGCGTTTAAATCCCGGTTGTTTCTTGCCTTTGCGTGCACCACAACCATTTTGTCCCATACCTATATATTCATTTATATACCAAATGATAATAGGTTAATAACCATTTCAGTTGACTCTACTACACAAGAGTCCTATACAATACCATTATAAACAATGCCTAGATAATAAACTTTACATTTACTATCTTTTTATGAATTTTACTATTCACCGAGGCATTCGGACCGATCTACAGTGCCCCCGAGGGGTCGAAAACTCAATATAAAAATTTTCCCAAACTTTTCAGACTATAACGAGTCTACGGTTCAAGTTTGAGCTAAATCGGACAAGCCAAACAAAAGTTAGCGTTTTAAAGTCCCTGTCTGGTGGGCGCACTGCGCCTGGGCGCACCCAGCCCTGATCCTGGGCGCACTGCGCCCTGCGCCTGGGCAGAGCTCCTGATCAGTCGCGATTTGTGCACTGTAGCAAGCAGTTTTGACCCATTAAGTCTTTATTTCTGTTCTTAATCATATGGGGTTTGTTCTTAGGCTAAAACCTTCTATTAAGACAAGGTTTTCAACCATTAAAACCCACTCAATCAATCAAAGGAAGAATTAGGGTTCTTAGTTCCAAAAACCCTAAAACTTCAAATTCATCAATAATAGCAATCTACTTCCAAAATCTTGGATTAAGTCCATTTAGCATGACTTAATGGAAGTATTGACCACATAAACCATATGATTCATAACTGAAATTTACAAATTTCAGTTTCTATAAAAGCTCATCATGAACACACACAAAACTTAGGTTAGAATTCAATTTACTAACCTTATATGCTTAGAAATCTTCAATTCCAAGCTAGGATTCCAACTTTCCACTTCAATTCTTCAAGAACTTGCTGAAATCGTGCTCCAAAAACTCTCCCGATCATCACAAATGTTCTGCACATTTGAGGGGAGTTTTCAACATTTTATATTTTCCAAATTTTACAAATTTGGTCCCTAAGTTCCATTTCTTGAACTTTTACCACAATAATCAAGTTTTATCACAATAAAACTCTCTTTTCTTATACTTTTGCCACAAGCAACATTATTTTTACATAATTGGTCCTTCACTTGGTTAAATGACCAAATTACCCCTTTTTATGGTAACATGACCAAAAATCAGTTTTTATAACATTTTAAGTCCAAAACTCAAAATATTATTTCAAACCAAATTATTTTCTGTCCAAAAGACCAAATTACCCTTCTAAGGTAAAATGACCAATTTACCCTTTTTATTATATTTACATAAAAAGAGTGTCTTGGCGTTACAAATTATATATATATATATATATATATATATATATATATATATATATATATATATATATATATATATATATATATATATATATATATATATATATATATATATATATATGGTTGGGTTCAATAAGGGACTAAAATTATCCATGGTACCAAGGGACTAATCTCAATCGTCGGAATCAAAATCATCAACGGCCAAAAAATATGTTGTAAATTTCTTACGTCGACGCACATGTAGAGGATTATAATAAAAAACTCACTTCAGTTTTTGGTTTTTATTTTATTTTCCGACATTATTATTTTTCAAAAATAAAAACCGAATATACCAAAATTCATAATTTTTTGTCCTCTACAAATAGACATCCATATTGATGTATAAAAAAAATTTATAAGTACAGCTCGTTTAGATTCACATGTGAATCTGAACTGTAAAAATTTGAATATGAGTAATTATTTTACTTTTAAAACTTTTACCACTTCAATATTATAACCATTTATGAGTAATGTACTTGATTCACAAGTGGATTTACTCATATTTACACGAAAATTTATTTATATTCACATATCAATATCATATATTATTGAGAATTTAATAATAAGTTTTTTAGTACTTCAACATTTTAACCATTTATAATGAATTTACTCTGATTCACAATTAAATTTACTTACATTCACACAACAATTTACTCAGATGCACATATCAATATCATATGGTATTTTAAATATAATTTGTAATATGAATATGATTAATTTACTTAGGAAATTTTTAACACTTCAATATTTTAATCATTTATAATGAATTTACTGTGATTCATAAGTTAATTTCATTCAGATTCACACAAAAAATTATTCAGATTCACTTGAAAATATCATATGTCATTGTGAATGCCAACAGAGAATAGCATATTAACAGTTCAGATTCACATGTGAATTTGAACTGTAAAATTTTGAATATGAGTAATTATTTTACTTTTAAAACTCTTAATATTTCAATTTTATAACCATTTATAAGTAATATACTTGATTCACAAATGGATTTACTCATATTTACACAAAAACTTATTCATATTTATATATCAAAATCATATAGTATTGAGAAGTTACTTAACACTATTTTACTACTTCAACATTTTAACCATTTATAATGATTTTACTCTCATTCACAATATAAATTATTTACATTCACACAACAATTTACTCAGATTCACATATCAATATCATATGGTATTTTAAATATACTCCAAAATATGAATATGATTAATTTAGTTTCAAAATTTTTAACAATTCAACATTTTAATCATTTATAATAAATATATTATGATTCATAAGTTAATTTCATTCACATTCACGCAAAAATTTATTCAAATTCATATGCATATCATATACAATTGTGTATGTCAATAGTTGACAGAATAACAGTTCAGATTCACATGTGAATCTCAACTAGCGGAAATTTCGAAAAAAATCATTTTTTGTATATCAATATGAATCTCTATTTGTAGAGGATAAAAAGTTATAAATTTTTATATATTCAGATTTTTTTTTTTGATAAAAAATAAGCCCTAAAAATTAAAAAAAAAACGAAGTGATTTTTTTTAGACAAAACTTCATAAATGGTCCCTGTGGTTTCAGAAGATATCGAGTTTGATCCCTAACTTTCAAAAACCTCACGCCTAGTCCATGTGGTTTCAAAACTTTTGTTAGGTGGTCCCTCACCCATATGAAATGACGTATTTACCCTTTTAATATCTTTTACATTTTCTTTAATTAAAATTATTTAAAAAATAAAAAATAAAAAATGTAAATCTCCCTAACCATCACTACTCCTTTTCTGAAAGCTCCTTCTCGTTCTTCTCCACCATTTCACTTCATCACCGCCGTCGCCCTCCGCCTTCCCTGATCACCAACACCCACCGTCGAATTCCTCTACCTCATCACAGACCCCTGTTTCGCGAACCATGTCTCTTCCCACTCCTATCATCAACCACCCGCCCCTCCGGAAAGGTGATTCAAATCACTTCGTCTCCCTCACTTCCACCACCTACGGCTCCCTCATCCTCGTCGACAACACCTCCACCACCACCACCGATAACAGCAAAACCCTAGAAGATTACCTCGCTTCGTTTCCAGACTCCGTGATTAACACCAGGAAGCTCATTGAAGGTTTAGATGAAGAAACCCAATCCGTACTGTGGAAAATTAAGTAATGGGTCGAAGGAAAAAACCTATGTTTCTTTTGGATTAGGTGGTCCTTACGAATTGGTGGAGCATTCAGATCCTAAACCTTTGTGGAAGCATTTATCTGAAGAATCACTGCTATCGAAAATGCCCAAATTGCAGTGGCAGCAGGAAAATTTTTGAGGAAGAAGAAGGGAGATCGATTTGGTGCCCTAAGTGTAGTCAGACGAAGAAGACGAAACAGATGAATCGTCGGAGGCCATTTTTAGGCTAAGGCTAGGAATGTAGTCCTGGAGCATATCTGCAACATCCTTGAATCGTCTGAGATGAAGGAGAGACGTCGCTTTCAGCTCCAAAGCGATGTCAACCCGCGGTGATAACGTCAGAGCAGCATCAAGCAAGTTAAGAGCAGAGACAATGTTGCTCTGCTCTTGAGAAGCAATCAATGATCTTGCATCTTTCACATACATATCAACAATCTAAAAACGCATAAAAACGCATAATGAGTACATATGAACAAATCGATCAACTGGTCGTCGATTATTTATGAAATAAAAAGTTTGAAATACCTTTTTATTGGTAAGCCACCAGTGCTTCTTTTCAATACAGCCATGAGAAGGAGTTGAAACCATGGTTGTTGCTGATACGAAGTGATGAATCATTAAGAATCTTCACTGCGTAAATTCGTCATATTTACAGAGAAGATGGGAGTATGGAGATGAAGGGGAGAGAGAGAAATAGAAGATGTGTGAGTGAGAGAGAGAGAGAAGGGGGTGGGGGTGGGTTTTCACCAGTTGCAGCGTATCCCACCAGGAGAGAGAGAGAGAGAGAGAGAGAGAGAGAGAGACGTGGGATTTGGGGGGGGGGGGGTTTCAATTCTTTTTCTTTTTTTAATATGAAGTTTTGTAAAGAAAATCTAAAAGAAAATGAAAAGGGTATAAAAGTCTTTTTATATGGGTGAGGGACCAATCGTAATAGAAAATTGAAACCACAGGGCCTAGGCGTGAGGTTTTTGAAAGTTAGGGACCATACTCGATATCTTCTAAAACCACAGGGACCATTTATGAAGTTTTGTCTTTTTTTTTATAATCGGGTAAATGCATATCCACCGTAAAGTGTATAATCGTGTGGATGAGATTAGTCCCTTGGTACCATGGTTTATATTTGTCCATTGTTGAACTTTTGCCTATATATATATATATATATATATATATATATATATATATATATATATATATATATATATATATATATATATATATATATATATATATATATATATATATATATATATATATATATATATATATATATATATATATATATAATCAAATTTAACTTGATAAATATTGTGTAACATTGTAACTAAATATGGACCAATCATTTTAAATCTCGATAGCACATAAAAATAATTGACATATAAATTAACTAATTTTGAATTAATATAATTTCATAATTATAAAAACCGATTCCTATAATTAAATAAACTTTTTTCTCTCTCTCTCTATATATATATATATATATATATATATATATATATATATATATATATATATATATATATATATATATATATATATATATATATATATATATATATATATATATATATATATATATATATAAGTGTCAATTATTGTATCATCTGTTATTCTGTTTTATTCACAAAAAGTTGAACACAAGCAACACATGTATATATATATTTTTCAGAAAAGGTTCGAACCTTGACAATTTATGATATTATATATTTTAACGCTTTCTAATTACGTATTATAATTACATTATTTATTGATTATGTTTTGTGTTCTATTATATAGTAATTAAAATCTCAAATGGGACATTTTCTTCCAAATTATACGTATACTTATGCAACTTCTCCCCTCTAAGTTGGTTCAACAATTTCAAAAAATTAAAACCAATATATACTTATATATCTTTCTAAAAGTTGGAGCGTTGTGCAGTGAAAACGTTGAAGAGCACATAAATAGTGGATTTGACTATGGTCCCAAAGTTTTATCAACGTTTTATTGGAGAGAAAACGAATCAACTCTTTGCCTTTGTGGAGTTTAGACTTGTAGTAATCTGGAAAAAAGAGATGTTGAGTTGAATAATCTTTTATGTCTGTTTTGCAATGCAGATGTTAAAACATTGAGCATCTTTTGGTTTGGTCGATTTCACTAGAGGGGTCTTGATAAAAGTTTCAATAGGTGGGTAAATATGATTGCTTCCCTGACGGATACTACATCTTTATTTGGTAAGGTAAATCTTTCTATATTATCAAATGAGAAATTGTATTTGTTCCTACTTTTTATTCCTACTCATGTTCCTACTCATATGAAATTGTGACAAGTGTCACATTTAATAAAATAAATAATATTTTAATACACATGTCACAATTTTACATGGGTAAGAATATAAGTAGAAATGAAAAATAGGAACAAATACAATTTCTCATATCAAATTTCAAGAAAATGTTTGTCTCTATGTAGTACTCCTATGTCTTTATGATTAATATGCAGGTATCGAAATAAATTTGTCTTTGAAGAGAAGTGGTAGAAAAAAGAGTTCATTGTTGAGTCCATCATAGCTACGACGTACTCTTGCTAGAAGTCTAAGACGCAAAACAAATTCATCTACCTTGGTTTGATTGTTAAAACCCTTTAACTTTTTTCTTGTAATTAGTAATTTCATTAACTCATTGCTAGTTTTATTTTAATAAAGTTTGGTTGATTGTTAAAATAAATATTATAAAAGAATATCATTTTATATATGTCATATCAATAAAAAAGATTAGAATTTGTTGTATTCACTCAAACATATGAATTACTTATTGTAATAAAACTAGCAATGAAGTAAAATAATATTGTATGCCAGAAAAAAGAATGCAATCGATTATAGTAATGCAATTTCCTCTGTTATACATATCAACAGCCAACGGGTCCCAGGATTATAATCGATTGCATTCTTTTTTCTGCATACAATATTATTTTACTGTAATGTTATTGTATTCTCTCTATTAGATGGAGAATGTCATCTTGCCATAATCTTATATATATTCTCTATATCGGACAGAGGATAGAATTTGTTGTATTCACTCATACATACGATCGTATCATGATGTTGTCAAGACTATTATTTGTTAAAAGAAATAATATTATATTGTAGGGATCAGTTTCCATCATCTCTCATCATTCATCCCACTCAGATCCAATATGATTCTCTATGTTTCCCACTGTAATTTGTCAGACTATTTTTTATTTCTGTAAAAGGGTCAAGCTTCTGTATTTAAGTGTAAGGCTTCCATGAATGAAATACAATGAAGTATTCAGTTATAAGCTTCTATATCCTTTAACATGGTATCAGAGCAGTGTTGAGATCCTCAACCAGCTCATCACTTACCAAAAACATGTCTGAAAGTGATAACCCAAATACAGATTTGGCTATACAACTAGCAAATCTGATTAGAAACACCCAACCACAAAATCCCAAATTATCCGACAGCCTGCAAATCAATCTCAAACTCAATAGCCAAAATTATGCTCTATGGACCCGGATGATTCGGGTTGCCATAGGCGGAAAATCAAAAGTCATGTTATCCCACTTAACCTCAAATCCTCCAGATCAAGATGATGGAAAATTCGAGCAGTGGGAACAATATGATCTGGTCATTTTTTCATGGCTGATACAAAACATAGAACCACAACTTGCAAGCAACCTGACCGAGTATCCCACAGCAAAGTCACTCTGGGATGCCTTGGTGGTCACTTACAGCAGCGGAAAAGACAAGCTACAAACTTTCAATCTCCATGTAAAGGCAAATGAATTTAAACAAAATAGCACTTCACTTGAAGACTTCTAGATCACTTTACAAGGAATTTGGGGAGAACTCGAAAGAATCGATCCAAATCCCATGAAATGTCCAGCAGACATTCAAACTTACACCCGAATCAGGTCTGACCAAAAACTTTTTCAATTTTTAAATGCCATTGATAGGAAATATGATTCTGTTAAAAGAGATATCCTCCGATGGGATCCTCTACCAACCGCCGAGGAAGCTTATGCTGCTGTCCGAAAAGAAGCGGCTCACCAAAACATTTTGGGAACCGTTTCAAATGAACCGCAAGGATTAGCGATGGGATTATTTAGCACAGATTCATGTGGAGTCGGTTTTATCTCAAAAGGTAACCGTCGACCAGAAAATTTTTCAAAAGGTAACAGATTTCCCAAAGAAGATAAATCTCACCTAAAGTGCGAGCACTGCGGGATGATGAAACACACCAAGGAGCAATGCTTCAAAATTGTCGGGTATCCCGAGTGGTGGATCGACGGGCATAAAAAGACTAAAGCTTCGATCGGACAAGATGGAGGGGGACGAGGGAAAGCCACCGCCGCCGTGGGCAACAGCAGCGCCGCCATCGACGGCGACGGTAACTATGGTGGTTTCGGAGGAATAGCAGCGGGATCTACAAATCAACCCCGATCCAAAGCTCGACCCACATCTCCGCCGACAAATTACCGCCTCTCGACTGTGCCAAATCGAACCACCACTCTCAATCGGACAACTCCAGCCGCCGTATACAACAGCAGCGCAACTCCGACCGGAGATGGAATAGACAGGAACAAGTATTTTGAGCCTGCTTTTGGTGCGCATCCACCGAGACAAACCGGCGATCGGGACGGAACCCCATCCGCCGCCGAGAAAAGCAGAAGAACCGACCGGAAAAGCCACGAGTTCATCGGTTTTTTGGGAGAAAAAGATGCGACCGAGAGAAAGGAAGAGAGCTCCACTGGAAACAAGGAAGAAGGTAACGGGAATGTAGGGTTCCCGATTTTTAACCCTAAAAATTCAAAAAACCTTTTTGACCCTAAAGAAAATGAAATATCAGAATCATCCCTTGAAGTTTATTCCCTTGTGCATTATATAGAAGAAAGCTTTAAGAACTGCAGAAATAATCCAAAAAATGGAGGAAGTGCAAATATAATTTTTTCTTGTGATAATTTACGAGATAAAACTTGGATACTTGATAGCGGAGCCACCGACACCATGACTTACGAAATATCGGATCTTATTTCGTTATCCAAACCTCAAAAAGCGCAAATACAAACTGCAAATGGTGAAAAAATGGAAGTTAAACAGGGAGGAACAATTGAGTTTTCTCCTATGATAAAACTCTCTAATTGTCTATATGTCCCATCTCTTTCTCAAAACCTGTTATCAATAAGTCATGTTACAAAAGAACTAAATTGCTCAGTTCTAATGCATCCAACTTTTTGTATCTTACAGGATATCAGGACGGGGGCGATCATTGGGCGTGGCACTGAGAAACAAGGATTGTATTATGTGGACGAGATGACTCAAAATGGTACTGTGATGATGGTTCATGGAACCACAGAAAAAGAAGCCTGGTTATGGCACAGAAGATTGGGTCATCCCTCTACGGGTTATCTACATACTCTTTTTCCTAAATTATTTCCTTCAAAAAAATTATCGTTGTGTGAAACATGTGTCTTAGCCAAAATTCATAGACAAACATTCAAACCAAGTAAAACCAGGGTTGATGTTCCTTTCTCATTAATTCATTCTGATGTATGGGGTCCATCGCCAATCATTGGAGGACAAAACTTTCGTTTCTTTGTACTGTTTGTTGATGATTGCACTCGTATGACATGGATTTATTTCTTAAAAAATAAATCTGAAGTTCTTGACAAATTCGTTATGTTTCATACCATGATTAAAACCCAATTTCAAAAAAATATCCAGATGTTTAGATCTGACAATGGGGGAGAATTTGTTAACACTTCTATGAAACAATTTTTTCAATCAAAAGGAATAATTCATCAAACCACTTGTCCACATACTCCAGAGCAAAATGGTGTTGCTGAGAGAAAAAATCGTTTTTTGTTAGAAATAACCAGAGCTCTTTTAATCGAATCAAAAGTTCCAAAATCCTTTTGGCCTGAAGCTCTCGCCACAGCTACATACCTTATAAACCGACTTCCAACCAACACTCTCAAATTTAAAACTCCACTACAAACCCTATCAGAATTCGTAAAAATTCCTTCACTTCTTATGCTAGAACCAAAGATCTTTGGGTGTACTACCTTTGTTCATATACCAAAGTCTAATCGGAATAAACTCGATCCATGTGCTGAAAAATGTGTATTCGTAGGATATGGGGTAAATCAAAAAGGATACAGATGTTATAATCCCAAGACTCATCACATGTTCACCACTATGAACTGTGATTTTCTTGAAACAGATTACTACTATGCCTCCCAACATAGTGGTCAGGGGGAGTTAGAGTGTTCAGACGCACTAAGTTGGTTAGAATATGTTCAGGCGACAACAACAGAAGACTCATCCACACAATATACAAATCCTAATTCTAGTGCCATTCCAGATCAGTCTCCCAACCTGACATCCGAGGTAAGTAACACTCAGTCTCCTCAAACTTCTGAATCTTCTCAAAATGATGAACCTGTTACCCCTGATCATGAAACTGCCACAGAACACGAAGAACTAATACAGGAACAACCAACAGAAAGATACACATTACCTCCAAGAGCTAACAGAGGGATTCCTCCAAAAAGATATTCACCAGAAAAAGAAGCTCGAAGTTCTAGATATCCTATGGCAAATATGGCTAAGGGAAACTTGACTCAAGAAGCTAAGGCCTTCAATGTTGCACTTTACTCTGACGAAATTCCAACCACAGTGGAGCAAGCCTTGAAGACGAAGAACTGGAAAAATGCAATGGAAACTGAAATAGAAGCCTTATTAAAAAATGACACATGGAAAAAATGCATTATTCCAAACGAGAAAAAACCAGTAGGATGTCGATGGGTCTTTACAATAAAACATAAACCTGATGGTACTGTTGAAAGATACAAAGCAAGGTTGGTAGCCAAGGGCTATACCCAAACCTATGGAATTGACTATGCTGAGACTTTTTCCCCAGTTGCAAAGATTGATACTATTCGGGTTCTTTTTTCCATAGCCGCAAATGAAGGATGGCCGCTACATCAATTTGACGTTAAAAATGCATTCCTACATGGAGAGCTAAAAGAAGAAGTTTATATGGAAGCACCTCCTGGTTTCACGAAGAATTTTAAACCAGGTGAAGTTTGTCGCCTTAAGAAATCTCTTTATGGATTAAAGCAATCTCCTCGAGCCTGGTTTGGCAGATTTACCTTAGCAATGAAAAGATACGGTTTCAAGCAAAGCAATTCTGATCATACTTTGTTTCTTAAAAGGAGAAACGAACTTATAACATGTTTAATTATCTATGTCGATGATATGATAATTACAGGAAATGATAAAGAAGAAATGGCGAAACTAAGAAAAAACTTATTCCAAGAATTCGAGATGAAAGATCTAGGCCGGCTTAAGTACTTTCTTGGAATTGAAGTTTTAAGGTCAACACAAGGGATTTTTATCTGCCAGAAGAAATATGTCCTAGATCTATTAGCAGAAACTGGAATGATTGATTGCAAACCCGCAGAAACTCCCATGGTAACAAACCAAAAGTTATATATCGACAACAATGCAAAATCAACAGATAAGGAAAGATATCAACAAATTGTGGGAAAATTGATATATCTCTCACATACTCGCCCAGATATTTCATATGCAGTAGGGGTAGTCAGTCAATTTATGCATCAACCCCAAATCTCTCATATGGAGGCAGTATGGAGAATTATCAGATATCTCAAAGGAACAGTAGGACATGGAGTACTGTTTAAAGCAAACGGACATCTAAAAACTCAGATCTATACCGATGCAGATTGGGCAGGAGACAAAGGAAATCGAAGATCAACCTCGGGATACTTCACCTTAGTTGGTGGAAATCTAGTCACATGGAGAAGTAAGAAACAAAAGGTGGTATCTCTTTCAAGTGCTGAAGCAGAGTTCAGAGGAATAGCACGAGGAGTCGCAGAAGCCCTATGGATACGAAAACTTCTCACTGAAGTTGGTCTCTTCCGTAAAGAAACAAGTAAAATTATGTGTGATAATAAAGCTGCTATTCAAATATCAGAAAATCCTGTTCAACATGACCGAACGAAACACGTGGAAGTTGATAGACACTTCATCAAAGAAAAGCTAGAAGCTCAAATCATTGAATTACCGTTCATTCGATCAGAAGACCAAATAGCCGACATTCTGACAAAAGCTGTAAATGGAAAAATTCTTAACAATTGTCTGGTCAAGTTGAATTTTGGGAATCCCACTATTCAACGTGAGGGGGAGTGTTAAAAGAAATAATATTATATTGTAGGGATCAGTTTCCATCATCTCCCATCATTCATCCCACTCAGATCCAATATGATTCTCTATGTTTCCCACTGTAATTTGTCAGACTATTTTTTATTTCTGTAAAAGGGTCAAGCTTCTGTATTTAAGTGTAAGGCTTCCATGAATGAAATACAATGAAGTATTCAGTTATAAGCTTCTATATCCTTTAACATTATTGATGATGTCCGTTGTAGATTGGTGAGTCTCTATATGAAACATTCTCCTAATGTTATTTTGGCTAAAAGAGTATGGTCCCTACCCTAACGTTGATAGATGTATCTCCTATTTTCCACTGTGGTCTATTATTCTCTCCTATCTCATCTTTTATATTATATATTTATCTGCTTGTATGGTTTTTTTTTTGCAGGATGTTTGCTTTTTATGTTCCTGTTATGTTCTCTGGTTCCAAAACCTGTTTTGTTTCCTAGTATTGCCTTGTTGACCATTGGGGCCTGTCCCAATGGGTCTTTTTGTTGTTTATTTGGTGGGGAGTCCCCAGCCTTAAATTGTATTTATTCTTTTTATTAATAAAATTTGTCAGAGGTACCGTCCTCTTTAGTCTTTACCCAAAAAAAGAAAATTTTCAAACAAAGTCTTTATTAGGATTATTAATGATAAAGTCATGACTTTATTTTTTGAATAGTAAGAGACAAAGTACTGGCAATTGTTTGCGAAAAATGATAGTAATAAAAAAACAGCAGTCATTTACACATTTGAGATTTTAGCCAGTAATTTTCGAAGAATTCTTTATATTCTAAGGTCATTAATGATAAGTCATGTGTTTTTTGTCAAAGGATAAATACAAAGTCTAATATCTTACTATAATAGTATTGTATGCTATATGTTTAGGAGATGATATTATTTGAGAGATGATATTCTCTTTGTCTGTTAGATTGTTTATTGTATTGGAATCTTACTATATTATCTCTATCAAACTAAAAGTATCATCTTAATGTAATCTTACTTTATTCTTTATGTATAACAGAGGAAATTGCATTACTATAATCGATTGCATTCTTTTTTCTGGCATACAATATTATTTTACTGTAATGTTATTGTATTCTCTCTATTAGATGGAGAATGTCATCTTGCCATAATCTTATATATATTCTCTATATCGGACAGAGGATATTCTCTGTCTAAATATAATTGGTTTTTTTCATTATCTGATTGAAGTTTTAATCTTATAATAACATATGATCGTCTGTCAGAGAAAGAAGATATTGTAAAATTTTATTACAACCAATTTTTCTGTCATTTTTGTTCAAAACAATGTCATGGCTTTATAGTTCATGCTCCCAAAATATAGGGTCATTTATGATGATTATGGGTTTTAAAATTAAAATTCCTAACTATAATCTCAAATGTATAAGTGATTGTCGATTTCTTGTCATTTTCTATAAAAAGTTACTAATTTTTTCTTCTTTTCTAGTTCAAAAAAATAATAAAGTCATGGATTTATCCTTAATGAGCATATATATATATATGGATTTTGCTTAAGATTTTCATGATTTACCTTTTAGAGATTATGTTTACCCTTTTACAAGAGAGAGAGAGAGAGAGAGAGAGAGAGTGTGTGTGTGTGTGTGTGTGTGTGTGACGTATACTTTATTTTTGTCTAAGAAATGACTGTCTATTGGCTCATCGTTTCCTACATATACCTAGGAGAATTGAAAATCACGCTATAGAAACAAATATAGTAAGTGATATATAATATTACCTGCAGTAAAATCAATGGAAATATAAAATAATATGTACAGTTAATTTGCATAAAAGACTATATATTGTGTTTTTTCATATTAAACATCGATATTTTTTTTCCTAAAAAAGACTATTCATTTTTCTATTTTTTTCAGTTTGGCCATTTTAGCAGGTTTACCGGTAATCTTTAATTTTAGATAACTTCTTCTGAAAAAAAAAACTCTACCTATTTTTCTTCGAAAAAAACTCTCATGTCTAACAACTATTTAGAGAAAAACCATCACATTTGACGATTTATTTTGGAATGTAATTTCAACTTTCATGTTTTTCCCACTAGAAACATTTTCAATCTTGAAAGTAATTTGATCCATAATAATGTTATTATATTCCTTGGAGACTCATTTTTTGTTTCCTGTTGAACAAACTTTTTTTGTTTTGACTCATAATCCTCATGTTGTTCTTTGTTGTTGTTTATAGGGTTCTTAATGGTTTTCAACATTAGAAACCGGAAAGAAAAATACTTGACTTGTAGTAGGTGAGAAACAACAGTCTTAGTAGGCTTGATATCTTAGCTAGCATTATGAATCAAACAGATGACAACTTCCGAACACCGATCTATGTTTGGAATATAATCTAAACTTTTATTTTTTTCTCCTGTTAGAACATTGTCAAGTCAGACTAGCGTACTAGACATTTATTATTCAACTGTCATAATCGTTGAACATACTGCAAATAAATTTTGATATTCATTTTACTAACAAGAATTACACAACCTCTTTCTCTTTGTTTTGAAAAAAAATCAAATGTTTTATTTAGATTTTAATGTTAAAAACTATAAAAACGCCATAGATAATAACAATAAAAAAACATAAAAATTATGAGACAAAACAAAAAAATTGGTTCAAAAGAATTTTTTTTTTGCTCAAATAGAAACAAAAATTGAGTACCAAAGGATCTAATGTCATTATTATGATCAAATCAATTCTAAGATTGGAATGCTTCTAACAACAAAAACATAAAGCCTGAAATTAGATTCCTACAAAAATGTCAGATTTGAGGGTTTCTTCGGGAAAAAAAAACTTCTTAAATGTTAGAGTTTTTTCGAATCTTATTGTCTAAACCTGGAAGATTACTTGTAACATAAAAGGACCAAATAAAAAATAGAAAATTTCAATACCTTTTGTTAGGAAAAAATTAAAAGTTAAGATAAAATCCAAGAAAAACTCAAAATATAGGGTACTTTTATATAATCAATCCTAATTTGTATTGCACGGAATAAAATTTCAAAACAAAATTAGTTAGAGAATTTAAAGATGAAAATGATTAAAATAAAACATGATAAAACAAAATTTTAACTGAGGAACATATGTTATAAAATGTTGTATCTAAGGCCCTCAGGTGTGTCTGCGAGCACCATTGCGGCACCGCATTTTTGGTGCGAGCTACACCACCCCGCAAGTGAGAGGTGCTCTCACTTTTGGCCTCGCACGGTGTTGCAGCGTTGCACGACGAATTGTTATGGCAAGGTAATTGGCTTGTACAATCTGCATCATAACTTGTACCAAATGTGAGAGGAAGTGAATAGTAACTATTTCCAAGGGTGAGGGAAGAAGTGAAAGGTGCTGACGCTAAGGTGACAGACAAAAAATGAGTTATGGTGAGAAGGCATATCTGAAGGCCTAAGAACTAAAGTATTACCAACAGTAACATAAAATATAAATTATGGTGTTACACTGAAACATCTAAGATTGATCAACAGTCAATGAATTATTTCTATAACTTACTCACACATTTTACATGAACATTTGAATTCAAAAACAAATAGGAAAGATATTCATGGTTGTTGACAATGACAGGTATTGCACAATTAACGGCCAATTCTCGACAAAGACCGTTAAATCCTCACTCTCACTTTAACTAACTACTTTTTGTTTATATGGATTTGATAAATTTACATAATATCTATGTAGAATTTTTGTTTATATGGATTTGATAAATTTAGAAAATTTAAAGGTAACTTGTCACATGAGAAGAAAAACAGGACATACATCAATAAAATAACTCCACCATTTATCTGTGTAATGAAGCTAAAACATACATTTACCTTTTTGGGTGTAGACGTGGATACGTGGATGTTGATGTACATTTTAGAATTGATTATATTGGTTATTGTGATTATCATTGTTTGAAAAAGAAAAGGTTTTAATTTCCATTATTTAGAGGTCACATAATTATTTTATTAAAAGTTATAACATATCTGAATATGTCTAAACTTATAATTATATATTAATATTATTACTTATTGTTGACTGAAAATAATTTATTTGGAACGATGAAGATTTAAATTTAAGTGCATCAAACATATAATGTCTTTTCATCATAAATTCAAAGAGTTATACATTTTGATATTGAGACTTTGAGTTACTGCATTCCATTCCTTCTTTCTGGAGGGTTTATTTATTCCTGATTTTTCACCATCAATAAAAATAACCAGGCCCACTTTCCAAAAACATCGACCCCACCCCACCCATCACTGTACCACTTTTTTTTAACTTTTACACCGTCTTTCCCTCCAACAATTTGATGGTCCTCTTCTTATTTTCCTAATTTTTTGAAGAAATTATCTTTTTGTAATTACCATATATGATATTATATCATAAATAATAACAAAATGTTTAGTATTTAACAAAACAATCAATATTTTTGACATATTTAAAAGTGATTGACGAGTGTGGAAAGGATCACCTCGAACCTAATATTTTTGTAGTCATTTATTTAAAGTGAGTATGTCATGTGGTATTCACAACATCTAAAACATCATTATGGACTCTAAAAAAACCATAAATGTTTTATTGTCACGAAGCATAGATTCACACTTAGCTCATAAGATAGTCAAAAGCTAATGTTTAGAATGTAACGAACAATTCCATAATGTGATGAACGACTTCTAACATGTATTTTTACTGCTATTTGTCGTATTAAGTTGTTATGTTGTTTATTAGGTCGTACAACAATGGCCTTTTTCAGTATGTATGCTTACGTTATACCAAAACAATATTTCAGGATAAAATTCCCAGTCTGAACTATGATGACCAATGCTAAATAGTCTATACGATCTGCATACTTATGTTTTGTTAGGTAGCGTTTGATCTATAGTTAAGTATTATATTATTTTTATATTAGTTATATTGATTTTCATATAGCCAAATTTACCGAATTAGTCCCAAATCAGAAAGCGACAATTCGAAACAATCTGAAAATGCATCTAACCACTTTGCATTAGTGTTGCTTAAAAAAGTAGGTTTCACAAATGATGAGATAATAGCACACCTCTTGGAACTTTCGAAATTAGAGTCGCTTCTAGAAAGTGATCTTTATATCTATTTACTAAGTCCAAATTTTATTTGGCTCTTACTAAATAATACTAAATAAATATTTATTTACAAATAGAATCACCAATTGTGAAAAAACAACGAAATCCACATCTACCAATGCTAGAGATGAAAGTAAGAAGGAGATCAAAGAGGGTGCTAATGTTGGGGTTATAGTAGAACAATAGTAGGTTTCTAGAATCGAGGATTTTCTTCTAAAATTGTGTAAATATCACTTTCCGAATTTGATATTTCAACCTTAATGTCTGAGTTCTACGAAATTCAAATTTGGATAATCATAGAAGATCAAGCTTGAATTCAGGCATAAAACAAGTTCTACTTTTCGATGGTGTGAGAATTCGCATTCTTTTGTATGAATGGTCAATACATTTTGTGATGATAGAAATGGTTGAGACCAAATTTACACTTTAAATAATGCGACCATATTTTCCATCATTGTGTGATGTCATTCGGTGTCTATACTATAAATGCATGGTTATTTGATAGAAGTTTAAGAGATGGGTATTTTGTTAAACTGCTCCATATAATATGGTTATTTTGTTATTAAAGCTATCATTAAAACCCTGCCATGTTTTTAGATGATACGTCTAATTTATACGTGTGTGTGTTGGGGGGGGGGGGGGGAGGAGGAGGAGGAGGGGGGGAGGGGGATCCTATTACGTAAATGTGTAAGGATATATATATATATATATATATATATATCGCACATCCTAATATGCATGTTACCGATTATGGAGTCCTCATCTTCGATCCGCTAACGTATTGAAATCACATGCAAATAAGGATTACCAATATTTGAAAGAAGATCTCGCAAATACGTTTTGATGCTTAAATTAGTAAAGGTGTCATGTAAATTTTTTATGTGTACCTTAAATGGCGTTAGAGTTGATATCCTTAGTTGTTGGTGATAGACATGAGAGGAAAGACCGTCCCCGCTCTGTTGTTCCTACAAAAATTGTCCTTGGATGGGGCGAGGTAACCCCTTTTGGATCGTTGGGATTTACTTTGTTAGAGAGGGTACAATGTGCCTAAGGTATGAGAGGGGGGTGGTGTGCGTAGGGGTGGGTGGGTAGGACGGGGTGGGATGAGGTCAGGATATGTAGGAATGGGCGAGTAGGGGTGGTGTGTGGGTGTGTTGGGTAGGGTAGGGGTGGGGATGGGGTGGTGATATGATAATGTGGGATACTGGGATGGGTGCGGTACGGTAGGTGTGAGTGACTCTTAATTTTTTCAAACATAGTTCAATATCTTAATTTTTAAGAGATTTTTTATAAACTAAAAATATTTTATTCAGATACTATCAAAAACATTGAATTTTAAAGAAGCTTATCACTTGTATTATATGCATCATCACTTGTATCAAATGTGAGGGGAAGTGAGTGGTGAATTACAGGGGTGAAGAAAGAAGTAATGGATGATGACTAGATGTTGACATGACAGACAAAAAGTGAGACTTGATGAGATCCCACACCGGATGACCTAATAATTTCGTTAGAAAAAACAGTAAAGTAACTTGTTTTCTCAAGCATTTCTAAGGCTGTGGGGTGTGCTTGATTGGAAGAACGTGTAGAAGACAGTGAGGTGGGAGAGAGAAAGAACGGGAACAACCAATAGGAAACGAGAAGGCGTGTTCCTGCGTTGTCTCCCCATAAACATTTGAAAACGTAGGACACGAGGACGTAGAGGAGGAGCGGTGTTCGTGACACTCTCAAATGTCATATTAACAAAACGCGGATGGTATATACGGCTCACTTCACAACCTAAGTTCTATATACCAGTTATCCATAATTCCACATTAACCGGTAAGAATGAAAAAGGATCTGGTTAGACGAAACGATGCCGTGTTGATCGGACCTACTACTTCGATTTAGGGTATAATACCCTCGTGATTTGAGCCTCCTCTCTGTGTCACCTTAAATTTCTCTTCACTCCTCCCAATATAAATTCATTCTCTCTCACCACTTTCTCTCTCTACAATTCCGATGAAGCCCACCGCCAAGTTCATTCTTCTCCACCCTTCCATCCACAAGCAAGCCGGTACCGGTGGCGGTGGTGGTGGAGCTCCTCATCCTCACCACCGTCTATGGCTTTTCACTCTTCTCTCCCTCTTCTCCATCGCCTTAACATTTTCCCTCTTCACTACACTCCCTTACTCCAGAACCACCGCCTCCTCCGCCTCCGCCGCCGCTTCCACATCCCCTTTACCTAAACCCGTCTTCGATGCTCTTCTCCACTACGCCGGAAGTACTTCAAACTCAACAAATCCAGCACGTATGTCCTCCGACGAACTCAAAACCATAGCTTCCGTCCTCCGCCACTGCTCCACCTCCTCTTCTACTCCCTGCAACTTACTTGTTTTTGGTCTGACCCACGAAACCCTCCTTTGGCATGCCCTTAACATCAACGGCCGGACGACATTCGTCGACGAGAGCGCTTACTTCATTTCAAAACTCGAAGAAAAAAACCCTGGAATCGAAGCGTACGACGTTCAATTCACAACCAAAGTCAGCGATCTACACGAATTGATCGATTATGCGAAATCCGAGCTCCAAAATGAGTGTAAGCCCGTACAGAACCTCCTCTTCTCCGAGTGTAAATTAGCCATTAATGATTTACCAAACCACGTATACGACGTCGCTTGGGACGCCATTCTGGTGGACGGCCCACGTGGGTATTTCCCAAAAGCTCCCGGGAGACTGTCGGCTATATTCACCGCCGGCGTTCTGGCCAGGAGCAAAACGAGCGGCGCCGACAAGACCCATGTGTTTGTTCATGAGTTTGATAGAGAAATGGAGCGAGTGAGTAGCAATGAGTTTCTGTGCAGCGAGAATCTGGTGGAGACGGTGGGTGTATTGGGGCATTATGTGGTCGAAAAGAGGAATCATCGTGATAATAGTTTTCAATTCTGTCGGAATCCGCCATTGTCGGCGGCAGCGACATCACCGTAATCATCATACCCAGATGATTGAACAGTGGCAGCATTGGGTAACCCCCAAAGAGTTTTATGTAAATACAAAAAAGTATTTCAAATTCGAGACAACTTCTTGATGATTATAGTTTTTTTACTTTGCAATTTACTTTGGATCTAATTGCAACTTTCATGATCGTCGATTATAACTCATATCGATTGATCATCGACCTAATTACAGTCTATAGACATTTCTTGTAATATTCCATGAATGAATGTAATTTCATGACAAAAAAGTCAAGAATTTAATATTTGATATGCGTCCGTTTTAATGACTCTACAATCCGTTAAACACAACCTATAACATGCCATTGAATTGGAATTATTTAATGGGTTCTTAAATTGTTTTAAAATGGTTTCGATTTTGGACCCAACATGTTTTGGCCTTTGGGTCATATTATTGGTTTTCAATTTTGTAAGTAAAGTAAGTGCAAAGATAGATGATTATAATATGGCTGATTCTATATGTATCCATAAAGTTAAATACACACGCATTTATTTTATGTAACTTATTATATATTTCAATATTTTAAAAAGCTATACACAGACCTGATGTCAAACTGTGTAAAGTAATAATTTATTTCATTCGATTTTATTTAAACCGGTATATCATTCTATTCAAACTTCACCTTGTAGCTTTTTTTAATCTACTTTAGGCAATTGAGTAAGAGTACTTGTAATTTTTCGTAAACAATAAATTAATATTTATCATATTTTGGCTGTCAAAAATTAGAGTAGGTAGTTGTTTTCTATAGATTTAAGATAAAATGTTTTAAATAAGAATTAAACAAATGTTTTCTTATTTGAATTTTTATGGTAACTAAATGTTTTTTAATATAGAGAAAAAGAAAAAATAGATTAATATTATTTACTATTTTTCAAGAAATAGTAAATCGATAGTAGAATATATAAAATAACCATTGATTTAGCAAATGTCATCTACAATATCAATAAATAGATTGAAAAATCACCGAGGATGTCGATTTTAAGAAAAACTTATTTGTTTTTCAGAAGCCATCTACGAATATGTAGACTTTACTTGTGAAAAAGAATCCCGATCTTTGAAGTTTTTGCGGTAAACTTGTCCACAATAAAAAAAAGTTATGTTATAGTTTTAACTTAAAAAATACACAAAATAATGTTTAGAGAAACTCGCAAATTTGTTATGTGAAATTGTTAATTTGTCAAATCTAATACGCCAAAAAAGTTCAAATCAATATTGAACATTTTTTGTGGTAAAATCTTCAAACAACATTTCCACAGTAAAAAAAAGTATTTAAACGGTTTAAAAATATATTTTTTTTTAAAGTTATTGAAAGAATTTTAAGAAAATGATATAAAGATGTAAAAATATGTGGAAAAAATGGTTTATATATCAGGATCATTTAGCAGTCTAAAACAATTTTTTTTTAGCCTATTGATGATTTCTTAGTCCATTTACTGATTTCACATATAAACATATACTTGACTATTTCTTGAAAAAACGGAATATGAAATTAGTTTTTTTTTTTAAATATACAATATATTACTAAATACCATATAAACATATTAAAAATTTGTTGTGTTATTTTGGTAAAAGTAAATAAGTCATTATGATAAGAAAAAAAGTTGCTGAGAAATTGATAAAACGAAAGCAAATTAACCAAAAAGTAAAAAGAAGCAACCAATTCCTCCATATTTTCAACATCTTTATCGATTGGTTGATAGTAAAGGCATTAGGTGATGCTTAACAATCACACGTTAGTTATGTAGTTATAGCAAATCAAAATGATGAAAGTTGATTTGATGTCTAAACAAGCATTTGAATTATCTAAATCAAAATTTCCAACACGTTAGAAAATATTCAATAACAAATTTAAAAACATTGAATTTATGGTACATGAATGGAAAGAGTACATTCAAAACAACCCATATATACTCACGTTAGAAAATATTCCAACACGTTAGAAAATATTCAATAACAAATTTAAAAACGTTGAATTTGTGGTACATGAATGGAAAGAGTACATTCAAAACAACCCATATATACTCCACCCTTTGTATTTTTTCCTTATCTCCTAATTTATCCAACCATTTTTAGAGTCTCGGCAGCCTTTGTTAGGAAAATATATACCGAAAATGCCAACGAACAAAGAAAAACCGAGAACAGTTGCTGAGGCCTGTGTTTGATACAGTTTTCATAAAACAAATTCGCCCGGTATGTGTTTCCCAGGATACAACAGCAGGAAGCAATTCTTCTAGATTGTCCGAACCGTCACTAGGCTGGATTATACCTTGGTTGTAGGATGAGAACGAAGTGAATGCAGAAGTTGAGAAGAAGATGAAAATGTTGCATCTGGTACGTCTCCACAGTAGCTCGAGCGTTGTATTTATACAACGAAACGAAACTGACGAATTAAAGACACAAACATACTGAAAAATAAAGTCTCCTTAATACCAATATCAAAACCGAAATATGGGTTTAATGACATTAAATTTTCAGTTACGAACAATTAAGAAAAGAAAAATATTTGCAAAAATATTTCCTTTCCTCAATGGTCATTTCCTTTCGTTTATGCTTCAAATAATTCGATAGATATAATGCCAGCAGAGAGTAGTTTTCTAATGGTATTGTGTCTTCGACGAATATGTCTAGACTTACCATTGTACATAGCACTTTCCGCTCGTCCAATAGCCGATTGGCTATCGCAGTGGATAGATATTGTGGAAACTGGTTTAGGCCATCCCGGTATGTCCTCCAGGAATTGATGTAGCCACTCAGCTTCTTCCCCACTTTTGTCAAGTGCTATAAACTCAGATTCCATGGTGGATCTAGCTATAACTGTTTGTTTGGAGGATTTCCTTGATATAGCTCCACCTCCAAGTGTGAACAAGAAACCACTGGTTGACTTGGAATCATTCACGTCCGATATCCAATTTGCATCACTATACCCTTCAATCACCTCAGGATGTCGTGTATAGTGCAACCCATGATTGCAAGTACACCTTAAGTATCGTAATACTCTTGTAATACTCTTCCAATGGTCAGCACTTGGATTACTAGTATACCTGCTTAGTCTGCTTATTGCAAAAGCTAAGTCAGGTCTAGTACAACTCATGAGGTACATCAGACTACCAATAATTCTTGCATATTCTACTTGTGCAACTCCTTCACCTCGGTTTTTGCTTAGGTGATGACTTGTATCAATTGGTGTCCTAGCTATATTAGAATCACCGGAGTTGAACTTGCCAAGAATTTTGTCCACGTAATGAGTTTGGCTTAATGTAAGTCCACTGTCAGTCCTTGTGATCTTCACACCCAGGATGACGTCGGCCAAACCCATATCTTTCATGTCAAATCTTTCCTTTAGCATGTTTTTAGTTGACTGAATCATTTTATCATTGCTACCAACTATAAGCATGTCGTCAACATAAAGACACAAGATAACATACCCATCATTTGTGTTTTTAACATAAACACACTTATCACATTCGTTAATCTTGTATCCAGATTCCATCATCACATGGTCAAACTTTTGATGCCATTGTTTTGGGGCTTGTTTCAACCCATATAATGACTTTACGAGTTTGCGAACCTTGGACTCTTGTCCTGGGGCAACATACCCTGGTTGTTCCATGTAGATTTCCTCTTCTAAATCTCAGTTTAGAAAAGCTGTTTTGACATCCATCTGATGTACTTCAAGGTTCCTAATTGAGGCAAAGGCAAGTACTAGTCTGATTGACGTTATACGTGTCACTGGAGAGTACGTATCAAAGTAATCTAGGCCATTTTTCTGTCTATAGCCCTTTATTACTACCCTCGCCTTGTACTTGTCAATGGAACCGTCAGCTTTCATTTTCCTCTTGAAAATCCATTTATAGCCTAGTGGTTTGCAGCCAGGAGGCAAATCCACTAGCTCCCATGTATGGTTTTGCAAGATGGAATCCATTTCGCTATTAATTGCCTCTTTCCATTGAGGTCCTTCAGAAGAAGTGACTGCTTCGCGAAATGTTTGAGGTTCTTTCTCAACCATATAAGTATAGAAGTCATCGCCAAATGATTTCTCTACTCGTGCTCTTTTGCTTCGTCGAGGCTCTATGTCCTCTTCTTTTGCTTCTTCATGCGAAGATGCATCGTGTGCATTCGGTTTCGGAGCACTTGTCTCAACTTTATCAAGACATGGAAACACGGTTTCAAAGAACGACGCTTTTCTTGATTCCATTATTGTACCCTTGTGAATATCGGGTATTTTAGAATCATGTACTAGAAACCGATAAGCACTACTGTTTTGTGCATACCCAATAAATATGCAATCAACAGTCTTAGGTCCGATCTTTACAACCTTAGGGGTAGGTATGACAACCTTTGCGAGACACCCCCACACTCGAAGGTATTTGTAAGATGGTTTTCTACCCGACCATAACTCGTATGGTGTTTTATCTGTTTTCTTCCGGGGTACCTTATTTAAAAGGTAATTAGCTGACAATACAGCTTCCCCCCACATTGACTGGGGTAACCCAGAACTAAGTAACATGGCATTCATCATCTCTTTTAAGGTCCGATTTTTCCTTTCTGCAATGCCATTTTGTTGTGGTGAATAAGGTGCTGTAAGCGCATGTCTTATGCCATGAGTTGCACAAAATTCTTGAAATGGTGATACATACTCACCTCCACGGTCACTTCGTAGTACTTTAATCTTTTTGTTGAGTTGATTCTCAACTTCACTTTTATACACTATAAACTTGTCTATTGCTTCTTCTTTACTCTTAAGTAAATAAACATAGAAAAGTTTAGTGCAATCGTCAATAAAAGTGATAAAGTACTTATTTCCACCTTTAGATGGAATCGACTTCATGTCACACACATCGGAGTGTATTAAACCAAGTGGTTCTGTAATCCTTTCAATGGATTTGAACGATTGTCGTGTTAATTTTGATTCAACACATGTGTTGCATTTGTATTTTGAGCCAATAGTAAAGTGTGGTATGTGGTCAAGTTTAATTAAACGTCGAAGAGTATCAAAATTAACATGTCTAAATCTAGCATGCCATATATTTGAAGACTCAAGCAAGTAAGTAGAAGAGTTATTTATTGCATTAGTAATTGGCGGAATAGCCATTACACACAATATAAACATGCCCCTCTCGGCATACCCCTTGCCTACATACACACCACTTTTAGTCAATACAAATTTATCCGACTCAAACACCAAGCGAAAACCATGCTTGTTCAACAACCACCCGGAGACCAAATTCTTTCTAATCTCCGGGACATACAACACATCATTTAACGTCAGCTCTCTTCCCGACGTCATCTTCAACACAATCTTTCCAACACCTTGGATATCGGAAGTCGCCGAGTTTCCCATGAAAAGCTTGTCCCCATTGTCCACAACTTTGAAGTTTCGGAACCACTCACGATTGGAACAAACATGTCGAGTGGCTCCCGTATCAACCCACCACTCTCTTGGATTAGACTCCACGAGGTTGGCTTCAGAGATGACAGCGGCAATATCGATGTCGGACACATCGTGGGTTATTTGCTCCACAACATTTGCCTCCTTAGCTTTTTGTCGCTTTGGAAGCTTGCAATTTGTAGCCCGGTGCCCGGGTTGCTCACAGTTGTGGCAATTACCTTGAAACCTCTTTTTGAAGTTTCCACCCTTCGCCCCCCAAGTTGGCACCTTTCCCTTTCTTTTGGAATTTGCCTTTAAAGGACTTGTTCTTCTCGGAAGATTGACCATATTCAACCACGTTGGCTTTTTCAGAAGTAGAACTAATATTGCTACTCTTTTGAGCAACATTATTGTCTTCCTCGATTCGGAGTCGAACAATGAGGTCCTCAATGGTCATTTCCTTTCATTTATGCTTCAAATAACTCTTGGACTTGTGTCATTACCTATACAGCGAAACGAAACTGACGAATTAAAGACATAAACGTAACTGAAAAATAAAGTCTCCTTAATACCAATATCAAAACCGAAATCAGTTACGAACAATTAAGAAAAGGAAAATATTTGCAAAAAGGTCCTTGAACTTTTCTGGTCGACCGATGGTGCATTCGTACCCGCAGGACGCGCGCTCGCACACAAGTTCAGTTAACCCAACCCAATCTGGTTCGCATTTGCACCCCCCCACCGCGCGCAAGAGAGAGCCTTTGTGCTTTAAGTCTTACAAAGCATGAAAGCCTTTTGACTTATAAACCTACTTCCTTTTCATTCCCCCACCAATGTGGGATGAGTTAAAACTCATTAAATCATTTTACAACTACTTTCAACTACCTCACTTTGAGATACAATTTCTCATTCATCTTAAATTATTTTATGGAAAAAATGGGGAAACCCATTTTATGAAATTAATTAAAATTAATTTTCCAACAGCCTTTATACTAGCAAGAAATTGTGTAAAAGTATAATATTTCAAAGAGCTAATCGGGTTTTAAAAATGCTACTGTTAATAGAAAATAATTAATGGTTAATATCAATTGAACTTGAATGATATGGTCCGGAAAACACAAAGAAAACCACAATTGAATGACAGGACTTGAATCCTAGTCATATGTGGAGAACGTGATGACTAATCCACGTATAAAATAGGTTTTTCTTAAAATAGATCACACACGCATTATAGAACGTTTGTCCCTCAAGATACAACAATTAAAACGGTTCTTCAAAACAGTCGAACTAAGTTAAGTCCAAACTTTACATTGATAACAACTAGAAAACACAACATTAGAAATGTGAAGAATAATTGTTATTCAGTCCATTCCATTTTACTGTATACAATACTTTTCTATTTATATTGTGAAGGTGTAATGGTACCATAATCACGATTTTATAGTGATTACAAAACTAACGATTTAATTACTGAACTAAGTCAATATTAAATAGAAAGTATAAAACAAAAAACGTGTTTAATTAATGATTTTAAATTAGTTTTGGATACAAAAAAATGAAATTTTGTTTAATTATTGTGTGTAACAATCCAAATAAGCATTCAAAACACTACATTTTGGTGATTAATTTCTCATTCATTCAGTGTCCACTTTAGACCGACAGTATATTTTGGTGATTAACAAGCTCTAGTATTTCTCATTCGCCATGTGTTTAACCAAAACAAGTTCTTTGGATTAAACCTAACCGTTCAAGATAAATATAAACAAGCTCTTAGACTCAAATTGGAAGATTGCATTAAGTTTCATGTGAATGCTTCCAACAACGCTCAATACTTCTGACAAACTTGAAAACGTAAAAACGTACAATTTTAGTTTACACCAAAGATTATTTGATTATAGAACCAATTTAATGTTCATTACTTAGTATATGTCATAAAACAATTATACATTTTAAAAATCGAATAACAATATTGACTTAACTCTAATCCAAGCGGCCAACATGAATTAAGTCAACAATCAAACATATAATTAAAGCAAAACCAAAATTGCTAGATAGAAACAATAACAAAACATCGAATCATATGATTAAACCACAAATCACAAGTGTACGTATAGAATCAGAATGAAAATAGTTTAGCCACACATGGCTAAACTAGAAATCAAAGGCAAGAAAAGCGAATAATTGTTCGAAATTAATTTACGAATCCAAGTAATGAAATGTTTCCGAGTGTTTCCTAGCCAAAACCCCTAATGAAAATTGCCCAAGAACTCTCCATAAGTGAATACGTGGCCCAAATGACCAGAAAATTGCATAATAAGTCAATGAGAAAAATTTCCAATCGTGGCTATTGTGCGACAGCCTATGTGATTTTACACGACCTATGTATTTTTCAAAATTTCAACATTTACCCATGGTACACAACCCATGTGATTTTACATGGCCAGTGTGTTTTGTAGTTTTTTTTTTCATTAGTCCACATGGTACACGACCCATATGTTTTGCCTGCCAAGCCGATCTTTACGTCCTATAGCTCCTTTGTCCTTAACCGGAATGCCTTGAATCTTTGGCCCAAGCTACTTTTCCTCATTCTTTTCAAGCTCCATCATTGAAATCCACCAAAAAAACAAGAAAGTAAAAGTGACCGACTCACCTCGAGCAAAGTCATAAATGTCCCTAAAAGTATATAAAATGCATGAGTTTAGTCTAAAATGTAAGACAAATATAAGAAATAATCGTCCAAAAATGATGCATAAAATGCATCCAAAACGTAGATGCAAATACATAATCATCAACCCATTTGCCATGTGTGTTTTCAACTTTCACTACAATAACCTTCATCCAAATTATTTCTATTCTACCATCTCCGTGCCATGTAGATATTTGTAAGACCCTAATCCCGAAATGCTAAGTCTTAAGTTAAAGGAAATCAAATTTCGGGTGAAAAGAGGTTAATGTGCTTTTAGCGTCGCTAATGTGCTTTTGCGTCGTTAATATGCTTTTAGCGTCGCTAATAATGTGCTTCTGTCAGGTGGGTTTGCACGATCTCCGTTAGTGACGCTAATGAAGGTATTAGCGGCGCTAATTGTCCTGTTTGGGCCAAAACCCTAGATTTTTCATGTTTGTGCCATATATTAGGGTGGGGAACCCTAGGGCAACCGTTTTTATCACTTTCCAGCCTCCAAATCGTCATTTCTCTCTCTCAAATCATATTGGTTGGGTTTTTGGCATTTTTGGTCTCATTGGAAACCTTTTTGGATCTTGGATGATGTTAGAAGGAAGGTGTTGATGCTACAAGTGGTTTTCCTTGAGTGGAGCTTCAAAGATCTGCTGTTTCTAGACCATTGTGAGTCAAGTTCTCACCTTTATGCATTTTTATGATTCACATCATGATTTAAGTATGTTCTTATCATCTTATGGATTGTTTTGGTGTAATGGTCCCTTTTTGATGTTTGTCCATGTTTATAAAGGATAAAGTCAGGAACTTTATGCCTTAAAGCTATGATTTAGAACCTTTGGGATGGGTTAGAGAGTAAGCCAAACTCTCTTTGGTGATTTTGATGAATTTTGACCATTTTAGACTTAGATCTTGTTATTGAATTGGTGTGATGGTGTTAGAATGATAAAGTTAGGATTTTTATGGACTTAGGGACTGTTTAGAAGGTCCCTGGAAGGATTAAGACCTTGGCTGAATGGATTAAGAACTTAATGGACTTTTGGATCTGTTCATAGTTGGCGGCGCTAACTTGGGGACTTTTGGATCTGTTGATAGTTAGCCGCACTATGATTTAGAACCTTTGACCGTTGACTTTTTGACCATTGGATATCGGACTTATAGGATTATCCTGTTTGGGATTTAGGAAGTTCTAAGTGGATTTTATCCTTGTTAGGAAGTGCGTATTGTCGGGATTTGAGGGCACTCGCGTGGAGTGCTGTCTAGCTTGAGGTCGCGGATCAGGTGAGTCTTCTCACTATACTATGTGTGATGTTGCATGCGTAGGTAGCTTTATTACTTTGTTTAATAATCTGATGTATGTGTCTTACGTGTTTATGGGCAAGATCGGGGCAAACTCTTAAGCCAAAGAATGGACAAGATCGTGGCAAGCTCGTGAGTCAAAGAATGGGAAGATCGGGGCAAGCTCGTGAGCCAAATAATAAACAATATCGGGGCAAGCTCGTGAGTCAAAGAATGGGCAAAATCGGGGCAAGCTCGTGAGCCAAGTAACGAACAAGATCGGGGCAAGCCCGTGAGTCAGGTTCTTCAGGGCAAGCCTAGAGACATTTTGTGATTGTGTGTTATGGAATGGATCGTGTGGTATTTGGGAACTCACTAAGCTTTGTGCTTACTCTTTCACCACTACTGTTTTTCAGGTATTTGCTGGCTTGAGCTTGGAGCACGGCACGACTGTACCGCATCTGAGGTTTTGTTATTTGAGTCTTCCGCTGAATAATATTTGTAAACGTTTTTGATAAACACAATTTTAAATGTTTAAATGTAAGTTTTAATTTAGATGGTTTTAATTGGTAACCCGATTTATGTATTTGAACTGTTTTAAAAGAAATTTTTTATTACTGGATAAAAAAATTACACACCCACTCGCTTCGTCGCATTCAACCATCAATAATGGTGGATCTATTCAAACAAACTAGATCAAACATTTTTGTGAAACCTGACCCTTCATCTCGTTGGAATCGATCCTGCCTTCAACGTCTCCTCTACTTTAATCCATGTCAAAAAATTTGCAAAAAGTATACCCAACACAACAATGCAACTAGTTGGTAATTGAGTAACTATGTTACTTTGGCAAAATAGAATGCTAGAAGTTCAACAAGGCTTTAGTAGAAAAAATCACTAATGGTTTTTATATAAAAACTATCAAATTATAGTGGCTTTCTCATCATATTACCTATTGGGAAAATCGTAGTTTCCTAGAACAGGAATCTCATCTCCAGTGGAGATAAAAATCAATTTCTTACAAATGGGAATATAATTGAGACTAGGAAACTTAGGCTTTGTTTAGATGCATGTCATGCATTGCATCTTTTTCTTACATTGTTTTACAATATTGTCATGATTTTTAGTGTTGTGGTTTATAACATATTCATATAATTTTAATGAAATGTTTATTCTTTTATGTCTTAGTAGGTTGTGTTAGCTAAAACACATAAAGTATAGATCAAAATAATATTATTGAATCATCAGGATATAGAAGACGATACCTTAATGTATTATTAATAATGTCACCTTCTTGATGTGTAACTTTGACGACAAAATAGAATTTGTGTGTGATGATCTTCCTCACAAATGTCTATTAGTTTTTCCAACCAATCTTTGATTATGGAGATCAAATCTTATATAAGAGTTTTTTGTTGCTTGTGTATGTTGGAAACCACCCACATTTTATACCCAAAGAATGGAGTGCCCATTAAACTCTAATAATGTCATATTTATGACATCTAATTTATATTGGGTGTGTTTGTCAAAACTTCCTGGCAGCTGGTAACGGGTAACGGGTAACGGGTAACGGGTAACGGGTAACGGGTAACGGGTAACGGGTAGCGGGTAGCTGTAGCTTGTAGTTTGTATATGACTGTTCAACAAAAGTAGCTGAAAACTTTTAAAATATGTAAAATTACATAAAAAGACATTTGCGTAAATATTGGTTATAGTTTTAAGAGTATTTTAATAATTAATGGTATAATTTGTAGGAGCTTTTTGTTAAACGCTACTTCAACTAGCTTTTAAAATAGTAGTGTTTTGTTTAAAATAAAATCTTCAAGTTCGTGTCGCCGAATGAAGCTTTTGGTTTTTATTAGAGCTATATCTTACACGTTAGAAGCTCTAAAACGCTCTGCGCCGAACACGCCCATTGATGAATAGCTTTGTAACCTCTCAAGCATACAATGACCACACTAATGGTTAGTGATCATAATAATTGTACTTTATTATTAAAATTCTAACAAGTTGTTTCAAACCTAATATGCTACTTTTGACATGCGATCAGATTAGAAGTAAAATTTTGATTAAGCTTTTGAGAGTAACGAATAACTATAAGTAGTTTGTTTTTTTTAATTATGATAAGTATTGTATTAACTTTAAGACAATATGTTATTTTGAGAAAAAAAATATGTAAGACATCCGCATTTAATCAATACTGCATAAATAAAATATTTTGGAGAACTTTATAATAATATTCAAAACAAGCTATATGAAGGATACTAGGGATGCTGATCAGGTATATTTTTGGGGTTTCTGTTAGGTATGATGGAGTCTTAAGTGGAAAGTAAAAGCATGTTAGTGCTTGTGTTGGAAAGTGAAGTTTAGATTCCTTATGTGCTGGACATTCTCAAGTGGTTGAGTGGAGTTGATGAGTGGAGTTAGTAAAAGCTTCCACTAAACCATTTCTTTTGAATATTACATATATACTCATATGTGTATATATAGGAGTCATTCGAAAGAACAAATTGCACTGCAACACTTGAGTGAACACCTCTTGTAATATTCATTCCTGATAAATATAAAACTTAGTTGTGCCCGTGGATGTAGGATTTACACCGAATCTGAACCACGTAAAATCCTTGTGTTCGTTATTGCTTTATTTTCTGCTTTCGAGTGTGAGTGTGATAGTGTTTCCGCTGCGTGTACCATGTCCGATTCCTAACAACTGGTATCAGAGCTTCGGGTTTTGGAGGAGGTCTCGGTTTTAGAAATTAGAGTATGCTCTGTGGTTGCAGTTTTGTCTGATCTTCCACATCAGAAACTAATTTCTATTAATCATATTAAAGGTGTCTTGGTACTTTGAAGGGTACTGTTCTGTCACACACGAGTACACTGAACGAACTGGTCAGGTCCGTACCATTGTTGTGTCTGTTTCGTTGTCTCAATTTGTTTCCTGTTTGTCGTAATGTCTGAAGACAAGGTTGTAATCGAGAAGTTCAACGGTTCTGACTTTAGCTGGTGGAAAATGCAATTAGAAGCATTGCTATGTCAGAAAGATTTGAAGATGGTACTTGGAGCAAACCGGAGAAAATGGAAAAAGCTGCTGAAGATGCGTGGAACTCAAAGGACAAGAAAGCTAAGGCGGTTATTACGTTGTCGTTGGAAAGGAGCGTTGCTTTCAACATCATGAAGGAAACCACGGCACGTGGTATGATGGATGCTCTGATGAACATGTATGAGAAACCGTCGGCGGCTAACAAGGTGTTCTTGATGAGGGAATTGTTCACGACAAGGATGAATGAAGACAGCTCAATTACGGTTCACATTAACAATCTAAATTCAATTCTGTCCAAATTATCATCTGTGGGAATTAAATTTGATAATGAGACTCAAGCTTCACTGCTACTAGCTTCACTACCTGATAGCTGGTCAGGAACAGTTACTGCTGTTACGAGTTCCGTGGGGACCAGTGGTAAGACGTTTGAAAGGGTTCGAGATTTGGTTCTAGGCGAGGATACCAGACGTAAGAATCAAGGTGGCTCGTCTTCTTCTGAGTTATTAAATATCGAAAGAGGTAGAGGGAATAACAGAAAAGATGGGAGCAGTGGGAGTCGGGAAAGAAGTTCGTCTAGAACTTGGAAGAATGTGAAGTGCTGGAACTGCCAAGAGGTGGGACATGTTAAGAGTCAATGTCCAAAGAAATAATTAAACAGTGTTGGTGCTGAGAATGTTTATCAGGAAGATGCATTGATACTCAGTATGGAAAATTGTGTAGACTCTTGGGTCATAGATTCAGGGGCTTCGTTTCACGCCATGGACAACGGAGAAACGATGGTGAATCTAAAAGAATGAGATTTTGGGAAGGTATGGTTAGCAAATGACGAGATGCTTCAAGTAACGGGCATGGGAGATATTGATCTGGTTACTTCATTAGGAACTACATGGAACCTAAAGAATGTCAGGGTGATTCCGGAGCTGAAGAAGAAATTGATTTCTGTTGGCCAGCTGGATAAACAAGGACTGGAAGTAAGGTTTGGGGGTGGTAAATGGAGGGTGGTCAATGGTAATTCGGTGATTGCTCAAGGTATGAAGCGTGGGTCATTGTATATGGTTGAGGTACCTACTGAGGGAAGTATGACCGTCCCCGTTAAGCATGGCAAAATCTGGTTCGCTAAATCTAGTGCTAAGAGAGTTCATTTTGCAAACATGAATTCTGGAGCCGAAGGGATGTTAGCTGAGCGAGTCGGAAAGTCTAAACCATTCAGTGGATTTTGTGACAGTGGGAGCACGGGGTGTGTTCCTGGTACAGTTACAAAGAGCCGTTGGGTTTTAAAGACTAAGACTGGAAAATTCTCTCCTGTTGGAAGTTTGCAAAGTTTGGAGAGTGTTAGTGGTCCTCGGTGTATCTCTGGAGCTGGTGGAGTATCCAAACCGGTTGATACAGAGGATGAGTCGGTGGTGGGATTAGCCACGGCTGAGTTGGAGCTAGTGGGAGCTTCAACTAGTCCTTCTAGTACTTGAAGATGAGGGGCGGCTGCATCTAAGGAAATTTGACTGTGTTTTAGCTTGTTCTTAGGAACTGGAAGCTTGGGAAACTTGTCAAGTTTGAAGTTTAATGAATCTTTTTGTTTAAGCCTCCAAGTGGGAGATTGTTAGGTATGATGGTGTCTTAAGTTGAAAGTAAAAGCATGTTAGTGCTTGTGTTGGAAAGTGAAGCTTAGATTCCTTATGTGCTGGACATTCTCAAGTGGTTGAGTGGAGTTGATGAGTGGAGTTAGTAAAAGCTTCCACTAAACCATTTCTTTTGAATATTACATATATACTCATATGTGTATATATAGGAGTCATTCGAAAGAACAAATTGCACTGCAACACTTGAGTGAACACCTCTTGTAATATTCATTCCTGATAAATATAAAACTTAGTTGTGCCCGTGGATGTAGGATTTACACCGAATCCGAACCACGTAAAATCCTTGTGTTCGTTATTGCTTTATTTTCTGCTTTCGAGTGTGAGTGTGATAGTGTTTCCGCTGCGTGTACCCTGTCCGATTCCTAACAGTTTCGGTTAAGGTCGGGTTAATTGGGTAATCTATGTTTGAAAATGTAACTAATGCCCGAAGTGAACTATATTTCAGGTATTCGGGTTTCGGGCTGCGTCCGTTCTTTAAGCAGATTCCTGAACTTTCTCTCGTCATCTGGGAGTGGGATTAGAGCATGTGAATCAAAGACATGCAAAAGATATAATCTTTTTTTTAGTCCTATATATTCAACACAAATAGGTTTTAGGTTTCAAATTTTATGGTTTACACTTTGTTTAATGTTACATTAAAAAATGAGGTGGCTCTATCCCAATTCCCCAGCTATGAAGGCACAAGAAAGAGCGTGGTTAAACACGAAGGCTTGAGAGCATGTTTGGAATTCCTATACCACATACATCGTGAAACACAAACTAAAAAAAACATTATGTGGGTGTGGTTTGACCGATAAAACTTAGAAGTTCCACATTATAAGCCATTTATATTCACATGGTTCGATCAATAAACCTAGTACATGTACAACAAGATCTATGATGAAAGTGTACTTACTTTAACAACTTCCTGTGTTCCTGCCTTCGGGGTGATGACGAGGGGCTCCAAAAGGGTCGGTGACTTTAGAAGAAAAAAGGAAGGGAGGGAGGTTTTTTGTCAGAAGAGAAAGAAGTGTCGAAGGATTCTTTTTTTTTCAAAAACGTTAACCTGATACGAAAGTTGGAAGAACGAGAAAGAGAAACGTGGAACCATGGACTATTACCTCGGGATTTTTATCGTATTACCCAATTTGTACGTTAACAGTGCCCAATGTCTATAACTATTAAAAAAGAAACAGGTATTCGGGTATACCCGAAATTTTATACGCATACTCTATACTCAAACCAAATTAATTTTGGATTAACTGGAAACCCGAATTTCCAATTCCAAAACATGATATATTCGAACTGAGAAGAAATCAACCAATTTATTCGGGTATCAGTTAATTTCAACAGACCTAGAGGATACTATCAAACTACTAGTATACAAAATAAAATTTTGAGGCCTTTTTAAATAAAAATCTATGGTTTGTGGGCTTAGCAATGGCAAGGCGGGAAAGCTAGTTGGTCTTAAATTGAATTTTGTCACGTGCCTCACGTGCCTATAGTGGAGTGAGAGATTTGTCGGTGGGAATTGAAAGACATGATCGGGAAATGGGACCGGGTGCACCAATCGGTTCATGTGGTTCACACAAAATGGAACCCATTTTTTGTGTGTGGCTTTTGTTTTGTGTGTACAAATAGGTTCGGTAAAGTGTCTTTTACAATATACAATCACGATCTACTACTACTCTGTTAGTCTGTTATGGTGGGGTTTCAGCATCAACACAAGCACTGTACATTTATTGTGTCTTAGAATTGGTAGTTCTACTCGTTTTTTGTCACATTTAATTTACAATAATTCTTTTTCATTCAATTCTAGCATATAATATATTTTATTTGGTATTTTGGTTCAACTAACAAATAATAAACACGGCATTGTGGGTTCTCTTTTTTGATGCGTAAGAACCACAAAGAATTATGAGATTTTTTTTTAAAAGTTCAGGTTAAACATATCATAAAATTCATTGTCTTCAAATAAAATTAAAAACAATAATAACAAAAAAATGCTACATGAGTTTGATTAGATTGATGATAGAGATAATCTAAGAAAAATTGCAAATAAAATACTTCAATCATGGACCGAATTTTCAGTGGACAAGGACGATGGTAGCAAGGTAGGGTTGAGTAATTAAAATTATATGTTTTCTCATATGATAAAATCTAATATTCATCACCTTCTTTTTGGTTTATGTGTGCTTTCGACGTCCTTTCTCTTTTTGTTTTTCTTTTCAGTTTTTTTATTGAAGCAATATTATAATTTTAAATTTTTAACCCTAAAAAAATCGAAAGACAGGTCACATGCGCCTAGTTTAGCACGTATAGTCATTTTTAATTTTTCAACCAATAAAGGTGTTGCAAGATTTAATTATAAAATTATAAATTTTATTGTTTTTAACTCAAAAGACTATAGTCGAGGTTGTAGATTATATTACCCATTAGATTTATTATCTTACCATACTTGCTTTTGTTTTTACTTGTTAGCGATACAATTGTTTATTGTTAACGAATAACGAGTCGTTGGCTTTTTTGAACCATTTTATTTAGTTTTTCGTTTCGGTTTATGAAACACAACAAAAACACTGCAATTTGCTAGTAAAAACGACTTTAGTTTGCGACTTTGCATAGATTGATTTTGGCATTTTCTCAAATTCATTTGTATGAATGACGAAATACTACGGGTATATTAATATATATGGCGTCAATCTTTTTAAAGTTTTGAAACTCAAATTAAAAAAAAAAAAAAAAATTGTTTAGAGTTATGAGTTTAAAATCTTTATTTTAAATAAAAAGTTCTTAATTCAAAAATCACTTCAAATAGATCCTAGAAGCTTTTAACTTTAAACTTTATATATTACATCTTTTCAAACACTCCAATTCAAATAAAAGTTAAATGTTCTCATTTGTTTTGCCTAACAATGTAGATTTTCTCTCTATGCCATGGTATTTGTTTTGAATATACTCCAATGATTCTTTTTCTTCTTGTGGCTTTTATTCGGTTTTGGATTTGCTCCATAAGACGTTAAACCGTTAATTATTTTGGAATCATCAATTAAAATATTATTTTTAGTTATTTATTATTTATTATAATTACAACTTTGAATAACACTATTTGTTACAGATATTGTCCAAAAAGATCTTGTAGTAAAATATTATTTTTAGTCATTTCTTCTTACTCATAACGTGCTTCATTCAATTTCAACTACGTTCTTATTTACTTTCACATTTTTGTTATGAGAAATATCAACAAGAAAATCATAGTAAAAAAGATTGCTAAAAAGTAAAAAGATCTTCCACTTAACAATAAGATTTTACCTAAATAAAACACATGTTCAAATAACTTACTTCCAAATCTTATAACAACAATCTTAAATTAAAAAAAGAAAATATCATCACAGATGTCCATTTAAGCTAAATGTAATACATTAAATAAGATTAAATCAGTTGATGATTTTTGGTTTGCGACTATTTTTTTCCTCAATTCCCGATTGAGTAAATCTGCATCTAAGAACCTGAAGAACATCTTCAAACTTTAAACCTCTGCGAATTAATAACACCATTTCATGATACAACACATCTGCCATTTCTGATAAAGTTCGTGATTCATCCTCGTTTTCTTCTAATGTTCTACAAAATTCATCTGCTTCTTCACTGCAAAATGAAAAGAAAAAAAAAAAAAAAAAAAAAAGATAAGGGGCAAAATAGTAAATTTACATGGATTGGGGACCAAATCTGCAACAAAATGAAACCACATGAGGGAATTAGTTGTGTATCATTTTGTTTCGTTCATGTCCAAAAAGAGATATTTTTGCAAATTTGGTCCCTATTGAAACATTTCATATTGATTATGAGATCATTAATTAAGAAACCTAAACCTAATTAGTAATTACTCAGCTGCTAATTTACTAAAAATTACTATTATGCCCTTGGACCAAACCCGAAAAGAGGACAATTTTGTGACTTACACGGAAAGATTTTCGAAATTATAACGTATTATACTTTTAATTATTTTCATATCTATAAGTTTTTTTAATTAATTTACATTTAGAAATTTTTTATTTTTGCAATTGGCCTGGCGACATCTTTTGGTTTCCTTTTTGAATTTTGTAAAATACTAATATCTTGAATATGATCATATATCCATAAAGGAAAATATCATGAAATAAAATATAAATAAAAGAAATTTATATGAAGAAAATAAACATACCGAATCTTTTTGCACAATAATTTATCATCCTGCAATAAACGTTTTGTCCATGATGGTTTGCCTTGTTCAGGTAAAGACAATTCTTCCTTTCTTCTAGAAAGTGTGGATTCCAATGAATACAATGTGGTCAATGCCAATTTATTTTCTTCAACCTTAAAAAAAATTATTATAAATAAACAAAAATAAAATATAGGAATTGGCCTCAAGGGTAAAAAAGTAATGGGCACCTGTGGTTGATTTAGGGCATCAAAAACAGATGTGTAATAGCAAGTTTCTGATCCAGTGTGACAAGTGGGCCCATCAGGCTTTCCAAGATATATAATCTGAAAAAAAATTATATACTATAGTTATTTTTTTCAAAAAAAATGAACACATGAAAATTTGAAAATTTGAAATGAAAGTATGATGCTATAAAGTATACTAATAAGCAAACCAACAAAAGTACATTGTCAAAAAAGGGAACTTACAGAATCACGATCACAGTCAAGAAAGATATCATGAACATTGATAAAATTAAGGGAAGTTTCCCCTTTTGTCCATAATGTTGATCTTGATCTACTATAAAAAGTTGCTTTTTTGGAAGAAATAGTGGTAGCAAGTGCATCTCTGTTAGCAAATCCTTGCATTAAAATTGCCCCTGAGTCCACATTTTGAGCAATAGCCACAGCCAAACCTTTTTCATCCCATTTCACACTGTCCAATACCGAATTTAACTGAAAATTGTTTGGTAAAAATAGTTTTTAATGGTTTCATGTTAGCAAAAGTTTAAAGTTTCAATAGGTATTAAAAATTGTACCTTGGATTCAAGATGAATGTTTTGATCAGGTTTCTTACTGCAAGCCTTGACGGTATTAAATCTACTGTTTAATGTATCACTTCTTGTGTTGCGGTTTCCATTGTTGAAAAAACATTCTCTTGAAGAAATTTGAAGAGATCTAAGTCCATGAAAATGTGCAAATGCCATAGGAAAGAGTGTACCAGTTACTCCTGAAGAACCAAAAAGAAAGATGAGAAATTCATGGCAGCAAATTGGCTTTCTACTAATTTACAGCATGTAATGGCATATCTGATGTACATTAATTAGATGAATGAAAGATAATCAAAGACATGAGCGTTAAAGAATCAAATAATGAAAAGGGAAGGAGAAAACCTATATTTTTGGACTCAAATTAGACATGAAATATTGTAATTTCAACGTAAGAATCATATCTGTGTATAAGAGGTCTGAATTTTTAAGAGGCTCTGATTTCAGAAAGAAAAAAAAAACATCACATTTCAGATTGTAATCTCATATTCTAATTTCAGGAAACACATGCACATCACATATGAACAACAACAACAAAGAACATCACATATTAACACCAGATTCTGATTTCATACAAGTGCATTATCGTTTCAGCAAATTAACATCAGAAAAAGCCTTCTTTAGGCCACAATCCGGATTCAGCAGATGAACAACAGCAACACAGTAACCACCAGATGCTGATTTCGAAAAAAAATGGTTCTTTAGGGCAAAAAACATACCAAATCCGAATACAGCAACAGAGAAGGAGACAGACGCTTGAATGAGGTCGCCTGACGGCGATAATAGCAGTAGAAAGGAGAACGGCGGCGGCGACGGTGAGAGAAGTCGCAAGCTTTTCCGATTGTTTTGGTTGAGGCGAGAACGTAAGAGAAGAAGGAGACACGTCGGATGCCGGAAAGCAGACGGCGGCGATGTGGTCTCCCTTTCCTACGACGGTGGAGGATGTCGGAGATGAGAGGGATGCAGCGATGTGGTCTCCCTGTGTCGCGTTTGTAAAAGAGGAGGGAGTGAGACGGGATTAGGGTATTTGCGTATATTTCCCTTCTCTTTTTTTAATCAGACTGGTTTGGACAGGTGTAGAAGTTTATCGGGGAAAGAAAATTAATAAATCATTATCATTTCAGCTGTTAAAAAAATCAATATGACAAAATTATGTATGTGGTATGGAAAAGTAGCTCAATTCAATGATTTATTTTAATATTTTTTTTGATTTTATAAGGGTGTTGGTGGTTCATTTGATAGTGTTCATTTATTTCAATTCAATGATTTATTACCTTTTATTTTAATATTCAATGATTTATGTCGGAGATGTGAGGGATGCAGCGATGTGTCGCGTTCGTAAAAGAGGAAGGAGTGAGGCGGGATTAGGGTATTTGCGTATATTTTCCCACATATATAATTTTGTAAAAGGGTAATCTTAAAAAATATTAAAATCAATGATTTACCTACCTTTGTCCTACGAGGTTGTTACGTATTTATAAAAGGGTAATCTTAAATGAACCCTACACGACTAAAGATATGTGTGTAGCTCTGTATGTGTGTTTGACTTTATAATTTATATACACACATGTTTAATGGTATACTTTGATAGTATTTTGTGCACAAATGAAAGTTTAATAGTGTTTTTTGTATATTTTTAAAACTTTGTTACCCTTTTAAGTCATTATCCCTATTTCATATCATCAAATTTCCATTCTTACCACATAACTCACTACACGGTGGTACTCCCACCAAACCTTGTACCAAAATGGAAAGAACTTGATTAGTCCATCTTAGTACCATGATCTAAAGACATCTATCTTGAGATGGGAAATATATACTATCCTGGTAGATTTTGTTAAGTCTCATGATGGAGACTACATATGCTCAGGCAAGCTTATTCAGTCATACATTCTTTCATTCTTTGCATGCCTTCCTTTTTTATATCCTTTTCTCATACTTTTCATATATACCAATCATTTAAACATTATATTGATAGAAGCCAATACATTCCTTTCCTAAATAAGATAAGTTTAATTATGACATAGATAATTCTTATAACATAGTTATATTTCTACATGTGCATACATAATGTCATTTCATAAAGCATACAACGTCCATAAGTATTATATCATATACCCCCAAAGTGGGAATGGATACATGTACTCACCTTAGCTAGTTAGAGAAGTCTACATAATCCTTCACTAAATTAAATCTTGCCTTTTTCATCATTTGAACCTTGCGCCTTCAATACCTAAGGAGTTCAATAACATTTATTCATATCAACAACTTGCTAATACTAATAACACATAAAGGGTCATTGATCTTAGACATTGATAATCCATCATAATTTCCATATCTACTAATTTTGTCCAGCTTGGGAGGTCAAAAAATAAGTCAAAATGGTGAAATAATGGTAGAAGTATTCCTAAGGGTAATTCTAGTGTTTATTCGCATACTAACCTTGTTGCAAGTAATCAATAAATGGCACAACATATTCATGGCAACTTTCAAGCATATTATGGTCATTTTAGCCAAAATCTAACATATATGGCTCATATTAGCATCAATAAGGCCTACTTGGCCCCTTTCTGCAACCTATTGCAACCTACACACAAGCCCAACAACAACTTACCGTCTTCAACAACCATTTTCGAAGCTTTCTCACCCCAAAACCGCCATGTGTAACACATTTCGCTGCCTTTCCAGCCTTCTCAATGGCTGCCTCATGGATCAACCACGTTGAAATATTTTTTAATTGAATTTTAAGATTTAATAAGTTTTAGTTGCTTTGATAAGTAATATGGAGTTTATAGGTTAGCATCAAGGTATGTAGTTTTCCCAAACCAAATGTTGATGACTTGGAGTTACATATCCCTGAAGAGAAGGAAATGAGCGCAAAAAAACCTCTTTCAGATGTTGACCCGAAAATGATGATAACAAAATAATAAGACGATATTTTTACACATAGTAGAATATTTAAAATATAAACATATATAACGTTAAATGGAATGATTGTATCGGTATATTGGTTATCAATAAATATAATTTATATTTTATAACATATAAAAATATTTTTTCATGATAAAAACAACTTAAACAAAATGTTAAAATAAACATCATATTTCAATTGATCAAATAATTACCATTTATCCAAAAATCTTTTGCGATGAAGTAATTAAACATTATTCAAGATAAATGACTTATTTTGAACCATATTACTTTGAGATGACATCAATTACAGTAAAATATAAATTATTTTTTTATTTTGATATTTATATTCAGTTATGTTCGTTTATGTTTATATATGTCCGTCTATATTATGTTCATATATGTTCGTTCATTTATAATTGTTTATGTTAATTTGTTTAACATCTTAACGAACATAAACAATGTTATACGTTAAATAAATGAACATGAACAAGAAAAATCGTTCGTTTTTTGTGTTTGTATATGTTCATTTGTTGAGTTAATTTAAACCAACAAGCATAAACAAACCCTTCTTTGTATTTGTTAGTTTATTTACAATCCTATAAAAGATAATTAAGACGATACTGATCAACTATTTTATTTCTATCAATAATAATAATGATTTAGTTTTCTCTAAATTATAATATCAAATTTGATATTTTCTAGAGTAAATTACATTTTTTGTTACTGTGGTTTGCACAAAATTTTAGATTGATCATACTTTTCGAAATCCCACAAATTTGTCCCTGTGGTACGATTTTCTTACATGTTTGGTCCCTCCCTCCGTTAACACTTAATTGTTTCTGTTAAGTGGGGTAAAATGACCACTATACCCCTAATTTTATTTCTTATTAATTTTGTTTTAGAAAAAAAAAACTACCACGTAATTGTTGAATTTAGGTGATAACCAGTTTTCCGGTGAGTTTTCCGGTGAGTTACCGGTGAAATTAGAGAGTTGTATCAACTACAAACCTTGAATTTGGACCCAATTTCTTTTTCAACGTTATCCCTCCTATCATCTAAAGTTTATGAAATTCACAGTCGCTAGACCTTTCTTCCAACTCTTTTACTAGAGTACTGGAGTAATCCCATCGAATATTGGAAACCTTACGAAACTCCGATCACTCGGTCTCGACAACAAATTTTTATCAGGTTCACTCTCACCATTTCTTCTTGCCAACCTTTGTAACCTAATATTCTTGAATATCGTAAACAATACACTTCCTAGCCACATTCCTCGTGAAATCGGTAGACTTTCAAAAACCTTACTGATTTTTTTCTTGGAATCAATCATTTATCTTGCGTATTGCCACCGTAGATTGGAAATCTTAAAAAGTCACAGAACTGTTTTCTCTTCTTCTAGTTCAATCCAAGGGTCTTTACTAACACCATTTCCAATCTTAAATCTTTATCAAAACTTGATATTTCGTATAAGCCATTGAAATGCTTATCCCAAAATCGATTGAGAAATTTGACAATTTTGAACATTGTTTACTCCGAACTAAATGGTTCCATTACATGGGAGCTTGAAAGTTGTCGTAATCTCAAGACGTTGGTTCGTTCTTTTAATTCGTTAACGGGATCTTTACCGCAAGAGCTTTTACAGCTCCCATTACAAATCGTTTTCCACATAAAGTAATCAACTTTCGGGTCCTTTTCCATTTTGGATCCCATCGGAGATTGGTTATTGCATGATGTTTAGTATTTTGGGTTTAAGCGATAATCTGTGTTAACAGGTTTTGTTCCCTAGGAAATATGAAATGCAGTTTCGTTAAAGGAGCTTGATCTCGAAAGTAATCTTTTTTCGGGTTCAATTGGGGATACGTTTATGGGTTGTAATAATATTTTTCAATTAGTGTTATCTAAAAACCATATTGTGGGGTTGAATTCTGACTACTTTTCTCAACTTCCATGAATGGATATTAATATTGATTCAAATAACTTAACGAGTTCAATTCCAATAAGTTTATTCCGGTTGATGAATTTAATGGAGTTTTCAACCGCAAACAATAAGTTGGAGGGTAATATCCTTGAAGAAATTGGGAAGTCTGTTACACTAGAAAGATTAATTTTTAGTAACAACAGGTTGATAGGGGAAATCCCAAAAGAACTAGACCTGCAAGCATCAAGCTCCCTTCCATCCCATATGAAATTTGTTGAACTAGAGAGAGAGAGAGAAAGAGAGAGAGAGATTTGTTTTTAAAACAAATTAATTAAAATATAAAATAAATGGTATATTGGTCATTTTATTACCATTTAACAAAAAAAGTGAAGTGTTAACGGAGGGAGAGATCAAACATGTAAGAAAATCATACCACATGTAGGGATGGAAAAAAACCGAACCCGATGGGAAAACCCGAAACCCGGTATTTTCGTGTCGGATCGCGTATGTATTTATCGGGTATCGGGTACTTTTCGGGGTTCGGGCAGTGAATGGGTAGGGCTATACCGGGGCTGCCCCGGCCCCGATATATATATATATATATATATATATATATATATATACACACACATACATACATACATACATACATACATACATACATACATACATACATACATACATACATACATACATACATACATACATACATACATACATACATACATACATACATACATACATACATACATACATACATACATACATACATACATATATATATATATATATATATATATATATATATATATATATATATATATATATATATATATATATATATAGGGATGGGTTCAATGCATAACCAAATTAAATCACCTAACTGCAGAACCATGTTGTTAACCGTAAGATTAAAATCTAAGTAAAAGGATACGATCGTAAAAAAACTTAAATTGCTATGTTCATCTATGAACATATGTTCATGTATGAACATATGTTCATCAATGAACATATGTTCATGTATGAACATATGTTCATCAATGAACATCAATTTATTCTCATATTTTGTATCGCATTTTTTGATGTTCTGTATTTTCATCCATGAATATGTTCATCCATGAACATAAAACTATTCTCATGTATCGCATCCATGAACGCAATGTACACATATAATCCCCTGCATAAGGTGTATAATTTTATGGTGCATCCTTTTTAATCTAAGACGTTGATATAATGATCCAAGGGTTTTAAGGATGGTTCTGTGGTTAGGTGATTTAATTTTGGTTCTGCATTGAACCAATCTCTCTCTCTCTCACTCACACACACACACACACACACTCTATATATATATATATATATATATATATATATATATATATATATATATATATATATGTATATATATATATATATATATATATATATATATATATATATATATATATATATATATATATATATATATATATATATATATATATATATATATATATGAAATATCAATTTTGCCCTTGGAACTTTACAAACTTTATGGTATTACGATTTATGACTTCAGGTTTCGTTCGCCCCTATACATCCGTTCAAACTTCAAAGCCGTCTCCCGAATCCCGCTCCCAATATTTGTTGCCTCGCCTGAACTCGGAATCACAGGAGCAGCGGCTAGCGATAAACCACTACTTCCCGAATCCCGCCTCCAAGACTGATTGTTGCCTCGCTGGAACTCGGAATCACAGGAACAACGACTAGCGACAAGCCACTAGTAGTCGGCGTCCAATCATAATCACATCGGTAGCCGACGGCCCTCCATTCAACATTCAAGTTTGTATTTCAGTCTTCAACCCATTTTCCATCTGATTTCGAGTTCTGAGTTCGGTGTACATCATGACCAATAAAATTTGTACAAACCACAGGGACCAAAACTGTAATTTACTCTATTTTCTATTATCTATAGAATTTTATGACCTATGAGGGTTAATGTATAAAACTACGAAGTAGAAGGACTTAAGAGCAAATATGTAACAATGAGTCCACGTATTCTTTTAGCCTCATTCAATCTCACATAGCACATAGAACGCAAACCAAGAAGACGACGACTGATACTGCTGCCGAAAACCTCTCACAGCACACCGGAAACCGCCGTTCTCCACCCCTAACTACTCAAAACGATCAGATACCACTTCATCCCGTAAGATTTGAGCTAACGTTGTTCTTTTAAGTATTCATCGATACATAACTGACTATTTCACATGGTAAATTACGCTATCTGAAGTTGTGTATGTCTATATACTTCTATATGCAACTTTTTTCTTCTCTATATTAGGTTAGAGTTGCAGATCAGAAGGAATTCCTTAATAGACTTTGCAAATTTTAAAATATTTTGGATCCTTGGATTGGGGAAAGTTCACTTTGCCCTCTTTTAAGAAATATAAACATCACCAGCTCATTGTGCAATCGTGTATTACAAATCTACGATTATCTAATTAATTTTATGTCAACTTAGCAACTAGGACATTTTAGGGTTTTGTAACATATATTGTTTTGATTCCATACAGAACAATCCTCGTAACATATCTTCAAACAGTATCCAATATAGTACTCTGAAGCAATTCGAAGGTCGGACTCTCAAATTGAGACACAAATGGATTCAGAATCCGCTAAGGAATCACCACCTGTTGAAGACCCAAATCCACAACCTACTGCAGCAGTGGAATCTGGACATGATCCTGCACAAGGTTCACCATCAAAGCTGTCCGCTTCTGGCATAACAACATGGGCAAAGAGTCTAAAACTTCCACAACCTTTAGGAGGTGCACAAGACGAATCTTCTTCATCTGAAAACACTGGAAGGTTTGCTCGTTTGACTAGTGGACTTGGTTTGCGATTGTCTCCAAAAACTCCTCAACAAGATGATAATCCTAGTCCTAATGGAGCTCCAACTACACCACAACCTGGCATTTTTGGGACAATCACTAAAGGTTTTGTGGACACATCCAAAAATGCAGTCAAAGCAGTCCAAGTCAAAGCTCGTCATGTTGTATCACAAAACAAAAGAAGATATCAGGTAATTTTGTTTTCTTCATCATTTCTGTATTTCATCTTGTTAGATTTTATAATATTTTTACTTAATTTTTGTTACAGGAAGGAGGATTTGATTTGGATATGACTTATATTACTGAGAATATAATTGCTATGGGATTTCCTGCTGGTGATATGAGCTCTGGTTTCTTTGGATATGTTGAGGTTATGAATCTTTTTTATTATCAAGTTAAATATCATTAGCTTAAAGTATAAATGTTGAAATAGTTTGTTGATAATGTTCGAAATTTGGTGTAGGGATTTTATCGTAACCACATGGAGGAAGTAATTAGGTTTTTTGAAACATACCACAAGGTAAGAACATTTTCTTGTATAGTTGTATGTGTTTTTATATCTAATCTATAATTTTATGTTTCTTATTATGTACACGAGCTCCTTTTTATATAATTCTTGGATGTCAGGATAAGTACAAGGTGTATAATCTTTGCTCTGAGAGGCTATATGATGCATCATTGTTTGAAGGGAAGGTTAGTCTACAAGTCAACCTACTTTCATATTTATTTTCTTGTCAATAAAAATCATGCTATTTTTTCAGTATAATATATGAAACATTATGGTAGTGTTTGATATGCAGTAATCAAAGTTGGAATGAAATTTTTTTTTATTTTTATTTTCCAAAAGTACACTTTAGTATAATTCTATCTTAAGATTTCATGGCATTTTACTCTATAAATTTGATTTTCAGTTAACAATTTTTTTAAGTAGGAAATAAATATTTCTTCGACTGTTTAAGATAATATATATAGTGGTATATCTTAATTTGATTGAAGTTTATTTTTATAAAATAACATTTTTGTCTTTACTTATTAATTTAATTTGCTTTTGCCTTTTGGTTTCTAATTACACACAACAAACAACATATTCGAATGATTCCATTCCTTAAACCCAAACCAAACAAGACAACGGAATGTAATCACTCATTCCATTCCTCTGTCAATTCCATTCCGTCGTGTCTCATACTCGTTTACACTTTTTACAGGTTGCTAGTTTCCCATTTGATGACCATAATTGCCCTCCTATTCAACTCATAATATCATTTTGCCATAGTGCATATTCATGGTTAAAAGAAGACATTGAAAATGTTGTAGTTGTACACTGTAAGGCTGGAATGGCAAGAACAGGGTTAATGATTTCAAGCCTTCTTTTATACTTAAAGGTAACATCAACCGCTCAATTTACCAAATTACCCCTGATACAAACTCTATATTGACTGTCACTTCCCCTTTTAGTTTTTCCCCACAGCTGAAGAGTCCATATCTTATTATAACCAAAAAAGATGTGTTGATGGAAAAGGACTTGTTCTCCCAAGTCAAATTGTAAGTCAAATATGTTTATTATTATTATTTCTTTGTATTTCAACATATATCTGATATGTCCTTTTTCGTCTTTTTAACATAGAGGTATGTCAAGTATTTTGAACGTATTATGACATACTTTAATGGAGAAGATCAGCCGGGCCGCAGGTACACTTAATAATAATAATACTAATCATATATTTTACATTTTTTATTTATGGAAATTATTTATTTATTTTTTTATATTTTAGGTGTATGCTTAGAGGATTTCGCCTTCATAGATGCCCATATTGGATTAGGCCCTCTATTACTATCTCAGATCATAACGGTAAAATATGTTTTGATGTTTTATAAAAAAGTCTTTTTTATCTGAAAATATTGATGCAAGTTCCTTTAATTTATATATTTTATAATTTTATCTCTTTTTTAATCTGAGGCTAAATGTTTATACTAAATGCACAGGTGTTCTTTTCTCCACCAAGAAACATCCAAGAACCAAGGATTTATCGGTACCTCTTTTTTTTTTTACGAATATACCCTTCATTAAAATTGCGTGTTTTAACAATTAAAAAATGGTTCTGCAGCCTGAAGATTTTTGGTTTTCTGCACCAAGAAAGGGTATAATGGTCTTTGCGCTACCTGGAGAGCCCGGTTTGACCGAATTATCTGGCGATTTCAAAGTTCATTTTCATGATCGTCAAGGCGACTTCTACTGGTAAACATCAATATAAATTTATTTTTTTAAATTTTCCCTTTTATTTTTTTAAATACATGTATTTATATATATAATTAAAAACATTCATATTTTGTAGCTGGCTAAACACAACAATGATTGAGAACAGAAAGATTTTAACCACCAACGACCTTGATGGATTTGACAAGGTAACATATATATTTTTTTCTTTAAACTTTTTTATATATTTTATCCTTTTTTATAAATTCCATTAAATTATTTACAGAGAAAATTACCGTCCCCTGGTTTTCAAGTCGAGGTTGTGGTGGTGGACTACGACAATGCCACACAACCAAAACCCGAAACCGAAAGTACAACCAAACCAGCCGAAGGTACAGCATCAGATCCACCACCAGCCCCCACCACCACCGCCGCGACAAACGTACCAAAAGACTCGAGAAACACCGAAAAAGAGGACGAGGTGTTTTCAGACACCGAGTCCGAACCGAAAGATAATTCGAAAATTGAAAAATTGTCAAATGACACGAAGAATTTATCGGTTGGAAACTCGGGTGTAACTCCGGCCAGCAAGCCGGAAAATAAATCCGGTGTACCGGAAAAGCCGATCGGAGAGGTGAGTGATTTCAAGGCAATGGCGGCTGATGCATCGGTGTTCACATTTGGTGATGATGATGAAGACTATGAAAGTGATTGAGAATTTAAGGACTTTGTTTGTGAGACGTGTTTGGTTGGTTGTATATAAAATGGAATTTGAAGGAGTTTTATGTTTTTATTTAAAACTTTATTTCATTCATTCTGAAATTTCGTTCATACCCGGGTTTGGTTGTAACTTGATGTATTTGTTGTAAGATGCTTGAAAACTGTGGGAATAATTGTGGATGTGAGTAGAATTGATGTTACAAGATTGTTCTAAGGGTTCGTAATTTCTTGTGGAATTTGTAGTTGTTGACTTGATGTTTGACTATGTTTTTTATGGTTTTCTTTCTCTTGGAAATGATGGGAAATGTTTGGGGTCAATTTTGTTGTTAAGTTTTATTTATTAACCGATATCCAAAATTTTAACCGGTAATGGGCAACTTGTTACGGGTTAACTCGATTATTCAAAATTTTGTCAATGACTCTTTGAATTTAATAAACGTAGATTAAGCTCGACACCGTATATGCATTGGTCAAACAAGCTGGGAACTTGGCTAATATTTTTTGTTTTTATATGATTTAATGTATTAAATATAATCATGAAATATATATGATTAAAAAAATAAAAATAAAACGGCCGTTTGACCGGTCAAAGATACGTATAGAAGTCAAATTAATCTCCATTTCATTTCTTTTCTGTTAACCGCCATACTCGTTTTTGACAAGGCAGCGAATTTGGTGGTTCCTGCAGCATGTTCCCACGAAGGACCAAGCTAGGGTTTATCGAAACTTTGCACAATCTCCATTAAATCATCAATTTCCAGGAATTATCTCATAGACGCGTTAGATTACTTCAAGAGGTGATACAATTGCACAGATTGTGATTCTATAAAAGACAATTCTATCATCGTTGATTTCAATATCATTTACCATGTATAATCCATCTTCGATTCCACCGCCAAGTTATCATCATCAACCAATGGCGAATCACGGCATCCATGGCAATGTCCTTGAAGTCAATGGTACGTGCATTTCGTTTTAAATTGATCGAGTAATTGCATGTTGCTGGAAAAGGTTAATCATCACTTTTGTCCATCCTACCTCGTGCGCAACATCGTTACTTTCGCTGAATTATTGAAATTGTTCGTCAGAATTTCATCGATATGCATAGCTTTGTGTAATTATACAAATTATATACGATTACATTCTGTTTAATTTCGATTTCTCATGGATATTCAGTGGTTGGCTGCAATAAACTGAAGGACACGGAATGGATTTCAAGGCAAGATCCTTACGTTTGTGTTGAATACGGCAGTAACAGATCTCGCACCCGTGTTTGTACAGGTACATGAATGTGCTAATTGGAACAACCGATTCAAACTTTTGATTTTCAATTTTGTGATTTGTATAATAGATGGAAGCAAGAACCCTATATTTCAAGAGAAATTCGTGTATAGCCTGATTGAAGGATTACGAGAGTTGAATATTATGGTTTGGAATAGCAATACTCTCTCACATGATGACTTTATTGGAAGCGGAAAGTAAGTGCTCCTTTTCTTCTTTATGATGCTGACTGGCTCAATGAAACTTAAAGTTTAATATGGACAATTTTTGTGGTGTTTAGGGTTCAATTAGCTAAGGTTCTTTCTCATGGATTTGATGATAGCTCTTGGCCATTACATAGTAAAACTGGCAGGTTTGTGTTCTAATACATGAATATTATTAGTAGTTGAATAAGATTGAGGACAGAAAAAAACGTAGTAATGTGAAACTCATTTTATACATCAGGCATGCTGGTGAGGTACGATTGATAATGCACTATACCAATGTCAATGTAAGTTAAGTTTATGTTTGATGTTATTTTACAAGAGGTTGTTTATTATAGTAGCTTCTTTTATTTATTCCTATTACATCATCATACAGTGAAAAATCTGCCAATCATAGCAATATTATTGAAATATAAAGCAATTTATACTGTTATAATTTGGTAGATTTTTCAAAGTATAATGTCCTAATAAGAACTATTAATTTGAAAGTACAATGCTATAGTTGCCTAGATTTTCAAAGTACAATGTCATAATAAGAAATAAAAATTGTAGATTTTCCAAGTAAATTGTCTTGATAAGAAGTACAATGCTACAATTTCCTGGATTTTTTCTAAACTACAATGCCTTAATAACAACAAAATTGTTAGTAAAATGCTATAATTTCCTGGAATTTTCAAGTATAATGCTTGATAAGAAGGAAAAAAAAAAATTAAAGTGCAATACTATAAGTTTCTAAAATTTTCAAGTATAATGTCTTAATAAAAAATTGATAGTACCATACTTTAAGTTTCCAAAATTTTCAATTATAATGTCTTAATAATAAAAATATGAAAGAATACCATCATTTTTAGATTTTTCAAGTATAATGATTAATGTTTTAATATATATATATATATATATATATATATATATATATATATATATATATATATATATATATATATATATATATATATATATATATATATATTGAAAGAATACTATAATTTTTAGATTTTTCAAGTATGATGTCTCAATAAATTATTTTAAACGAATACTATAGTTTTCTTTAGAATTTTCAATTATAATGTCTTAATAAGAAAAAAATTGTAAGTACATTACTACAATTTTCAAGTATAATGCCTTAATAAGAAAAAAATTTGAAAGTGCAACGTATAATTCCTAATTTTTCAAGTATAGTGTCTTAATAAGAAAAAAAAAATTCAGAGGTTCAATACTGTATAGAAAACAACAAAGGTAGAATGGTATGATAAACATATATACGGAAGTACGTTGCTATTTCTTGCATATAACACTTATATTATTTATCTACAGAACCACGTAACTAGTTTTGCCACATCAGCTCCACCATATGTTACTTCAGGTCCACCCCATGTCCCTATGTACCCTGCGCCACCACCAACTTTATCCATGTCTTATCCATCGACATATCCTCCTGGAGCTTATAATGTACCGCCTGTCGCCTACTGGCGTCCACCTGAATCCGGTGGTTATCCACCATCTCCGTCGGCTCCATATCCTCCTCCACCATATGGCTCCCATCATCCAACATACCCAGGCGGCTATCCACCACCACCATATTGAGGTGCATGATGATGTCATCACAAGGAAAATATTGAGGAAAAACAAATTTGATTTATTCAATATTTTGTATAGTTACAGTGTTAACATATTTGATTTATTCACATTATTCATTACATTAAAATTGGTTTATTGTCATAAAATAACAACCAATAGTAAGTAATTTGCTCTTTAGGTCACTTATCTTTTAATTATATTCAATAGGTCACTAAACATTTTTTAGGTTTTCATCACACATTGAGGTAGTTTTCAAATGAGTAAGCTGGTAGTGAATCATACGTGCCTTCTGTTGTGGCATTCAATATAAGAATATTATTCATTTAGGTCTACTTGATGCTGATATTGCATCCACTATGACATATGACAAGATTACTCTATTGAAATGCACTGTAATGGTGCAACACGTACCCATGAAAACGTTTATTGATCTATTAAATGCAATTAAAATATAAATAACCTAAACAACAAATTACATATTAAAAAAGCTTATTTATTGGTGTAATACAAATAGCTTGATGTTTAACGAGGAGGTTCATTGTCGTCCAACACACACAAGCAATTTGTTTAAAAGGTTATCATCCCAAGATAGTACGTCTTTAGAATCATCTTTCTTTAAATCCTCTCCCAAAATTTAAAGCAAAATTAGAAGAAAAGGTGATCAAAAATAATTTTCTTTTTTTCTTTCTGTTCCTTTAAAAAAATGAATATAGATTTTTTTTTTCTGTCCATTTTATGACCTGATTCGGGAACACAACAATGGTGTACTCGAAGTATCCTTAATGTTCTTCTTGCAAATGCGAATCAACATGTTTACACATTCTAAAAAAATAACAAATAAATATTATTTATAGAGTTTCAAAATTCAAAATTATTTAAATTAAACCAATAATGTGTTGACGCCAAATGAATAGCAATGAAGAAATTCGACATGCTTAATCATCTTCTTGAAAATGAAAATCAACATGTATATAAGTTTTCAAAAACTAATAAATATATATTTATATTAAAATATCTAAATTATTTTAAATTAAACAAAAAACATGCTGACGCCAAATGAATACCAATGAACAAATTCCGTCTTGTTAAATATTATAGTAATGCCACATAAAATGCAACAATTAATAGACAGTATGGGATTGTGGCGAGGATAAGACTCCCGGCCCAAATGATTTCTTTTGCGGGTAATTTTATGTAATACCATAATTTTAATTTATGGTAAAGTTATTTTAATTTTTGATATAAACGAGATTAGATGAGTTATAATACGAGTTAGAGTGTATAGAAACCCATTTTGGAGAAATAAGATGTTAAAAAGGGTATAAGAAACAACTTGGGTTCTTAAAAGGTTAAACCGGGTCGAGTTTTAATACCCGGGTCGAGTTTGATTGAAATGAAAACGGAAAAACAGCAACCCGGGTCGTGTTGAAGAACCCGGGTCGTGTTCGACAAAACCCGGGTCGGGCTAATGGACTCGGACCGTGCTGCAACCAAAGGCAAAACAGTCGTGATTTTCGTAGATGGACCCGGGTCGGGTTCTGTAACCCGGGTCGGGTTACGCGCACAGACACATTTAAATGAGACGGGTTTCTTTCATTTTGGGGTAAAATCCATTTCGTCAAAACCCTTTCAAAACCCTAGAAACTCGATTTTTAACCCCCAAAGTCGAGATTGAAGCCTATTGTTCACGAATTGAAGCTAGAGATCAATCCTTTGAGCTTGAAAGGTAAACCTCTTTGAATTTGACTTTGTTTCAACCGTTGGATACTTTGATTTAGAGTGATTCCTTGTGGTCTCGATGGTCCACCTGTGAATCGATGATGTTAGGGTTGAATTAGTTGTATAACAAGTCTATAAGAGTTTAATTTTTAAGCTTGAGTTAGAGTTATGCTTGTTGATTGTGTTTATGAATTTGAATGGGTAAAAAGGGGTGAAGTGAGGAGCTATAACTAGAGTGTTATAGTTATTGTTGATTTTGACTTCACCATATGATACTAATTCCTAGATTTTGTCGATATAAATTGTGAATGAGATTATTATGAGATTTGAGTATTGAAATTGAGCTGTTGTGTTCCAGTTAAGGCTAGACAGGATCACACACGAGGTTCTGGAGTTCCATATTTCGATTCAACCTCAGGTGAGTAGTTAATTGTTAAATGAATCATGCTTGTTGAGATGTTTAATACATAAGAATTATGCTATGTATTGATTGGTTAAGTATAACCAAATTTGAATATATGGAATAAAGAGCTATAATGTGTGTATTACACTTGGGACTGAGATAGTCCGTTGAGCTTAATTAAAACGAGAATTTATTTAGACTATGGTGATATGACCAAGTCTAGCGAACAGGAGCCCGATACGCGTAAATAGAGGGTCTCACATACTAAGCCGATATCAAGTGAGTACTCTCTAATACATGAGTGGAGTTACACTTGCTTGATGCAAAGTACATATAAATATATGTTTATATATTCCTATGTGTTATGTTGATCTTATGAGACTAAGTGATAGCGTGATATTGATGAGTTAAATATAAACAATGACTTATAGAAAAGAATAGATATTAGCATGACTGAGGTAACGTGTTTCTTGCATTGATTATTATAACAAATGAGAAATGTTGTATGTGGTTATTGTTGAACCTTTGACTGAATAAACTGTTATGAGAATGTAACAGTAGGCGAGTCAAAAATGTATATTGGTTGTATAATTAGAATAAATATTGATATGATCGTGTCATATAGTTTTGTGTGGAAAAATGTCGTTATGAGGTAATTGAGATTAATAGATTGTTAAAATGAGTATATGTGAGAAATATATCGAGTTTATGAGTATTACTACTTGTGGTACTATGATTGAGTTGATGTTGCTAACAATTAGCTAGTGTTTGTAAAGCTAATATGTTGCAGGTTTCGAGTTAAGAGAAGAAGGGTCTTGCTAATGAGAATAGCAAGAGAGGAAGATGAGGATGTTTTTGAGAAAGATTGTGAAAAACAATTGAGATTACTCACTAAGCTTTAATAGCTTACACTTGAGTTGTTTGTTGTTTTACAGGTATCTGTAGCTGTGATAAGGGAAGGCATGTGATAAAGAGAGATGGACAAGTCTAGAGCCTGTCCTTTAGTTGTTTTTGATTTATTTGTAATGCCTGGTTAAAATTTGTAAGGACCTTTTGTATAATTACTTGTGATGATAACATCTTGATCCGCGATTTGAGTACAAGTATACCCATTTAATGTATAATTGTTTGAAAAATTTTTGGGTGTACTTTGTATGAGAAATCGGGTGTTACATTTTATCTGCACTAAAAGAATTCTATATACACTAATAATGATTGGGTAATAAGAGGTTTTATATGATTATCTGATTTGCTGATTTAATTAATTTATTAATGTAATATCACTTTTTAGATGCGATTGACGTGTAGTGTATATATATATATTTTCTTTATTATTTTTATAAATGGAGTTGTTTTTTTATTTTAATTCTATTATATATAAGTTTTTATATGTATTTTGTATATTTTTAAATTATTCGATCATTAGACTCTTGATAGAAAAAAGTAAATTATAATTTGTCTTTATTAAGTATTAGATAAATCAAATTTTGACATAATACAATAATAACATGGTTCATTTGGTGAAATGTAAGAATTTAGTCAAACGTTATAGATAGTTTCTCAATCATCAGACAATTGTGATTTGTAATTACGTCAAAATAAAAATTAATAGACATTGTAAATCGACATTCACATAATGACAACTATAAACGTACATGATAACAATAATTACATGGTTTTTGACGCCTTGTATACCATGTCAGTTCGAAAAGTGCAATGTTTAACCGTGTTAACTTAGATGATGAACGACATTATACATGTTAGCGATGACAAATCTAGTGTCCAACATAGTAGTCGTCACGTCAAAATAGAAAGGAGAAGATTAAAGCTCTTTATATACAAAACATTGAAATCATAGTTTCATTGGGTTACATATTTTTATTGTCCCTCCAGCGTTGCCGGTGCATTAGCGTTTTAATCACCACTATCGTCGCCGTCGCCGCCATCACCACTGCCGCTGCCACTTTTATCTCTACCACCACTGCCTTCGTCGTCGCTACTTCCGCTACCTCATCCACCACCACCACCTCGCCACCACAACAACCTTCGACACCGCCACCTCTGCCACCACCACTACTACCAACCCCCCACTATCATCGCTACCACCACCTCCGCCACAAACCGTCACCACCGCTAACGCCACTGCCACCTCTACCACTGCTACCACCACCCTCCATCACCACCACCTCCTCCATCTCTGCCATTGCCACCACAACCTTCTTCACCACCCAACACTACCACCACAGATAAATCATATATGATTATTCATATATGATTCAGAACAAAAAAACAAATATATAAACGGTTTTTTTCTGTATATATGTATATACCAAAAAAAACAAAACAAAAGAAAATTGAATCTTTACATAATGTCCATCGTAAACGAGAACAACGACAATAACTTCATGATTTGGTATGTCTTACGAACCATGCCATAGCGGAAAGCATGCGTCAAACCTTGGTTCATAAGACATACCAAATCATGAAGTAACGACAACAACAATTACAAAAATATGCCATAGCGGAAAGCATGCGTCAACGTCAATTACTCTAGACGACATATATTTCTAAGCAAACAAGGTTTGACGCATGCTTTCCGCTATGGCATGGTTCGTAAGACATACCAAATCATGAAGTTATTGTCGTTGTTCTCGTTTACGATGGACATTATGTAAAGATTCATTTTTCTTTTGTTTTGGTATATACATATATACGGAAAAAAACCGTTTATATATTTGTTTTTTTTGTTTCGAATCATATATGAATAATCATATATGATTTATCTGTGGTGGTAGTGTTGGGTGGTGAAGAAGGTTGTTGTAACACCCGGTTTCTAATACAAAGTACACCCAAATTTTTTTTAACAATTATACATCAAAATGAGTATACTTGTACTCAAACCAAGGATCAAGATGTTATCAACATGAATATTTACACAAAAGGTCCTTACAATTCAACCAGGAATTACAAATAAATCTAATTTAACTAAAGGACAAAGCTCTAAACATGTCCGTCTCTCTTTATCACATGCATTCCCCTATCACAGCTACAGATACCTGCAAAACAACATACAACTCAAGTGTAAGCTTATAAAGCTTAGTGAGTAATCTCAATTACACTCCAATAATCCCTCTCAGTAAATGTCTTTATCATTCTCGTTTGCTAATCTCATTAGCAAATACCCACTTTCTCTTAACTCTGAAATCTGCAAACATATTAGCTTTACAAATACCAGCTAATAATTAATAACATCAATTCAATAGAAATACCACACTTAGTACTACTCGTAACTCAACCACATTCTCACATATATTCATTTTTAACAACCAACTTATACTCAACCATAGCAATTCTCATGCCTGTAACAATTAAACTCAAAGACTCTTTAACTCAACCAATTTATCACATACTCTACTGTTATACTCAATATAGATTGCAACTCATCTCTTGTTATCTACAGATAACATAATCACTCCAACTCTATTCCAGCTCAATAGCCCTCATGGCTATACAATTTGACTCAAAATTCTTTAATGTAACTACACTAACATCTACTCAGTTTATACAATCAATATGTATGTTCAACTTGGTTGTTAATATTCACAAATAACAATTAACTCCATAATTAGATTATGACAATAACAACCTAACATATATATAGTTATATACTCAGTTTACCACAAGGTAAAATTATACTCAAGTACATAAGAGTACTCACCTGATAACGATTTAGTATATGAAACCCCCGAATTACACGTACCGGGCTCCTGTTCGCTAGACTTGGTTATATCACCATAGTCTAAATCAAGTCTCCAATATCCACAATCATCTCAATTACATCTATCTCAAAGATGTATAAATCAAAAGAGGAAACAAAAGAGTATAAACGGTAAATATCAACTCAATATTTGCCGAAACCTCCAAATTTGCGGTTCTACTAATTCAACCGTAGAAACTCGACAATAATCTCACAAATAACTCTAAAGGCATCCACTAACAATCTACTAACAACATATATATCAATATATAGCTAAAACACGGAAATGAAAGTTAGGGTTTCAAAACCCCAAAATCAATAAATTTCTCACCTTGATGATTTAGGAATCGTGAGCGTGTTTACGGGGTTAGATTGAAGTCTCCATACGTTTCCCCACGCATCCCCTGGCTCAATTTTGCAGAAAATCGCCTTAGGAAGCTCTGGATATCGAAATGGGTCTATCTTTTCCGAAATATGCATTTTCTGCACTTTATATAGTGCTGTCAGGCCTACACGACCCGTGTAGACTCACACGCCCCGTGTAGGGCTGTTCTACAAGACACCCGTGTAGACTCACACGCCCCGTGTAGGTCTGTTTTGGCTTTCGGACTCCTTTTGAACACTCTACACGACCCGTGTAGAGGTACACGACCCGTGTGACTCTGGAAGGCTTACTGTTTGGTTTCTAAGGTGTTCTACACGACCCGTGTAGCCATACACGACCCGTGTAGCTCTGTTTTGGCATTTTTCAAGTCCAAACTTCTCCCATTTGGGTTTCTAATCACCCAAACTCATACAACAACCAAACTAATCTTAATCACACCAAGATTAACTCAAAATTTCTATAATTTAAAAACACGGTATTACAAGTTCTTACCTCCTTCAAAAGATTCCGTCCTCGGAATCTCTTGGAATAGGTATGGTTTATACAACCACCTCACCACCGTAATTTCAGATTACGTATGACAATGATATTATCCTCTCGTCAGCTCATATGACATGTACATAATGTCGCATCTCATTTACTCATAATATAGATAATACCCGCCATCATCCTCACGAGATGATCTCTATAGCCATATTGGTAATCACCATTGCCATGTGAATTCTCGTTCTTTCGAGCACGACCTTCACTATATCATTGTCAACACTAAGGCATCTCACCTCACTCTTCAAGTGATACTCCAACCACTATTATCATTTACATACACTTATATCTATGGTTCACATCGAGCCATAGTCTCAGCGCACTATCCACTTTGTTATAATACTAATCCCAATTAACTATATGGGATTTCAACTCCCATTTCAAGTTTTCTTGAAATGGTTTACTCTAACTCAATAAGGAAAACGGTCTCACCGATCCCATGCTCATTCTCTCTCAATTTACTCCTTCAATCACAACACGTCAATTATTGATTTCTCCAATTTTCACATTCTCATCGATCAGGGTTGGAGAAACACTCATACAACATAAAACACACAGACATTCAAATGTCTCACTCACATCATACGACTCATCAACCCATAGATAACATCAAAAAAATAAATATAATATTAGAAACTATCTCATGTTTCACTCATGCCTCCTCAAAATCTCATATATCTCTACTTTCACTTCAGCACTTATATTAGGTGTTCACCCAATATACTGTTAACAATCTCTCGCCAAAATGGCTCCTCTTCATCTCAGTTCAACAACATACCTCATGTTGTTTCTCTCAATGTACTCACTTATTATATCATCTCTTATGTGGATAATCCACATCATATTCTCAATAAATTATTTACTCTATTAAACTCGTTAAACCACATTTAATGGCATTAGTTTTTAAATTTTTATTTATCCCAAATCATACAGCTATTCTCATTGCTCTCGTTTACGGTGGACATTATGTAAATGTTGATTTACAAGTAGCATATCTAATGCCTACTATTTTGCCACTTTGGCGTAACTACAGATTCAACTTTCAGCTGAATGGGAGACATTGTGTACTGATTGATTGGATGCCTACATCCCTCCAAATCCTTTTCATTAGCAGAGATAATTTCTGGCATACCACTACCACCATCCCAACGACCATCGCCACCACCACCTCCGCCACAAACCGTCACCACCGCTAATGCCACGTCCACCACCTCTACCGACCACCAACGCCATCGCCACTGCTACCACCACCTCCTATTTTATTGATCTCATATATATATATATATATATATATATATATATATATATATATATATATATATATATATATATATATATATAAACAATAAATTCATATTTTTGAATATTAAAAATTAGCCTAATCGAGGTTAAAATGTAATTTAAAAAATTAAAAGATATTTAATCAAAACCATCCCAAAAACTAAAGTAACGATACATACAAATACTATTTTGCAATATTCTATATTTTAATAAAGTTTTATTGAAATAATATGACATTATAATGCAAATCAAATCAAAAGTATTGCACAGCCTCGATTTGAGTTTAAATAGTAACACATGTGTCAACAACATGAGTTGTGAGGTAGTCATGTCAATCAGGTTAATGATTAGTTCTATATTTTTCGTGTAAATAGTAACACTCTAATAAAAGTGGGTTGTGGAGCTAAAAGTTTCCATTTTTAGAAACCATTTTTCCTTTTTAAAGTAGTATATATATATATATATATATATATATATATATATATATATATATATATATATATATATATATATATATATATATATATATATATATATATATATATATCAACATTTTTTTATAAAGAAAATTTTAAACAATTTAAGATTAGATATATTAAAAATAATAAATTTAGACATACATATATATATATATATATATATATATATATATATATATATATATATATATATATATATATATATATATATATATATATATATAGAAACACATAATACTGAATATGACGATATAACTAGTTGGCCATAAATTAAATTTGTCCTACGTAATCTCATATAAAATATTCCTACTAACAGAATGACCCTAAGTTTAAAAATCGAAACCGGTTTTTCACTAACCTGTTCAACTAAAACCGAACCTCACCGCAAAAAAAAAAACAAAAAAATTTCGGTGTTGTGCGGTTACTATTTAAAAAAAACCGCAAAAAACTAAACTGCACCGCTTGTAGGAGCCGTACCACAAACCGATTTACTAACCGAACCGCACCGCACCGCTTCTAATTTATATTATATTAAAAGTAAAATAAAATTTATGAGAAAGTAGGAATAAGCGAATAAGGGAGCGACTCAACGCAAGTTTGAAGTTTGTGTCGATTTCAGTTTTTCACTCTCGGTCATTAGGGATTTAAGTAACATTGATGTGATGTCATATTCTTATAAATACGTTAAATATGAGTGTAATATTGGATATTATTGGCATTCTTTTCATATTAATAAAATAGATTTGTTAAATCATTAATATAATATATATTTGTAAATTTGTTTAAAAAAATCGTTTAGAATTGTTTCTAATAGATTGTGCATTGATAATTTAATATGTATAATATTCTTATTTATTAAAAGTATATAAATATTTTATTCTTAATGTATACTAAATGATTTTGAATTAAAAATAATAAAATATAAAATAAATTTATTACAATATGTGGGGAGGATATGTAAACGTAAATAATTGACGTTTTAAATGAAAAAATAAAAGAATTCTTGAAACTATTAGTTAAGTTAAAGAAAATAAAATAAAAAATAGAAATAACTCATGTAATTGATAATCATATGATGATATAGTCATAAATCATATGATGATATAGTCATAATTGCATAATCATTTTTTAGTGCAAATTGTGTGATGATTTCATTAAGGTGGTCAAATGATTTGAAGATTCAACAGTACTTCCGTCGGATGCAAAGCGTCTTTTATTGCTCTGATACCAAAAGTTGTTGATCCTCTTATTGTTATCGATTTCTGTCCTGACAGTTTATAGTCGGTGCAAAGTTAAAGTTGTTGCGACACTTTTCGCAGACATGAATGATTGTTGGTTTGTGTGCTATTTCTATTCGGTCTGCATTTATTAAAGGTCAACAACTTTGTTTTACATACTTTTGTCGTCTCAGATCTTTCGTTACAATCTTTTAAATATTAGCATAAACTCATTTATGCCACTTTTTAGTCAATTTCAAATATTTATATATTCTTCGTTATAACTTAAATTAACATGAATATTTTTCCAATGTTTTTATTATTTCAAATAATACAATTTTCAAAATGATGACGTTTCCTCATTCCTCATAGACTTTGCAATATATAGCTATAAACATCATATCCACAATAATTCAATATTCAATGTATTTCAACACTCATTTTTATATGAGCATATATTTTACTATATACATCCATTTCAATTGATTCTTTTTCCTATGTACTATATGGAATAAATATACAAAAACTTTCATATAGAAAGTTTCTTCTTAATAACTTCAGATCTTCACTTATTCATCTTCAAATATGGCCTTAGATGAACATGTAGAATTTTGAGGCATAGCTATAAACATACCTTCATATCTTAATAACTATAGATCATGACTTTTACTATACGTATACATTCCACTTGATTCTTTTTCTTATATTTTGTTATACACATCCATTTCAAGTAATGCTGATAAAAAATAAGTGGTATCAATAGGCCATGTTTGGAGATGAATAAGTCAATATCTGAAGCTATTAAGAAAACACTTTTTAAATGAAAGTTCTAGTATATATTTCAAAGAGTACATTAAAAAAAGAATCAAGTGAAATAGATGTGTATAACAAAATATATGCTCATTTGAAAATGGGTGTTCATACACATGAAATGTTGAATTATTGTGGGATGCAATGTTTATAACTATATATCTCAGAATCTATGAGGAATTGGAAAAGGCATCATTTTGAAAATTATATTATTTGAAGTAATAAAAACATAAAAAAAATTCGGGTTAATTGGAGTTATAATGAAGGAGATATGAATTATTGAAAATAATTAAAAAGTGGCATAAATGAGTTTGTGCTCATGTTTAAGGGATTGTAGCGAAAAATCTGAACAGACAAAAGTTTGTAAAACAAAGTTGTAGTACTACGTACCACATTTCCAGGGATATAAAGTTTGTAGAATTTGGACATCGCATGTAAAAGTTATGTCACTTACAAAAACGAAGAAAAAGTCATTTTATTTACGAAAAAAGCCCCTGAAAAATCGTTTTACTAACCCCTGACATGCTATTTCAGGTGAAAAGGGTTTTTTCACAAACTTTTACAGATTTAGAGGATTAAATCACAAAATAAAAATCAGGGAATAATTTTTCCTAAATAGAGCCAAAATATAGGTTTTTTCCGGAGGAGTTTCGTATTTCTCATGGTATTCATCAAGTTAATCCATACCTTTTTTAATTATATTTTTTTATGGAGGGGTTACATGCTGCGTTAATTGAGGAAAAAAGTAAAGTTTTTTTTCGATGGTATTCGAGTGTAGGAAGGGGATTGACTTTTGTCTTCTTTTATTTGCTGATGATGTAATTTTTATGGGGAAATGGTCTGAATCGAATGTGAAGTGTATTGTTCCGTTGCTCATATGTTTTTATTTAGTATCTAGTCCGAAGACAAGCTATTTGGAGTGAGGTTGATTATGAGGAAGTGGTCCGAGTAGCTAGGCCTTTATTTAGGTATTTGTGTGGATTGTAGAATCTTAGAAAAAGAAAGATTGATCTCTAATTTATCATAACATTTAGAGCGTGTTCGGCGCGAAGCTTTTGAGAGCTTCTAGCTTTTAGGAAAAAGATCTAATAAAAACTAAAAGTTTCGTTCAGCGACACAAACTTGAAGCTTTTATTTTAAACAAAACACTACCATTTTAAAAGCTAGTTGATGTAACATTTAACAAAAAGCTCATACTAATTATACCACAAATTACTAGAATACCCTTAAACAAAACACTACTATTTTAAATGAACGTCATTTTATGTAATTTTATATATTTTAAAAGCTACAGCTATTTTTGCCAAACAGTCATATACAAACTAAAAGCTCTAACTTCCGACTTCCAACTACCGGCTAGTGATTGAACAGAACGAGACTAGACAAGACGAGACTGGACTGAAACGACTATTTTACCCTCCCATGGTATTTTTCTTTTTACTTTTTTTTATTATAAAATGCAAAAGTATCTTCAAAGACTAATTTAAATACTCAAAAACCAAATCATGAGAAACAGCAGTTAATTACTAGTAGCCCCTTGGATCTTTTGGCAGATAACAACAGTATTCCAAATAAAGAAACACCAAGTGCAATTTGGTCATTTTAAACATGAGATAGCCTACCCAACAAACAATATGCTCTTACTCATCCTCCTCGCATATGAGCACCCAATTCACCAAACTGGTCATCAGCTTCAACCGTATCCTCAGACAACCGAACCGCATCCAGCTTCTGTTTCAGAACCTCAATCGCATTCAACACCAATTGAGATGCTTTGACCGCACCCGTTGACTCAACTGTAAATATAAAACTATCTTCTTTTGCATATATTTCCACAAGTCCTGGTTTATTCATGGCTTCCACTTTCTTCAACACTTCATCATCATATGTGTACGCCTCAGGATCCACCACCTCCACCTTTCAAATCATAACAATTTACAGAATAAGAAGAAATGAATTGGTAGACTTTTGAGAAGTACAGTCATGTGATAGTAAGAAGTGAAAATACATATCAATGGAGGTTCAAGGTAAAAGTTAATGAACCTGCTGTGTGTGTGGATTTATGCCGAAGACTTTAGTGGGGCTGCTATCAACTACACTTGTTTTTTCTTCAAGTGATAGAGTTTCCATCATTTCTTCATTGATATGAATCTCAGGCTCATACATGAAAGTTACAGTTGCAGCAGGTGACCATTTGGCATGATCTTTTCCAATTCCCTTTCGAGCTATTGCCCTTAGCCTTAGTTCTTGCCCTTTGCGCAGTTTTACAATCGTAATGCCCCTAAAAATTTGAAAGAAAGGATGTTAATCACACGATCTGTAAAAAAAAAAAACAATCTGCTAGAAATACGTTCAAGTTTTTATCCTAAACTACTGCTGGAAACCCTAACCATTCCCGATTGAAGCTAATAAAATGCCCATGACCTAAGTCAGATAACAGTTTCTAAAAATGAGATTTCAACAGCAGAAATTCAATGTAGTTCTTATGTAATGAGATAGAAAGGGACCTCTGATCTTCAGGATTATCGAAACCAGAGCCGGTATCGGAGAAATCAACAGGTACAACCGTGTGGTCAGAGCTGTAAAGATCTTTACTCGTAACATCTAGGGTTTGATCATTTATACACTTAGCTCTCAGATGAAATTCAACAGAACAGAACTCGCACTGGCCGTCACCATCACACGCATCGCAGTCACGTGAGAAACGCATGCTCATCGCACGCTCGCTTGTGAGAGGGATAAGACCGAGACGATGTGCAATGAACTCGTCGTTGAGAACAGAAGAGTTGACTTCGATTTCAACGAGATCGATGGCGATGGTCGGAACCTCGGCAATCATGACGCGACGGAGTGCATTGGCCACGCTGGCGTCGGTTTCCCGTAGCTCAAATTTGGCGTAATCATCTTTCAGTTCACGGATTTTGACCTTGGGGAATCTCTGGTATGAAGCTCCTTCCATTTCGTTTCCTTAGGTGTTTCTCTCTCTAGGGTTTGAAAACCCCAGTTCTCTGTAAAACCCTCTTCCCGTTGCTTTTGGTAGAATAGAACCAGTGTGATATGCGATCATATTTATAATTTGGTCCTCATAAGTTTAAAATATTTCCTTGTTTTCTTTAAGAATTCAAATATACCAATTCGCCCCTTGTATTTTGGGACGAACAAAACCGAATTTATTTTCTCGGTTCTCACACAAATGAGATTTTTTTTTCTTTAAGATGATAAAATTCAGGCTTTATTATTTTAAGTAATTAAGTAAAATATAAATTTAAATCAATGTTGTTTATAATCATTACATGATATTGTTAAAATATGATGTTAGGTAATAAGTTTTGTTATTTTTGTTTTATTAAACGATGACTAGCATAATATAGCAATCAACTTTAATTATATTTCTATTTTTGGTAACAACTCAAAATTTCTGCCATTAGTAACTGACTTTAACAAACTTCGATTTTGTAATGTCTCAATTTTCGTGAAGACATCATGCTGTTAATTTGATTTTAAGGAATAAGTTTTTCTAGTTTTGTTAGTTTTTGTAAAGCCACAATTTATCAAAATATGTCGGTTTGAACTTTGGACCAGTATAAGTTTAAAGTGTTATTGGATCTGGGCCATCATACAAAGTCTGGTTAACATTTGAAAGAAGCCTGACGATCCGGGCGGGGTTCAAATCCGGTCCGATCTCTTTCCTATTTTTAAAAGTATAACAATATAATTTTATAAATTATTTTAAAATGGATAAAACACAAAATTTATTATATTAATTTATTAAACCATGTAACTTGCAGAAAGACACAGTGTTTATATTTATTGCAAAAATTTTAAAGACATACTTAAATAATAAAAAAATTCAAAAGAAATATATAGGATTATAAGAAGTTCAAAAATAGCATCTAATTGAGGGTTGGTCCTATCTGAAAATAACTGGTATGATTTAATGTTGTCACAACCTCGTCCAAGCCTAGGTTGTCCGGTCCATGAAAACCAACATCTTTATAACTATTATAATAGAGGTCATTCAATTGAATATGATTAAACATATGTTATCTATCTTGAACCATATTCATTTGAAACTCTCAATTTTTTATCTTATACTACTTAAATATTCATTTGTAACTCACAACTTTTCATTTTATACTATTTCTTTTTGGTCATTTAAAATGCTTTGCCTATATAAGAACTATTCCACACTTGATTACTTCAACTTGATTCTCTTCGATTTTTATTTTTATTATTTAGAATATATGCATAAGAGCTCCATAATGTCATAGGTTTATTTTCGTTTTGACTACATATAGTTCTAAAGTGGTGAGAACTCCACCATGCCATAGGTTAATTTTTTATTTTGCTTTTATTGTTTTAAAGTGATGAGAACTTCACAATGTTGTGTGTATGTGTGTGTCTATATATATATATATATATATATATATATATATATATATATATATATATATATATATATATATATATATATATATATATATATATATATATATATATATATATAATGGTGAGAAATTGATCATGCCATACATCTACAAATATTGTGCAAATTTATGTTGGAAGAATTGTGTGTTTATTTGCAATGAATGCCAAAATGTTAAAAAGAATGTGTTATACATCTTTTTTTGTACACATAAAGTTGTAGTTTAAAATGTATAAATATAATAACAAAAAACTACTTTGTTGATTTTTTTATTGTAGGTGAAATTTCATAACTCTTATCAAAGTGATGTTTTTAAAAATCAACCAAATTATAGAAATGATCTTGAAGTACAAAGTAGGGGGCGAGCAAAATCGAAGTATAAACCGAAAAACCGAAGAAAAAAAACAGAAAAACCGACATCGAAAAATCAAAACATACATGAAACCGATGGTGTGTTTTTATTTTTTCCAAAGGGTTTAGATTGTATAGAATCGAAACGTATTTAAACAAGCATCTCGTAGCTGGAATCTTTGCTTCCATGAAAAAGTCAAATGGTTTGGATTTTCTAGAAGTAAGGATGAGTCTTGCGTATATGTCAAAGCTAGTGGGAGCGTTGTAGTCTTTCTACTGTTGTATGTGGATGGCATACTCCTTGTAGAAAACAATATCCCAACTCTAGAAGGTGTAAGAGCATGGCTTGTGAAATGTTTCGCTATGAAGGATCTAGGGGATCCAACATATATACTTGGAATAAGGATATATAGAGACAGATCTAAGCGTCTATTGGGATTTAGCCAAAGTACATACTTGGATAAAATATTGAAGAGGTTCAATATGCAAGACTCCAAGAAAGGGTCTTTAACCTTACACCATGGCATAAAGCTGAGTAAAGCTCAATGTCCGGCCACTAATGATGTGGTGGACAGAATGAGTCCAGTCTAATATGCTTCGACTATATGATTGATAATGTATGTCATGACATGCACGCGTCCTGATGTCTCATTTGCTTTAAGCAGGGTGAGTCGGTATCAGGACACCATTGGCCAAAGTCACTGGACAGCAGTAAAGAATATTCATAAGTATTTGAGAAATACAAAAGAGATGTTCTTGGTATTCGGTGGCAAAAATGAACTCAAAGTGAGTGGGTACATTGATGCAAGTTTCCAAATGGATAGAGATGATATTTGTTCTCAATCCGGTTGGGTATTCTTGTTGAATGGAGGCACGATAACATAGAAAAGTTCCAAGCAAGAAACAGTGGCAGAATCTACCTGTGATTCAGAGTATATTGTAGCTAGTGAAGCTGCAAATGAAATGACTTTGTTAAAGAACTTCATCGGTGATATGGGAATTGTTCCAACAATCCAAGAACTCATTGAAATATTCTGTGATAACGAATGTGCAGTTGCATTGACTAAAGAATCTAAGGATCATGGAAGATCAAGACATACTCGAGCCAACTGATTGAAACACCCTATCGGGGGCGGAACCTTTGAGGGGACAAGGAAGGCCATGGCCCCCTAGGTTTTTAGCTAACTAAGCAGTGACAATAGTTGTCCTTATGAAAAGGGTGGACATAGTAGAGTTTGCATAAGGGTTACGAAGGAGGCGTAGTAGGAAAATGAAAAAAATTGAACATCTTTTACAGATTTGCCCACGTTTTACCTTTAAATATGTGGGAAAAAAAACCCAAATAATGTACAGTTGTATATGAGATGACAAGGTTAAAAAACGGGTTTAAAGAACTAAAAAAAGGAAAGCTATAATGTTATTGTAACATGCCTACGCCCTCTCCGCCTTCTTTACTCACGGCAGGCTTGCAGTTCGCCGACTTGCACTCTTTTCGTGCCCTTCAAAATTGGTATCCTTTGGATATTTTTCTATGAAAAAACAATCCCAATGTGATAAGTATAGAACATTGTTCAACTTGAAAGAACAAATAAAAACACCACTGCAAAAACCTGCAATTCCCACAACCAGTGTGGTTTTTGATGCCACTATCTTAAAAATAGGTTAGCTTAGCTAGTTGCTATACTAATTTATCTCCGTCACATCAAGAGGGGCTTTATTTAAGATTACTCTTCTACTAAATATACATCTCTTTTCAAAGTCACTTTCTTTTTATTTGTTGAAATGCATTGTTTTATGAAAAAAAAAATTAGATAAATAGTTAAAAATAGTTTGACTTTCGTTAAATGATGGATATGAGGTGTATATTTAACAACACCCTTGATTTTAGAGAGGTTGCAAACTGCGGATCAATTTCATGGATCCATGATTATAAAACAACCTATGGGTGTTATGAAGATTTCGAAATGACCTACTTTTCATGCTACTAAACAAAAACAAAATACTATCTTTTTTAATATTAATATAATTGATTTATATATTAAACTATAATAAGCAAAATATTTCAAAGACACGACTTCAACACTACGAAGTTGAAGCTATTAACCATGCAGATTATAGACCATTAAAATGTATTTTAAAATTATCCTGTTTGAAAATTTGATATGCTCTAAGTTCGAATCAAATTAAACTTGTTTATATAGTATTTCTAAAAAAATTGTTTTCAGCCCCCTTAGTTCTATAGGTCGTGTTCCGCCCCTGCACCCGATGAAACGATTCTCTCTTCTTCTAAAAATCTACATACACTTCGTTCTCATTCTCATGTTACAGTCAAGGTATAATACGGCCTAGTGACGGTTCGGATGATCTAGAAAAATTGTTTTGCGCTGTTGTATCTTGTGAAACAAACACTCATATCAGACGAATTTGTTTTAAAGAAACCGTGTTACCCATAGACCTCAACATACAATTTCTTTTTTCTGTTCGTTAGCACTTCCCGTTTTACATTTCCTAACAATTAGAGGTGACTTTACTATAAAACCTTGCCAATGTAGCATAGACCTTTTAAATACCAATCCACAATGAACAAAGATTACGAATCAGACTGGATATGTTCTCCACCCTCACAAATGGAACAAAACCTATCTTTTGCCCATCTTCGAACTTTTCTTTGCTATAAAGACATCAACTTTTCCAAACTTTGCACATGCGTCACATAATTCGCTACTGCCTATAGATAGCAAAAAGTTAGTGATGTAAATTGTTTTTGAAACCCGATTTATATCATCAAGGAATTAGAGTGATCAAACCTAAATTTCGGACTGATATTTCTAATTTATTTTTACTAATATTATTATAAACACCAATAATTACTAGATTCAGTTTAGATACTAAACACTTCTCTAAATAAAAGTACTCTCACATAAGCATTTTTATAACAAAATCATAATTTAGTAAATTTTAATAAAATTAGAATTGTCACACCCTAAATTTATCGTTTTGCTCGTTCTCGAGCAAACACAAGAAACGAGATGAAAGTAAGAATAAACATAAAAAAATGCAATTAACCATGCGTAAACCAAACACACAAATATGGACAATTTAAAATGCATCACCCTTTTTGGTGAACACATCAAAACACAATGCTATGATACCACTTTGAATCAAGAAGTATCAAATTAAATGACGAACACCTAGTTCAACAAAATTACTTTTGTGTGAAAAAGGTTGTCCCTCTATCAAAGCAAGCCTATCAACTCAAATAAGACCCCACAACCAAAGTTTACTAAACATTACAACGTGTCATGCCATGTACAAAAAGGCTATCAAAATTACATAGTAACCCCCAATCTGCATACTTGTATTAAGAACATGCCATATACGAAATTTTCCACTCATTTTTTTACTCGGATATAAATCTCCTTTTTAAGTCAATCTTTTTTGTTAGTGTATCCCACATTGGTGCGACACGGTCTTATAAGTGTGTGTATATATGTTGAAGTCTCCCTTCTCTCCACAAGGGCTCTTTTGGAGAGACACTCTTGGGCTCCACATATATTTACATGGTATCAGAGCCAGTGTCCCGCACCCTGTAACCTCATCGAGCCTACGTCTCTGAGGGGGAGTGTTAGTGTATCCCACATTGGTGCGACACGGTCTTATAAGTGTGTATATATGTTGGAGTCTCCCCTCTCTCCACAAGGGCTCTTTTGGAGAGACACTCTTGGGCTCCACATATATTTACACTTTTTTTTTTTGCGATTACCAACATAGTTACCGGGTGGTCGTCGATTACTCAACAATGATAACTAACAAAGTGCACAATGACATTTATGCTTTAAGTCACCGTTTTATGCATTACCGACATGGGTTACATGTGGATCTCCGTTAGGACCGTTACTAAACAATTAAAATAAAGGAATACAAATTTATGTATTCAATCATTTTTGGTGTTTTTCATTTTTCATTATTAAGACCCACAGGAGTAGGTTTGCACTAAGTTATATTTTTTTGGTGTCACAGGTCTTCCCTCACCCATAAAAATTGTCACCTCTCACTTTCCATTTTTTAATTAAAAAAACTAAATTTAAAATAAAATAAAACAAATAATTTCATAATAAAATAATTCATTAAAAATAGATAAATTAAACCTAAAATTGCATGAGCGCTGGATCTGATCTTTACTTTACTTTGCAATTGAGTTATTGATTTTTTGTTTGTTTTGGAGTGTTACGTAACTTTCTTGCTATATAATGACACTGTAGTCGGGTTTTTATCGATATAAAATGTCAACCACGGACTCCTTCGTTTGACCCTTACTTATATTAACTATTGGATAGTAAGATTTTATTTACTATTTTTTACTACATCAACGACTGCGACGTGTCAGCATGATCATTAGCGAAATGAAACATAACCCAAAGCCTACCAAGATATTTCAAGTCAACGTCCTTAAATCCTTCATTCTTACACATGGAAGAATAATTCTAGTAATTCAAGAACTCCTTAATGTTCCAAAGAATAGTGCAAGACTGATATTTTTCTTCAACCACATTATCCCCTGTGACACCCCATTTCTACTGTTTGCAAATACTATGGTTTTTTGTATAAATACAGGAATACAAAAATACGGTTTATCAAAAACCGATAATTTAAATGCTTAAAACAGTGGGTGTACAAATCCATATCAAAACTAACCATAGTAAGCAAGAAAGGATTAAACCTTGAGTCCAAGATAGGAGCTATGTGGGCTCCACTCCAGCTAAACTTCATCCAATTATAGCATAGCATTTAACCTGGAATACATGGCAAAACATAAAATACGTAAGACAATAATGTCTCGTGAGTTACATGAGTTTTAGACTCAAACCTTTAACTTCTTTCCAACTTTTATAAAACTTATAACATAATATAACTTTTTACTTCTCGAAATCTTTTCATAACATACTTTACAAAAAAAAACATCTTTCAAAACTTATAGTAGTTTGTCTTTAGCTCTTCTCATCAATTTGATCCTATCGTTTCACAACGATTTTTCTACTTCCCTTATGCATTTATTATTCGTACGACTTTCAAATAAGATTCTGACTTGCATGATTATGCCCAACGCACACCACTTATTAGTATTAACCTATTCCTTACTGCTCTTTTACTTTTACAAAATTTATGTACTATTAATACACTGCGCTTAAAATTTTTCATTCTTCATGTAAGAGTCTTACAACTCTTATATAGGTAATCAATACCCATAACTCCTTTTTAAATTACTTTCATTCTTACTTCCTCTCGCCTCGACATGCATATACTTTAATGTCTTTCAATCTGTCTAAAAAATATTAATTATCATATTATTTCTTTTACTTTATCATACTAAATGGTATATATCCACTGCATTAACTTTTAATACTCATAACCTTACTGGTTGTTATTACATAGGCATATAATTCCTATGTTTTACTTACTATCTTCAAAACCCCATCCACCAGAATACCACAATTCCTTTGTGATTCCACCAGTCTCAATACATATCCTGTGATTATGATAATACGGGCCCATATTACCATAACCACCTATACATATTGATTCTGCTGTTACCACAAGGTTTCATGGGACACTGGTTCTTTTAATATATAACACCATTATAAATACATGGTGTTCAATACTAGAAATCTTACTACTTTATAACATAGCCTTTAATAAATTTAGACGGTTACGGAAAATATCATATAATTTTCCTAACGGTCAGATTTTTGCTCACTTTAAACGTTAACTTAACACTTCTTAGTGTTATATATCTGCATATTTTAAATAATGCATAATGCCTTAATCATTTAAGACATCATATAGCATACTTTCATAAACTAACATTTCTATAGCATGAGTTTAAGCCTAGGAGTAGAACAAGCCAATCCTAATTCGCTTAAACTATGGCTCTGATACCAACTTGTGACACCCCATTTCTACTGTTTGCAAATACTATGGTTTTTGTATAAATACAGGAATACAAAAATACGGTTTATCAAAAACCGATAATTTAAATGCTTAAAACAGTGGGTGTACAAATCCATATCAAAACTAACCATAGTAAGCAAGAAAGGATTAAACCTTGAGTCCAAGATAGGAGCTATGTGGGCTCCACTCCAGCTAAACTTCATCCAATTATAGCATAACATTTAACCTGGAATACATGGCAAAACATAAAATACGTAAGACAATAATGTCTCGTGAGTTACATGAGTTTTAGACTCAAACCTTTAACTTCTTTCCAACTTTTATAAAACTTATAACATACTATAACTTTTTACTTCTCGAAATCTTTTCATAACATACTTTACAAAAAAAACATCTTTCAAAACTTATAGTAGTATCATACTATAACTCTTTACTTTTCAAATTCACTTCATAATATACTTTTCAAAAATAACTTCTTTCTTACTTTCTTTGATTGGTTTTATAAGCTTGCTGGATTTTTATACTTAGGGCTTTAATCACCATAAGTGATACCCCAAGTCTCTATGGCTAGAAAGAACGGATCAATCCTCACCATAGAAGTGCTGAGGCGATCTACTTCGCGATGGGGCTTTTTCCCCAGTAGACCCCTTACCTAACCTGGGTAGGTTGGAACATAGTTCCCTTACTAACGCTGCTTGCTACAATTACCAGTCATACAAAATACTTGCTGCTTGCTTAAACATTTCTCATATACATATAACTTGTGGCTAGGTGCCAAACTACATCACTTTATGTCTTTATGGCTAGATGTCAAATACATAACTTTCGTTTCACATAAACCATATGTTTAAAACATGTCTTTATAACATTTTAGGCTTAATGTCAAATCATACTTTCCAAACATCTTGTGGCTATACGCCCTTTCATACTTGAAAACATATACAATTTGTAACCAAAACATACTTCTTAAACATTTTATGGCTATATGCCTATCCATACTTTCAAACATGTATAACTTGTATTCAAAATATACTTTCACATAATTGGTTCATAGACCAAAACATACTTTCACATAATTGGTTCATAGACCAAAACATAACTTCAAATATAACATTATACTTTCACAAACAAGTTAGAGATAATATTCTTGCATATAATTTCACATATAGAAATTTTATAAGAAATCTTGAAAATACTTACTTGCCATGTACCCCAGAATGGGTAAAAATACTGCATGTACTCACCTCACGTATTGCTAGAAAATTGGCTACCCGTTCCTTGTATTTATACTCTTTTGATTCGTTAATCACTTGGCATGAACCTATATTTAACATTTTATACATTAACATCCATGCTAACTGACTCTATAACTCATTAGAGTCCTTATTATGCTAATATGGGTCATAACAAGTCTATAACTTTTAAATGACCAACTTTAGATAAATCGTATATTATACGTATTTTACTACAGTACCCTCGGGAGGTCGTATTTTCATTCCGACAATTTTCCATGATGTTTTAGACTATAATGGACTTGTGTTTAAAATTTGAGGTCAATCGGACAAGTGTAGCATCAAGTTTCAAAAATGAACCAAGCCTTAGCTTACCCTTAACAGAGAGCAGGAGAAACTTGGTCATTTTTTTCCCAGGCGCGGGATCGCGACCCGATCCTAAGGGGGATCGCGACCCGACCTCGTCTGGTGCGACCAGATGCTCCATTTTTATGCTACAAATTACCATTTTCCCTTATTAAGCCCTTAATTCATGTCTTAATCACTAAGGTTTGTTCCAAGACCAAAACCATTCATTTACTTCAAGTTTTTAACCATAAAAATCATGGATTTCAATTATTTTTCAAACATTCCTATTTTTGCATTTTTGATTCAAAAACCGAAATTGTCCAATATTAAGCACTTCTACTGATTTATTTCAACAATTACCACATATGGAACTCATTAAAACCCCTTAGAATTAATTTGATCATGTAAACTTGAATTCTAAGGTTTTTGAACAAAATTCCCATTTTACAACAATAGCAACATACTTTGATGATTTTAAGATATGTTCTTAATACATGACTTAATCGTCTTAGGGTCACTTATAGGCCCTAATAACAACTTATACTTGTTTTTAAACAACAAAATCATCAATTCTTCTTTATAAACTTTTAAATTCTTCTGAAAAAACACAATTTTTCACCAAAAATCGTTTTATGGAAATTTAAGGCTTGAAACTGATTTCTTACTTCACTTATGACATTTTTGGCTTAACAAAACCATTAGAATCATTTGAAATCAGTTCCAACTCATAAACCCATTTCTAGGGTTCATGGGCTAAAAACCCATTTCATCATCTTTGCATCAAATCTTCAATTCCATTGAATTACTTGTTAATACAAGTTTTCTTTCATCATTTCTAACCTATTAGACTCATCAAAACCACTTGTTCATCCACACCCGTGACTAATGTTCTTGAACCAAAATCATCATTTCTTGATTTTCAACATGTTCAAGGGTTAGAACATGTTTACTTGATGATTTTGAGCAAGATGGTTTAGATGATTTCACTGGAACCATGACTTCTAGAAAATCAGAAATCAAGTGCACGATTTTCGTTCAAGTCTTGGATGAAATAAGCTTAGAACATGAAGTTCTTACCTTGTTTGCTTGGAAACCCTCAATTCTAACTTCAATTTCTTGCAAATATTTCCAGAAATCCTTCTCTTCTCCGATGCTCTCTCGCTCTCTCCCGTAGTCTCTAGACTCTCTTCAGATTTTATGATCATTAATGAGATATTTTCTCATTTTTATATTTTCCATATTTACAGTTTTAGTCCCTGTACTTTCATTTCTTGCACTTTGGCCACCAAAAATCAAATTTAATTACATATAACTTAGTTTCTTACATTTTTGGTCCAAAAACCAAAATATACTTTCATAATAAATCTTATACATGGGCAAATGACCAAATTACTGTTGGATTAGGTGTCTAAGCCATGACTAATAATTAGTATTTACCTAATTAATAGTAGCATAGTCCATTTGGGTTGCCCTCATGGCCGGAGTTTTGTTGGAAAGTTAAGTAGAAAGAAAGGGTTGATTTATTATGTGACTAATAAATCAAGATATTGTTTGTTAATATATTATGAAGATAATATATTAATTAAAAATAATATTATTTGATTAATAATTAATCGGAAATTAATTGGATTAATTTCTGTGGCATTAATTAGATTAATCAGGAGGTCAGGGATTAAAGTCGTACAAATTCAATAGTTGAATTGCGGCGCGCGGCGCGCAAATGACTTGGCCGCGGCGCGCGTACAGATAATCCGGAAAATGGGCTGCGGCTAGGGTTTCTAGCTTGGCCACTTGGTTCCCTATAAATAGGGACCCCTAGACCTCATTATCAGTTGCTCATTCTATTATTTTCTCTCTGGAATTTCGATCCATAATCCTCTCGGCTTGGGTGTGATCTCATTTGAGGCAGGATATTTTTGCTGCTCAGCTTCCAAAAAATTCTAAAAGGTTGGTTTTTCTAATTTTATTCTTTTAGTTAATTTTCTTATGACCTCTAGGTTTTGTTATATGTTCAATTAGAAGAAAACATAGATCCTTATAGGTTGCATGTGAACTTAGGTTATTTAGTACATGGTTTGCAGAAAACCTTTCAGTGGTATCAGAGCTTTTGGTTGTTTTCTTATTGAATGGTTATAACTGTTGTTCCTAAAATTGGGGTTTAAAGCTTATAAACCCTAATTTCATGTGGATCGACTTTTTGGATTAGGGTTTTGGAAACCCTAATTCCTCCCTTAGTGTTTTTCGATTTGGCCTATTAGGGTTTTAGGAGGTTTTCTTTTTTTGGTAACATTAATTAGTTAATTAAATGGATAACCTTAAACCCATTTCTTAAAATCGAAATCTAGGGGGTTTAGGATAGGTTTTAATTAATTTGATTAATTTGGATAAACCTATCTACATTTGAATTAATTTAATTAATTGTTAATTAAAAGATAATTCAAAAGGGATTTAATTAATTTTAAAATTACGAAATTAATGGAATAAATCCGGAAAAATATTTTAAAATGTTTAAAATATTTAGATTTAATTAATTTAATTTTTGGTAATTAAAATTGATTAAATCAATTTTAAGGTTTAATTTAATTTAAAATTTAATTGTTAAATTTGGTAAAATTAAAAGATAAACCTTGAATATTTTAAAGGGTTTTAAAATACATCTTATATATGTTATTAAAGGTTAATATTATATATATGAGATAAGTTTGGTTAGTCAAATCAATAGTAGGCCTCATTCACGAAGCTGGTCTATAAAGTGGGTATAAGGAGACTGCCTATAAAATGGTAGTCTAATGGGTGATCACTCTCACCCACCGCTCGCCAGATCAGTGGAGGGTCGTTAGCCGAACGGGTTTGACAAAACCACTAAATCATTAAAAGTATAATGATCAAAGTACTAGAACCTTTACACAAAATCCCAATCTAGTTACTTTAGAAAAAATGTGAATTTGATGCTAACCCATGAAATTGCACATTGCACTTTATGAAACGTTGGTGGAGCGTGTGTGGTTTACCGGCACACCAATGGGGGTTCATAAAGAGTGGCAATGGGTGTCTCGGGTGTTATCATTGTTGATGGATCGTGTGTGGTTTACCGGCACATCAATTTGAGATGATAATGGACCCCGAGAGTACCAAGCTAATTTGCATGGTTATTCACACCCGGTTTGTGATCCTCGGCATCCCAGTCACAAACAGTGGGGCATATCGAGATTAAACATGCTATTGAACAGTTCAATAAATCTCAAAAGAAACTAGGAATTCCATTTATAATAAGATTATTTTTCCGCGGTGAAATTGGCTGAATCGTCATTCGCCTACCTTTATAAAATTTTCTTATAGATTACGGCATCCCTCTTCTATGTTGCAAATTGTTATAGTTGGATCCTTGCCTTATTTTATATTGGGTTATTATAAGGACCGACAAGTATCTAATTAAACTTACCTTATTTTATAGATGTCTTCTGCTGATCAATCCGCTCCCTACTCAAACTCCAGTGTTCCTTCTATCCTCTCACTATGTTCCAAGGTTCAATTGAACGGGACAAACTACAATGACTGGATTAGAAATATCAAGATGGCTCTGAGGTACGAGAACAAGGAGTATGTCCTCGAGACCGAGCTTGTCGATATTGACCCTGAAATTGCTACTCCCGAGGAGATTGCCTCATACCAAAAACATTCTGATGATGCGACCAAAGTGGCTTGCATCATGATCGCCACAATGAATCCTGAATTGCAGAGGATATACGAAGACTACTGGCCCTTTGAGATGCACAAGGAGCTTGCGGAAAAGTTACGCAAGCAAGAGCGCATCGAAAGGTGCGAGGTGGTCAAGGACTTCACGAACAGCAAACCTAAAGATGGAGAGTCCATATGCACTCATGTGCAAAGAATGCAAGGTTACGTGGAGCGGCTTAGAAAGCTTGCGATGCCTGTACCGGAAGAGTTGGCCGTTGACATAGTGCTTAACTCCTTACCGAGTTCTTATGACCAGTTCAGGCTGGCTTATCATTTGAACAACAATCAGGCTAATATGACTGAGTTGCATTGTATGCTTCGAGTAGCTGAGGATGGGATGAAGGGTAAAAGTGTACCCTCGGTTAATCAGCCCGTCCTAGCCATTGGAAGTGGCAAAGGAAAGAAAAGGAAGGACCCTCCTAAGCAAAATTGGAGGGAAAAGGTTCAGGTCGGGTCATCCAGTAATGGCTCGAGAACCAAGACTTCCCACATTCCTTGTGTGGCCAACCCCGATGAAGCCAACTGTTTCTACTGCAAAGAGAAGGGCCATTGGAAGAGAAGCTGCCCTAAATACTTGCAGGATGTCAAGGATGGGAAAGTAAAGCCATCGACAGCAGGTATATACACTATCTCTAAAAACTCACCATCTTCTAATTCTTGGGTCCTTGATACAGGATGTGGTTTTCACATTTGTACTGATCTGTAGGGCCTAAAGGAAAGCAGGGAGGTGGAGCACGGTAGACTGAACTTGATCATGGGCAATAGGAGACCGTCCCCTGTTACCAAGATCGGCGTTTACAGTTTAGTGCTTAGTAGTGATGTTAGCTTAGAGTTATTTAATTGTTGCTATTCGCCAGAAATGGCAAGAAACATTATTTCATTTCACGCATTGTTCAGACAAGGGTTTCAATTTTCTTTTGATAATAAAATTGGTTCGATTTCTGTTTTCAAAAATGGTATTTTGATTTTTACTTCTTATCCTTGTGATGGTGTGTATGAAACTGTTGAATGTGTTGACAATTTAGGACATAGTGTAAATTATATTGATTCTACTAGTGGTGTAGAAAAGGCATGTCTGTGGCATAGTCGGCTCGGGCACATCAGCAAGAAACGCATCGCCCAACTCCAAAAGGATGGAGTGTTGGAATCATTCGACCTCAGGTCGGATGATGTATGCGAATCTTGTCTGTTGGGCAAGATGACTAAATCACCTTTCAAAGGGTCTTTTGAAAGAGGTGAGGGTCTGCTGGACATCATTCACACGGATGTGTGTGGTCCATTCAGATCAACCACAAAGGATGGCACGCGGTTCTACGTGACCTTTACCGACGATTTTAGTAGATACGGTTATATCTACTTGATCAAGCACAAGTCGGACACCTTTGAAAAGTTCAAAGAGTTTAAGAACGAAGTAGAGAATCAATTAGGCAGGAAGATAAAGATGCTCAGGTCCGACAGAGGCGGAGAGTATCTAAGTATCGAGTTCCTAGACTATCTAAAGGAATGCGGAATAGTTTCGCAGTTGACACCTCCCAGGACACCACAGTTGAACGACGTTGCGGAGAGGCGTAACCGAACCCTGTTGGACATGGTTCGTTCCATGATGAGTCGAGCTTCACTTCCCATTCACTTCTGGTGGTATGCCTTAGAGACTGCCGCCCATATCCTCAATCTTGTCCCAACTAAGAAGGTTGCTAAAACACCTCATGAGATGTGGACGGGGAAAGTCCCCTCGTTAGCACACATCAAGGTCTGGGGTTGTGAGGCTTTCGTTAGACGAGAGACTCAAGACAAACTCGCAGAAAGAAGCGAAAGGTGTTTCTTCCTTGGTTATCCTAAACAGTCCTTTGGATATCTATTCTACAGACCGAGCGAGGACGTGGTCTTTGTAGCTAGACGAGCGGTCTTTCGAGAGAGAGAGCTCATATTCAAAGAGGACAGTGCGAGTACCATTGATCTGGAAGAAATTCAAGAGTCATCAGATGACGCAACCTTAGGAGAAACTAGCAACCAACATGAGGAAGAAGTTCCTGTTGGTCCGACAGATGTATCCTTACCTCTTAGGCGTTCCGGTAGGGTTAGCATGCCACCTGAGTTTTATGGGTTTCATATAACTTCGGATGGGGACACGTTTGTCAGTGATAGGACACTGATAAATTTGGATGAACCAGCTAACTACCAGGAAGCAGTGGCGGGCCCTGAGTCTGCCAAGTGGAAAGAGGCCATAGATAGCGAGATCAAGTCCATGTATGACAATCAAGTTTGGAACTTGGTTGACAACATACCGGGTCGAAAGACAGTCGGGTGTAAATGGATCTTCAAGAAGAAGACCGACATGGACGGAAAGGTACACACCTTCAAGGCAAGACTGGTTGCGAAGGGTTTCACTCAAACCCCGGGGGTTGATTATGATGAGACCTTCTCACCAGTAGCCAAGATAAAGTCTATTAGGATAATGCTAGCCATAGCTGCGTTTCATGACTATGAAATTTGGCAGATGGACGTCAAAACCGCTTTCCTTAATGGAAAGTTGACTGAGGATGTTTACATGAGTCAGCCAGAGGGTTTTGTCGATGCAAAGTATCTTAATAAGGTGTGTAAGCTTGAGAGATCAATCTACGGATTGAAGCAAGCTTCTCGCAGCTGGAATCTTTGTTTCCATGAGAAAGTCAAAGAGTTTGGTTTCTCTAGGAGCGAGGATGAGTCCTGCGTATATGTCAAGGCTAGTGGGAGTATAGTCACCTTTCTGGTGCTGTATGTCGATGACATACTGCTCATGGGAAACGACATTCCAACCTTGCAAGATGTCAAGGCTTGGCTTGGGAAGTGTTTCGCCATGAAGGACCTAGGAGAGGCTGCCTATATTCTTGGGATAAGAATATTGAGAGATAGGAAGAAGAGACTAATTGGACTTAGTCAGGGTACATACTTGGAAAAAGTACTAAAGAGGTTTAGTATGGAAAATTCCAAGAAGGGAGAGCTGCCTATCCAAAGCAATGCAAAATTGAGTAAGACTCAAAGTCCGAGTACAGACGTGGAAATAGCTGAGATGAGTCGGGTACCTTACGCTTCGGCTGTGGGGTCGATCATGTACGCTATGACGTGTACTCGCCCTGACGTGGCTTTTACTCTGAGCATGGTCAGTCGGTACCAGGGAAACCCTGGAAGGGCGCATTGGATAGCCGTAAAGAATATACTCAAGTATCTGCGAAGAACAAAGGACATGGTGTTAGTCCTTGGAGGCAGTGATACCTTGAAAATTGAAGGATATACGGATGCCAGTTTTCAGACGGATAGAGACAGTGGTCGGTCTCAGTCTGGCTGGGTATTCCTTCTGAATGGAGGAGCGGTAACTTGGAAAAGTTCCAAGCAAGATACGGTGGCTGATTCTACTTGTGAATCAGAGTATATAGCAGCAAGTGAAGCGTCAAAGGAAGCGGCTTGGCTGAAGAACTTCATCGGTGACCTTGGAGTAGTCCCGAGTATTCAGGAGCCCATGGAACTGTTCTGCGATAACGAAGGTGCGGTCGCCTTGACAAAGGAACCGCGAGACCATGGAAAGTCCAGACATATCGACAGAAAGTACCACTACATAAGGCATAAGGTAGAAGAAGGTCACCTCGTGGTAAAGAGGGTATCATCGGAAGATAATCCTGCAGATCCATTGACAATGGCTCTGAGTAGGATTAAGCATAATCAGCATGCTAGGAGCATTAGATTAAGAGATGATATAAAGTTTATGTAAATTAGATAGGTTTCGAAACTTGTAACAATGTATTGTATTTGACTCTTGTGATTTAATAATAGAGATTTATTAATGAGTAATCGTTTACTACTTTTGTCAATACTTTATCATTGTGTTTTATTTTGCATGTTTTACTTCCTGAATAATTGGATTATTCAAATATCCATAGTCAATTACACTTTTGGGAGTAAGTGTGAAGTAAGACTGTCATGAATTGGTAATAGATTGTCTAAGGAGTTAGACATTGCAATTGGATTGCTGCACCATTTGTGAGTACTTGGAAATGAAGATTTGAGTATTGGATAAACCCGCGCTCAATGGATTGCTTCATGGATTACATCACGAGCAATATTGAGACGATAATATCTTTTGATCTTTAAGCTAAGACATATGAGTTATGATTTATTAGACGGTTGTTCATTGATAATACGAAAACGCATCGGTAACTCAATGTTATAAAACGTATTGTTGTGAGTGATTTGTCTGGTAAAAGACATAAGTATATGAGTCGAAGCTTATTCGTCCCTTGACCTTAACGGGGAACAGATATATGTAGGCCTCTCGATGAATTTGAAGTTGACTAAAATGGTTGGCCAACCGGGACTAAATTGGTAGTCTAAGAGTCATATGCAAATCGGATATCGAGGAACAGTGAGTCAGACCGGGATTGATTTTATCCATGTCTTGAGTTTGAAAATATCTTGTTAGACGGAGGATCATCTGATTACTTATCTATGGACAGAACTGATTAGATCAGAGTTTGGCAGTGGTTTCTAGGAAGCTAAAAGTGCTGGTTAATTAGAGGTTAAATTGGTAATTATAGTCATAGACTTATCCAAGTGGGAGACTGTTGGATTAGGTGTCTAAGCCATGACTAATAATTAGTATTTACCTAATTAATAGTAGCATAGTCCATTTGGGTTGCCCTCATGGCCGGAGTTTTGTTGGAAAGTTAAGTAGAGAGAAAGGGTTGATTTATTATGTGACTAATAAATCAAGATATTGTTTGTTAATATATTATGAAGATAATATATTAATTAAAAATAATATTATTTGATTAATAATTAATCAGAAATTAATTGGATTAATTTCTGTGGCATTAATTAGATTAATCAGGAGGTCAGGGATTAAAGTCGTACAAATTCAATAGTTGAATTGCGGCGCGCGGCGCGCAAATGACTTGGCCGCGGCGCGCGTACAGATAATCCGGAAAATGGGCTGCGGCTAGGGTTTCTAGCTTGGCCACTTGGTTCCCTATAAATAGGGACCCCTAGACCTCATTATCAGTTGCTCATTCTATTATTTTCTCTCTGGAATTTCGATCCATAATCCTCTCGGCTTGGGTGTGATCTCATTTGAGGCAGGATATTTTTGCTGCTCAGCTTCCAGAAAATTCTAAAAGGTTGGTTTTTCTAATTTGATTCTTTTAGTTAATTTTCTTATGGCCTCTAGGTTTTGTTATATGTTCAATTAGAAGAAAACATAGATCCTTATAGGTTGCATGTAAACTTAGGTTATTTAGTTCATGGTTTGCAGAAAACCTTTCAATTACCCATTTATGGTAAAATGACCAAATTACCCTCTTTTACTAGAATTAACTTTCAAATACTTATCACCATTATTTGGTGTCAAAATTTTATTTCATTACATATTAACTCCAAAAATCATATTTTCCTTACTTAAAAGTCATTTGGATGTCAAATGACCATTTTGCCCTTTTTCCATCATCTTTCTCCAAACTTTGGTATTTTACCACATTTCTAAGTAATTTATTTTAAAACTTTCAAAATATTTTTGGTCTTTTCCTTTCGTATTTTCTCGAATATAAATTAGAGATTTTTGGGTCGTTACATCCCCAAAATCAAGTTTGATAAGAATAACATTGAATTCACCATCATACTTTTTCTCTTTTTCTCTTCTTCCCAATCTTTATTCCTCGTTACCACATTTGCATAAAAGACCACCCTAACATTATGATTAATGCCCATATCATGCATATATGGGTAAACCTTTCCCATGTCCGTATGACTGTTATTATAGGTGGCTTTCCTATAAAACATAGTCAATATAGCTAGGGCTGTAAACGAACCAAACGAACATGAACAATGGCTTGTTTATGTTCGTTCGTTTAAGTTAGTCGAACAAACACGAACGGATAAATGAATGAGTTTTATTGTTCATGTTCGTTCGTTTAACAAAATATCTTGTTCATGTCGTTCGTTTAACAAATGATCTTGTTCATGTTCGTTCATTTATGTTCGTAAACATGCTAAACGAACAAACATAAACAAACAGAGATTAACAAACACAATTGCAACATATATGAACATAAAAGAACATATAATGTTGTAATATAATCGAATATAATTGAACATGTACAAACATAAAAAGACTTAAATAAACAAACATAAACGAACAACATAAAAGACCATTCACGAACATAATTGAACGAACGAGATCATTGCTCATGGTCGTTCGTTTAACTAAATGAACGGGAATTTTGTGCTCATGTTCGTTCATTTATTAAATAAATGAACTTCCCGCCAAACAACTAATGAGCAAAGATTACAAATCAAACTGGATATGTTCTCCACCCTCACAAATCGAACAAAACCAATCTCTTACCCATCTCCGCTTTTCTTTGCTACAAAGACACCTACTTTTCCTAACTTTGCACATGCGCCACATAATTCACTACTACCTATAGATTGCAAAAAGTTAGTGATGTGAATTGTTTCTGAAACCCGATTTATATCATCGGAGAAGGAATTAGAGTCATCAAACCTAAATTTCGGACTGATATTTCTAATTCATTTTACTAATTTTATTATACACACCAATAATTACTAGATTCATTTTAGATACTAAATTAAACACTTCTCTAAATAAAAGTACTTTCACATAATCATTTTTATAACAAAATCATAGTATATTAAATTCTAATAAATTAGAATTGTCACACCCTAAGTTTATCGTCTTGCTCGTTCTCGAGCAAACACAAGAAACGAGATGAAAGTAAGAATAAACATAAAAAATACAATTAACCATGCCTAAACCAAAGGGTAAATTGCATAAAAGTCACTAACTTTTCCAATTTTTTCGATTTTGACACTGTATTTTTAGTTTTTGCAATTAAGTCATTATGTTTTCAGAAAAATTGCAATTAAGTCATTATGTTTTCCAAAAAGTTGCGAAAATGACCATATGACTGGATGGCAACAGGTTACAAGGTCATATGGTTAGATTTGCAATTTTCCAGAAAATCTAATAACTTAATAGCAAAAATAAAAAACATAGTGTCAAAATCTAGACATCTAAAAAAGTTAGCGACTTTTCGGGTTCGGGTTATTCGGTTACGGTTTGGTTTTCGAGTTAGTGATAGCCTTTAATCGGTTTGGCGGTTCGGGTTCGGTTTGGTTAAAAAATTCCGGTTTGAAACCGTAAACCGTTTAAAAATTAATATTAAATATATACTTATTTTTATATTAGATTATATAACACCCTTTTTTTCCTAATAGAAATGATAGCATTAGGAATTACAATTAAATGGTTCGTCTAATCTTATTTGAATGTTTAATCGGTTTGGTTAAAAAATCTGGTCCCAAAACAGCAATATTAAATGGTTCGTTTTCATATTTACCGAAAACAAGGTCACCTAATCTAACCAGTTTGGTTGAAAATAATATTGACACATTACCTTTTTTTGTAGTTGACCAAAGATGACTATCCAATCATTTTCCATGACAATTTCAGTTTACATAATCAATTTGGTTCAAGAATAATATTTATCCGTGACCTATACATTTCTTTTTTTAATTACATATTTGAAGTTATTTTATTTATTTAATCGGTGTAATATTGATCATTTCAGGTAGGCAAATCTTTCTTTAGAAAAACAAAAGATAAGCGAGCTTTTGAGCGGAATATGATCATTCATGCTATTGGAAGATGTGTTTCAAAACGTACATCATTCCATAGGATATTATTTAGTGAATTGTCAAACTTTTACCGTAAAATAACAATTTATTATTTGAGTTTTTGTTAAACGGTTTAATCAACCCGAACTCGCTAAAACCGAAAACCGACTTTTATATGGTTCGGTTTACGGACGGTTTGGTGACGAACCCCAAACCGACTAACCCGATCTGTTTAACCCGCCAAACCGAAAAACCGCCCGATGATAACCCCTATAAATTGTATAGGGTGAATTGCATAAACGCCACTAACTTTTCCAGATTTCTACATTTTGACACTATGTTTTTTATTTTTGTTATTAAGTCATTAGGTTTTCTAAAAAATTGCAAATCTGACCATATGACCTGGTAACCTGTTGTCATCCTGTCATATGGTCATTTTCGCAACTTTTTGAAAAACATAATGAATTAATTGCAATTTTTCTGAAAACATAATGACTTAATTGTAAAAACTAAATTTGTAGTGTCAAAATCGAGAAAATTGGAAAAATTAATGACTTTTATGCAATTTACCCTAAACCAAACACATAAATATGGACAATTTAAAATGCATCGCCCTTTTTGGTGAACACATCAAAACACAATGCTATGATACCACTTTGAATCAAGAAGTATCAAATTAAATGACGGACACCTAGTTCAACAAAATTACTTTTGTGTGAAAAAGGTTGTCCCTCTATCAAAGCAAGCCTATCAACTCAAATAAGACCCCACAGCCAAAATTTACTAAACATTGCAACGTGTCGTGCCATGTACAAAAGGCTATCAAAATTACATGGTAACCCCCAATCTCCATAACTTGTATTTAGATCATGCCATATACGGAATTTTTTACTCTCGTCTTTTTTTTTTACTCGCATATAAATCTCCTTTTTAAGTCAACAATGATAACTAAGAAAGTGCACAATGACATTTATGCTTTAAGTCACCGTTTTATGCATTACCGACATGGGGTACATGTGGATCTTTGTTACTAAGCAATTAAAATAAAGGAACAATTTATGTATTCAATCATTTTGGTATTTTTCGTTTTACATTATTTTTATATGCATAAGTAAATTTGATCATTTTCTTCGGTCTACTACAGTCCATACGCACATACGCCATCGTCTTGGAATCCAATCCCATGAGCCCCAATAATGCGTCAATCTGAAATATTTATCACACAAGAAATCTAGTCGTAGAACTAATATAATCGTTAGCAAGAGAACATAAATTCTGCCTACCCGGCTTAACGATCACTGAAACTAGCAACGGTTAGTTGTCTGCCCGACATCATCGCAGTGAACACAATATTTTGTTGATTTGGGGATTGAGAATACTCGGTATTTGTTTAATGATTGTACAATTGTCAAGGAGTTAATGGGATAAAATTCTTCGTTGGTAGGGTATAACTTGGCTTCAATCATCTTTGATTTTGAGAATGACTAAATAAATATCTCATTCTATTAAGGGTGGTGTTAAAAAACCTCATTTGATGGAACATGTGTGTATAAAATCGAACACTCAAATATAGACACCTACACACATATGTCACATTAACAGAGACTTTATTTAAGATTAATCTTTTACTAAATATACATCTTTTTTCAAAGTCAATTTCTTTTTATTTGTTGAAACTGCATTGTTTTCAGAAAAAAAAAATTAGATAGGAGTAGTTAAAAATAATTTGACTTTTGTTAAAGAATATATATATGATGTGTATATTTAGCAACTTTTGATGTTAGAAAAAAATTGCAAATTGGGAATCAATTTAACAGATCCATGATTATGAAACAACCTATGGGTGTTATTGAGATTTCCAAATGACCTACTTTTCATGCTACTAAACAAAAAAATGATACTATTTTTTTTAATATTAATATATTATGATGCATTATTTTTTTTTTGGATTCTTGGTAGATTACTAAAGGCAGATTTAGTTCGTCTTACAAACCCAACCATGACTCATTTGTAACTCTTTTTTACTTTTTTTTTTTTTGGCTAAAACATCCGCTGCCGTTCAAAAAGAACCGGTAACATACTATAAAGGATATGTGTTGCAAGAGACAAGGATCGACTATGTTAGAATTTTATAATGTTAACTGTTACAAGGATTGAAGGAGAGAAGAATCGAGAAGGAAGATGGCTAATTTCTTCATTAATTAGAAACAGAGAGTACATGATAAAGGAATATATACAGTCATCGTTCTCTCTAATTAACACATGAACAAAATACATTAGAAAGACTAAAATACCCTTGAGGTTAACTACTAACAGAAAATAGTTAATCCTTGAGATTAACGACTAACAGAAAACAATTAGAAACAGTTGAGTGGTTATTAACACTAACACCCCCCCTCAATCTGGAGGATATGAAGATAGACCAAGATTGGATAAAGTTTGTTGATGCTGAGGTCCTGATAAACTCTTGGTGAAAGAATCAGCTAATTGTTTCTCTGTGGTAACATGTGTCAAAGAAATTAACCCATTTTGTAACTTTTCTCGAACATAGTGGCAATCCAGCTCTATGTGTTTGGTACGCTCGTGAAAGACTGGATTGTGTTAAACTTAACCACAGGAGAGAATGTCTCATGGTAATCAATGCCTTTCTTTTGAGTAAACCCTTTGGCTACTAAGCGGGCCTTGTATCGTTCGAGTGTCCCATCAGCTTTATATTTTACTTTGTAAACCCATCGACAAGATATAGGTTTCTTTCCTTTAGGAAGCTTCACAAGGTCCCAAGTATGATTATTTTCAAGTGCATTTAGTTCATTAGTCATGGCTTCTTCCCAGTGTGGATTCCCTTTGGCTTCACTATAGAAGGCAGGTTCTGGTATATGACTAATGACATTGAAGGCAAAATTTTGGGTATCATCGTGAAATGTGTTAATTGCTTGAGTGATACATAGATTGGTGAGAGTGTGATGACAGTTTAAGGGTGTAGTGGAGGTTGAAATGTGATTACAAACGTAATCATTTAAATGTACAGGGGGTTGAATTGTTCTAGTTGATCTTCTTAGGGGTATATTTGGTGTATTAGGAGTTGGTGGTGGTATATTGGGAATATTGGGACTGATAACAGAAATATCATCAGAGGAATTCTTTGGTAAAAATCCAGGTGTAGAAACAGTAGCTGGATGAGGGGAAAAAGTATGAAGAAGGAAAATATTTTCAAAGAACTTGACATCCCTTGAAATGTGAACTGTTTTGGTTGTGAGATCAAGAACTTTGTAAGCCTTCTTACCAGGTGGATACCCAATGAAAATACAGGAAAGAGATCTAGGCATGAATTTGTCCCTTCCATGTGCTAAAGTAGCCACATAACATAAACATCCAAAGGACCTCAGATAAGACAAATCGGGTTTCTTTTTGTTCAACAATTCATAAGGAGTAAGATTATTGATCACTTTGGATGGCATTCTATTAATTAGATGAACGGATGTTTTCACACATTCACTCCAAAAGGAAATACCCAACCTGAATTGAAAGAAAAGAGCCCTTGCAGTGTCAAGGATATGCCTGTGTTTCCTTTCAACTAAACCGTTCTGCTGTGGCGTATAAGGGGTTGAAGTTTGATGAATAATTCCATGATCTTGAAAAAACTTTTGAGCTTCATTACTTGATCCCAACTCGTAAGCATTGTCTGATCTGATTACTTTTACTGTTTTGGAGTATTGGGTTTGTATTAAAGTAATAAATGTTTTGATGACAGAAAAGGCATAACTCTTATGTTTTAGTAAGTGTATCCAAGTGTATCGGGAATGATCATCCATAATGGTTACAAAGTATCTATTCCCATCATAAGAAGCATGCTTATATGGTCCCCATGTGTCTATATGAATCAAAGAAAAAGGTTCAAGAGTACATGATTGGCTTTTTGGAAAGGGCAATCTATGTTGTTTAGATTTAGAACAAATAAAGCAATCAGAAAAAATGGAAGAAGAATAGTGTTTAGGTACAAGAGATAAAGATTGTAGTTTTGACAAAGAAGTATGACCAAATCTTGTATGCCATAACAAGAAATTAGGATCTTTGGTTACATCTTTATTTGAAGCAGAAACAATTACAGAATTGTTCAAAATTGAAGACAATACAGAATTGCAAAATGACAAAGAAGTTTTAATGCTATGATGATCGAACACATAGAGGTCATTGATTCGGTTTCCAAGAATGCCAAGTGAAATTTTACTCTTCAGTGAAGGTTCCTGCACGAGACAAGCCTTATCAGTAAAAAGGACAAAAGTTTGTAATTCAGAAGTAAGTTTGGTTATAGAAACCAAGTTGTACTTGAAGGCTGGCATATAGAATACTCCATTGAGTGTGATACAATCATGTAACTTCACATCACCAACAAAATAAACAGATGCAGCATGACCATCAGGAAGACCAATGATTATTGGCTGAGAAAGTTTGGTCATGGAAAGAAAGAGAGAACTATTAGAACACATGTGGTCCGTAGCACATGTGTCTATAATCCATGAGAAGTACTGATGCAGTACAGATTGAGATTTATAGACATTGGCAGCGAATTTGGGAAAAGAGAAAGATGTATCTTCAGAAGTCATAGCTCCTTCTATGATTGATGAGTGAATTAGATTCGTTGGAGAGGATTGAGTGATGGTACTAGTATTCAACAATTGTAATAGATGCTCGTATTTCTCAGAAGTTATATTGGGAGCAACAGTAGAAGAAGTAGTCATAGCAGTTACATTTTGAACAGTAGCTCGAGAATCATCCTTTTTGGTTTTTGTAAACTTGAAATTTGCTGGAAATCCAATCAATCGGTAACACTGTGCCTTTGTATGCCCACTCTTCTTACAGTGATTACAGGTTAATGATTTCTTTGAGGTATTATTACTGTTATCATGAGAAACATGCATTGCTATAGCATCAGGATTGAAAGAAGAAGTGGTTGATATACCTCGTTGCCTCTCTTCTTGCACAATCATGGAGTAAACTGTAGAAATTGAAGGAAGAGGCTTCATCATTAGAATCTGACCTCGAAGTATCTTGAAAGAGTCATTCAGTCCCATCAACAATTGAATCAATCGTTGTTCTTCTAAAAATTTGCTTATCGCAGTGGCTGAAGCGCATGTACACGCAGGAACTCCTTGAACAACACGAAGTTCGTCCCATATGATGCTCAATTTGGTGTAATAAGAGGCAAAATCATCAGTTCCTTGGGAAATTGAGTATAATTGCTATTGTATTTGATACAATAGGGCACCATCGGATTGATCAAATCGTTGATTTAATTCTTTCCAAATTTCTCGAGCTGTAGGAAGAAAGAGAAGGCTATCGGCAATATTTTTGTGCAAAGAATTAAGAATCCAACTGATAACCATGGAGTTGGCTCGAAACCAGGTAGAATAGGTCGAATCAGTAATTGCAGGTGCAGAAATAGTGCCATCGACAAATCCAAGCTTGTTTTTAGCTGCAAGAGAAATCATCATGGATCGCTTCCATGAATTGAAACCGATTCCACCAAAAGGAGTGGAAATAAGAACAGAACTAGGGTTATCTGATGAGGCGATGAAGTATGGATTTGACGAATCAATAGCAGATGACGCATTTGGATCTGGTTGTGACATTATGAACTCGAATTGATTGTTGAAAAAGAAGAAACTGATACGAATCTAAAATATCAGCTCTGATACCATGTTACAAGGATTGAAGGAGAGAAGAATCGAGAAGGAAGATGACTAATTTCTTCATTAATTAGAAACAGAGTACAGGATAAAGGAATATATACAGTCATCGTTCTCTCTAATTAACACATGAACAAAATACATTAGAAAGACTAAAATACCCTTGAGGTTAACTACTAACAGAAAATAGTTAATCCTTGAGATCAACGACTAACAGAAAACAGTTAGAAACAGTTGAGTGGTTATTAACACTAACATTAACATGCTGTATGGTTCGATTTTCGGTTCAATATTTGAAGAACCATTCTCACGAGAGTTTAAAATAGCTCAAGTATCTATACACGACTCATAGACTCATAGTTTATTTTGGGACCAAATTGATTTAGGACCTATTTACATTGATTTGATTTTCCATTATGTTATTTTCTGCTATAGGTTTGGTTCCAATCGGGTCTACCTTTAGACTGATGCACACCCCTTTTTCTATCTTTACGAGCGCTAGCTTGAATAATTAATTTGTAGGCTCGGAAAAGTGTAAGTTTTGGTCAAACCTGTATAAGTTTTGTTTACATAAATTTTTAATAAAATTTTAAATAAATGATGTTAACTCGAAATTACAAAATAAAAAATAAAAAAGAAGCCCAATTGACCAAGATGAAGGCAAGTGGGATTAAAAATATGTATATATAAATCACCTTGTGGTTGTGTCGACTTGGTTGATTTGAACCATCCAATGAGTTTGAACTCAGCTGGCTCTAGTGGACAAATGAGCCAATCTAACTCGGCGGAAAGACAAAAAGTTGTGTATTTTAATACTTTATATAGATATGTGAGACAGTGAGAAGTAATTTTTATTAGTTAAACTATAAAATTAATGAAGGTTTGGTTGATACTAAGAAACGAGAATAAAGATGCTGAGAAAAATGAATAAATATTTATATTGCATGGTTATCATTGTAATACATTTTATGCTTAATATGACTAGGAATGTAGTCAATAAGGTACATATATAAACACCAGAGAAAAGGACAATATATGAATACTAAATACATAAAAATCCAATATTTACCATATCGTGAAGCTAAAACATATTTGATGACTTGTCATAGAGCTAAAAGAGTTGGGGTTTATTATCATGGAACAACAAGGGATTCTCGTTGATGTCTTATTTTTTATATAACATTTTTTTTTTGTTGGAAAATATGACTTTTGTTTCTATTTTGTATGATTAGTTTCTTTGTTTCGATTGTTTATGTTTATATTTGTTTAGAAGATGGTTCATTAGTATCTTGGTTAACTATTTTTTCGATCCTATGTACAGTGGCGGATCCATGAATTATTACTAGGGGGTGCATCCAAAAAAAAATTTCCCGGATAGAAACCCTAGCTTGAACATCTTTTGGTAAACTTTTCTGATTTTGCTGCAATCTGTCTCTATTTTGTAAAAATCATAACTAATTCTACAAAAGTCGTATGAGGTTGAGGTTGGTGCCAAAAGTTCCGTATTGGAGTTTAATATCTTTGGTTAGTTAAGCCCGAAAGTTGAATATGAACATAAGTAGTGTGAAAAGATCTATTTCTCACTGATCATTTTAGGTGAGTCTGTTTTGTGGTCATAACTTGTAAAAATCATATCAAATCAAGGAAAAATCATTAGAAGACGAATTATATATCCACGCGAAGCTAAGAGTATGAACTATATGATAGAGTCGCTCGAAAGTTGAGCCGGTGCAAGGGCACACCCTGGAACTGTGAATACATGACTTCAAATGTTCTAGAGCAAATCCAATTCAACTTGGCAGCATTCAATAATTCACACAAGGCTGATTTTTCTCTTCAACAAACTCAAGCTTAGAATTTTTTGTGGTTGTTCATATTTGTTTTTCAACAATTTCAACCATAATTTTTCTTTGATTCACACATGAAGAATGCCCTATAAAAGGGAGTAGAAATCAGCACTTTCATCACACCAACAAAATAAAAACCTCTCACATCTTCTCTTGTAAATACATAAGAGTTTTATAAACTCTTTGTATTTTTATATTCTTCAAATATTTTGTAAACACCACAAAATATAGTGAATTGGTTCTCGGCTTCCTCCGCCCGTGGTTTTTCCCGATTTGGGTTTTCCACGTAAATCCTCGTGTCTTTATTTTATTTACTTCATTCGTATTTCGTTGTGATTATTACCGTTTGATAATTTTGATCCTATTCCGCATTGAGCTAATATTGTCTAAAGTCAATTCGGATCCGTCATATTTTACAACAATTGGTATCAGAGCATCCGGGTTTTGATATTAGCTTATCGGGATCACTTTATCAAGTAATTAATCATGTCTTCGGTGAAATACGATATTCCGCTGCTAGATCGGAATACCCGATTTCCGCTGTGGCAAGTAAAGATGAGAGATATTCTCATTCAGATGGATCTCCACAAAGCACTGTTAGGAATGGAGAAAATGCCGGCAACTTGGTCAACTGAAGAAAAGGAAATGAAAGATTTGAAGGCGTCGTCGCAGATCCGTCTACATCTATCCAACGACGTTCTCCAAGATGTACTGAAAGAGACATCTGCGGCGGCTCTCTGGCTAAAACTCGAACAGCTACTAATGACGAAAAGCTTGCCAAACAAGCTACACCTGAAGCAACGACTCTTCAACCTCAAGATGGGTGATGGAAGTTCTTTATCTGATCACCTCTCTACTTTTAAAGAGCTTGTAGGAAATCTGGAAAATATGGACGTCAAATATGAAGATGAAGATTTGGCGCTATTTTTATTATCATCACTCCCAGATTCCTATGATCACTTTCGTGATACCATTATCTATAGTCGAGACACTCTTGTCTTGGATGAGATAATGACCGCTCTTGATTCAAAAGAAAAGATGAAGCAGATTATTAGTGGCAGCAGCAACGATTCAAAAGCCGAAGGTCTCAACATTAGAGGGAGACCCAACGAGAGAGGTAATTCTTCACAAAACCGATCTAGATCTAAGTCCAAAGGCAAGCGCAAATATTGTAATTATTGTCATAAAAAGGGACATCTGATCGATGAATGTTACAAGTTGAAAAATAAGGAGAAGGAGAAGGCAACCATGAATGGTAAACCAGCAGGTACTACCGTAGAAGCTGATGTAGCCGAAACCGGTTCCGATGGCGAGCTTCTATCCGTTTCAGACTTCGGTTTAATTACCATGAGCGAGTGGGTTCTTGATTCAGCATGTACTTTTCATATGAGCTCCAACCGGAGTATTTTTCATACATATGAAAATGTTAACCAAGGACATGTCTTGATGGGCAACGATACTTCGTGCCGTATTATTGGACATGGTACAGTCAGGTTCCGCATGTTCGATGGTGTTGTTCGAACAATTGAAGATGTGAAGCATGTCTCCGGTCTTAGGAGAAATTTACTATCCCTCGGTACTTTTGAGAAGAAAGGTTACGAGTTTGTCGGCAAACACGGGAAGGTCCATATTTTCAAAGACGGTTCAACTGTCATCCGAGGAGTTCGGAGATCCGCGAACCTTTACATTATGGACGGACAAGTTATTTCTGGCGAAGCCTCGGTTAGTTCTAAATCCCTCTCCAATGTTGATCATTCTCGCCTATGGCATCTCAGGCTCGGTCATATGTCATACCACGGTATGAGTGAACTAAGCCGAAGAGGGTTACTTGGGGAGCATAAATCAACTGAGCTTGAATTCTGTGAAGATTGTGTGTTCGGAAAGCAGAAGCGAGTAAGTTTTATCAGTGGCAAACATACGACAAAAGGACCACTCGACTACATACACTCGGATTTATGGGGACCAGCAAAGGTTACATCGAAAGGTGGAGCCTCTTATATGCTCACTATTATTGACGACTTCTCCAGGAAGGTATGGTCGTTCTTCTTAAAGACAAAGGGAGAAGTATTTTCAACCTTTAGGGATTGGAAAGTGTTAGTTGAAAAACAATCTGGTTTTGAAGTAAAATACCTTCGCACCGATAATGGACTGGAATTCTGCTCAGAAGAATTCAACTCCTATTGCCGTAAGGAAGGGATTACACGTCACCGCACTGTAGTCCACACACCACAGCAGAACGGCGTTGCGGAAAGAATGAACCGCACCATCATGGAGAAGGTCCGATGCATGCTCTCTCACTCGAAGCTACCAAAGTCTTTTTGGGCCGAAGCAGCTTCCACCGCATGCTATATTATCAACCGCTCCCCCTCTCGTACTATTGGAAAGAAGACTCCGTTTGAGCTATGGTCTGGTAAGCCTGCTGACTACACAAAATTAATACCGTTTGGATGTCCAGCATATGCACGGGTTGATAATGGCAAATTAGAACCAAGAGCCATTAAGTGCATTTTTATTGGATACAAGACAGGAGTGAAAGGGTTCAAATTGTGGAGCCCAGAGCTTATGAAAGTCATTACATCAAGAGATGTGACCTTTGATGAAAAAGCTATGCTCCATTCAACAACCAACGTTCAGGCCAAAGAAGATGAAAAATTGGGAGAAAAAGACAAAGCACAATTGGAGGTGGAGCTATCTTTTAACTCTTCCACCGATATGACTCATGAGGTTCCTGCAGTGTCTCAACCTTCAAGCAGTGAACATACTACTCTCCATGAGACCACTGCAACTCCATCTCAACCTCCGAGCCCATCCATTGCAAGGGATAGACCACGCAGACAGATTTTACCTCCAAAGAGGTATGCTCAAGTAAATTCTGTCGCATATGCTCTTACCGTTGCAAGTGAAGTAGAATCTGTTTTGGAACCTATAAGCTACAACGAAGCCATACATTCTAAAAACTCGAATGAGTGGATGGTTGCCATGCACAATGAGATGGAATCTCTTCAGAAAAATGGCACATGGGATCTCGTTGTGGCTCCAAAGGGTAAGAAGACAGTTAAATGTAAATGGGTTTACAAGTTGAAGGAGGCTATTCATCCCGGTGACAAACCGAGGTACAAAGCTCGTTTAGTAGCCAAGGGCTACAGTCAAATCCCAGGTATTGATTATACTGACATTTTCTCTCCGGTTGTGAAACACACGTCAATACGTGTCTTGTTGGGATTAGTTGCCTCTCGTGACTATGAGTTAGAGCAACTTGATGTTACTACAGCATTCTTAAATGGTGTGCTTGAGGAAGAGATATATATGCAACAACCTGAAGGTTTTGTAGCTCCTGGCAAGGAAAGCTACGTGTGCAAATTGAAGAAATCTCTTTATGGCCTCAAGCAATCTCCGCGACAATGGTATAAAAGGTTTGACTCATTTATGACCAGTCACAAGCTGAAAAGGTGCACCTACGATAGCTGCGTTTACTACAAGAAGTGTGACGATGGCTCAATGGTCTATCTACTTTTATACGTGGATGACATGTTAATTGCAGCGAAGAATATAAAGGAGATTCAAAATATAAAAGACCAGTTGAATGCTGAGTTCAATATGAAGGACTTGGGTGCTGCCAAGAAAATTCTAGGAATGGAAATAGTGCGAGACCGCAGTGCAAGAACTCTATACCTTTCTCAACAAAGCTACATTGAGAAGGTTCTACACCGTTTCAATATGCATAATGCAAAAGAAGTCAGCACTCCTTTCGCAGCCCACTTCAAGCTATCATCCGCCTTAAGTCCTACCACCGAAGAAGATCTAGCATACATGGCAAAGGTACCATACTCCAGCGCTGTAGGATCTCTTATGTATGCTATGATTTGTACACGTCCAGATTTGTCATATGCGGTAAGCATGGTGAGCAGATACATGGCGAATCCAGGAAAAGAGCATTGGGCTGCTGTTAAATGGATTTTTCGGTACTTGCGAGGTACTTCCTCTTTATGTCTGCGGTTTGGCAAAACCGATAGTGGAGTACTTGGCTATGTGGATTCCGATTATGCAAAGGACTTGGATAAAAGACGATCGATTACAGGGTACGTGTTTACTTTGGGTGATTGCGCAATTAGCTGGAAAGCGCAATTACAGTCCACCGTAGCGTTATCCACCACCGAAGCCGAATACATGGCTACTACGGAAGCAGTGAAAGAAGCCCTCTGGTTGAAACGGTTGATAGGTGAGCTTTCAAACAAGTTATCCGTTAAAACTGTTTTTTGTGACAATCAAAGTGCAATATTTCTGACAAAGGATCAAATGTTCCATGATCGAACGAAACATATTGATGTTCGCTATCACTTCATCAGAGATGTTATTGCTAAAGGCGATATTACGGTAAACAAGATCAGCACCAATGATAATCCTGCTGATATGTTCACTAAAAGTCTTCCAATAGCCAAGTTCAAAACATGTTTGGATTTGGTGGGTGTTTCTGATCGCATTTGAGCCTGATTAGGCTCGTGGTGGAGGAAGTATTTCATTTTTCAGGATCAATTTTTCTCTATATGGTGATTGCAGTTTCTTGTGAAGTTTTGAAGTTTGAAGAGTTGTTGGTTTTACCAAATGGGTATACAAGCTTTGTTCCATTTTGAAGTCAAGGTGGAGATTGTGAATACATGACTTCAAATGTTCTAGAGCAAATCCAATTCAACTTGGCAGCATTCAATAATTCACACAAGGCTGATTTTTCTCTTCAACAAACTCAAGCTTAGAATTTTTTGTGGTTGTTCATATTTGTTTTTCAACAATTTCAACCATAATTTTTCTTTGATTCACACATGAAGAATGCCCTATAAAAGGGAGTAGAAATCAGCACTTTCATCACACCAACAAAATAAAAACCTCTCACATCTTCTCTTGTAAATACATAAGAGTTTTATAAACTCTTTGTATTTTTATATTCTTCAAATATTTTGTAAACACCACAAAATATAGTGAATTGGTTCTCGGCTTCCTCCGCCCGTGGTTTTTCCCGATTTGGGTTTTCCACGTAAATCCTCGTGTCTTTATTTTATTTACTTCATTCGTATTTCGTTGTGATTATTACCGTTTGATAATTTTGATCCTATTCCGCATTGAGCTAATATTGTCTAAAGTCAATTCGGATCCGTCATATTTTACAACAGGAACCCTCTTGAATCCGCCCCTGCCTATTCACTTTCCACAATCGTTGTTGATGTCCACATTGAGACGTGAGCTTAATTTTTTTTTACTAAAATCCCATTTATTTACTTCTTTTGTATTTCCGAAAGTCATACTATTGCAATATAAATTTGGCCATCCTAAAAAAAACCCTCCTCACATATGATCATCGACACACACAATTGTATCCATTATAGGGTACACTTAACAATACCTTATATTTTTTGATTTGTCTCACTATTATCACTATTTTACGAAACCAAGTATCTAATTATTGTACCTTTAAATGACCCAAAACAATACAAATAAAAAGCAATCTGCTTTACTTTACACAAACCAAATGGCTGGGGTGGTTGGATACATGGATACCGACGTTATGAGTACGGGAAAACATGCAACCACAAAAAGGTTTCGATTGTGGATTTGTGGCCCGAATTATGCCCCACGAAACATCATCATAATGGGTCTGGGTCACATCATAGCCAGCAAGATTTATTTCACGAAATTGAAACAGTTTTTTTCACCTTTATACTCACAAACTCAAGTTTTTTCCATTTAAACGAATCTTGAAAATTATAATTCATTTATAACTACTACAATAGAAACGTATAAAAACTACACTTTGTACCAAAATTCCAACTGTAAACCAGAAGGAACGTATAGAGACATATCACCTACTAAAAAAAAAACAAACCAAGCATGCCATAACATAATATTCCTTCGTATCCCCTCATTTCTAATGCTTTCTTGCTGTCACACAGTATAAAACCCCACAAAAACCTCGATTTACATTCATCATCGTTTACCACCATGTCCACCGCCGTCGTATCCTTGCTTCTTCTCCTTTTCTCCACCGTCGCCGCCGCCATCACTACTTTATCCTCCGATATCGGAGCTCTGAAAGCCATTAAATCATCTATCAAACCCAATACTATACCTTCTTATACTTGTTTATACTCGTGGGATTTCACTTCTGATCCTTGTTCGCCGCCTCATGTAACTCATTTCCTCTGTGGGTTATCTTGCTCCGGCAACCGCGTCACTCAACTCACGCTTGATCCCGCCGGTTATGCCGGAACTCTCTCACCTCTCGTTTCTCAGCTCACTCAACTGATCACCATCGATCTCTCGGACAATAAGTTCTCCGGTCCTATTCCGAATTCTCTATTCTTTCTTCCTAATCTGCAAACGCTCATCCTTGGGTCTAATTCGTTCTCCGGCGTAATCCCGCCGTCGATTTCGAATCTTAAAAAAATTCAAACTGTGGATATCTCTGGTAATTTACTGTCTGGGTCGTTGCCGTTAACCTTGACTTCGCTCACTGAGTTGACCCGTCTCGATTTGAGTTTTAATAAACTCACTGGACCGATCCCGGGACTCCCGAAAAACATCATCCAACTTGCGCTAAAAGGGAATTCACTATCTGGGTACCTTCAGAAACAATCGTTTAACGGGTTGACTCAGGTGGAAACCGTCGAACTCAGCGAAAACTCACTCACCGGAACAATACCCGGTTGGTTCTTCCTCATACCGTCTCTCCAGCAAGTCAATTTAGCTAAAAACAGTTTCACCGGCGTCGAGATCTTCAAGCCAGTCGATAGCAACCTTGTCGCCGTCGACCTTGGTTACAACAGAATCATCGGCTACCCGCCGGCGAACTTCTCGGCGTACCCTATGTTGGCTTCATTGACGCTGAGTTACAACAAGCTTCGAGGAAGAATTCCATGGGAGTACAGCAAGAAGACGACATTAAGCAGGCTGTTTCTTGACGGAAATTACTTAATTGGGTTGCCGCCAAAGGAGTTTTTCTCCGGCAAAACATCGATTTCCGGCAGCTTTGGGGACAATTGTTTGAAGAGTTGCCCGGTATCTTCGGAACTTTGCTTGAAATCGCAGAAACCATGGTCGATTTGCCAGCAAGCATATCGTGGGAAACTGAAACCGAAGTCATAAAAAGTCAGTTCATGTTTTTTAGTTCATATCCATAATTTTTTAGTTAGAATTAAATAATGATTTATATTTTTTAGTTCAATATAACATTGTACGTATCATGTTCACGGAATCATATAATTTTTTATTTGTTTATGTTACTTCTGACTCAGATTATACAAGCTTATTTTTATATTTTATATAACAATAATTTTATCTACTTTACCGTTGAAAACGAACCAGGTGGTTTAGGGAAGATTATTAAAACAAAATTTACTTAAAACAATATTTTACTATAACGACTATGTATGCTGGCGTTTTTGTTATTCAAACTAAAATTTGATGTAATGATAATCGATTTTAATATGTTAGTTTAAAGTAATTATTTTGAAATTAGAAAAAAATATTTATGGATTTATCGAGACTTCGAAAGCTACACGTATTAGCTTTTATCTTGTCCATCATGCTTTTTTTGAGCTTTATCCAAATAATACATGTGAAAAACAACATACGGTTACGGTTTGATTGAGTAATACATTTCATATTTTATTCCTTTCATGAAAATTAATTATTTTACAATGCAAGTTAGTTTGCAACTTTGATAGAGGAAATGCAGACGCCCCAGAAGAAGGCAATTTGCCGAGGATCCCATGCATCTATCTATTGCGAATGTTAATATGTTGTTTTTTTTTTTTAACTTTTTAGGGTTTTGTCAAAGATAAATGATGAACATGGTTATATGACTCTTTAGTGTGGGGCTTTTTTGAGCCATCACTTGTATATTAAACCCACGATACCCACTAAATATATATCCCCACAAAAAATTCACGATTCAATTTAACATGTAAATAGATGTTGTATGTATGAAAACTATATTATATTCGCTACAACTTTAAACTTAATTGAGTTGATTGGTTATAAAACTCCATAATTACTACTTGTTTCTAATACCATTCTTTAATCTAGTTTCATGCTAGTTAATATAAATTTGACTGTTAAAAAAATATATCTTAAAATTATTAGGTTAATCTATAACTTTAAGCTTGTAATGTTACAATTCTCCACCGCATATTCCTTTCAAAAAGCACGCATCTAGTCTGATTATCCTTTTACGTCCTTTCTTCCCCCCTTAGTACGTCCATCAAAACACAAATAAAACTTGTTGAAATAGTTTTTCCTATTTGTCATTGTCAATACATCCATCCTTGCCATGAATAATGTATTTGATCTTCTTGTCTCCTCTTCATATATGAGCATAATCTAACAAAATGTTCTACCAATGTACCCAACTCAATAAGATACAAAGACTGCTTTTAGCCCTTCTATATTGCCAAAGACTATCATTTATTTCAAAAAATTTAATTACTTTCAATCGCAATTGTCTAATACTCATTTTCTCTTTACATAAAATTTCATTGGTATAGTGACTACCAATCGATAACTATGTTACAATTTAACCAATCTTGAAGTTCCTAGCACAATCGAGCTCAAGCCTCAAAGATTTTATGTGACAACTAAAACTTTCTTGAGTTATATGAATTTAGTATTCGATAAACCTAATATTTTATATGTGCATAAAAGTATCATAATTACTTTATAGTAATAAGAAAGTAACTTTAGTAAAATAATGATAACATATGAACCCGAGTAGAAATGAAATCGCATAAAGGACTAAAAGTGAAATTTGATTTAGCAATCTTTAAAAATTAATATTTCAAAATCTAAAAGGAATTAGGAAAAGGTCATCAAGGTGACTTTGGTAGTGTTTGAGATAACAAAAAATATAGGAAAAAGAATCGGGCCATTTGGAGTTGTAACGAAGGAGTTATGGAGGTTTTAAAATGGCCCAAAAGTGACAAAAATGACCAAGGGGTCATTTTCAAGGGTTAATAACAGAAAATCTAATAACATTCAGACTTGAGTCAGTAGAGGAAAGTTGTAGAGCTCGTTCCCACCTTTCTAAAGGTATAAAGTTCCTGAATTTTTGATATAGTATGATGGAGTTATGCCCCAGAAAAGTTGAGGAAATATAAAGAAATAAAGACGAAAGATTGTTCATGGAACTACTATCGAGATTCTTCGGACCATATTTCCTAGTATCATCCCGTCTTGAACCTTCGCGCTGACCGTTCGCTTTCTCAGTAGCAAAAGCGCTTCTCTTTGCCCCTTAAGTAGAAGATGGATTGAAGGGGCTTCTTATCTAGAGAGGGGCGCTGAAATCCTTTCTATGGGCATTTTTCTAAGTCTGTGAAGTGAAGGGAGTAAACTTGTCATTTCAGTTTTAAAAACCCATCAGCCCCTTTTCTCGTGATTACGTGTGTGCGGCTCACTCCCCCAAACACGCAGCTTAATTTCAAAAGGAAAAGAGAGACGAGAGGGAGATATCGAAGCAGTCAAACACACACACAACCGTTTTCTCACACTCACGAGTTTCTGATCGAGAAGGAAGGAAGACAGCAATCTGGTCGGCGATCAGAGCAAGAGTAAGTCGAGAGTAAGCTGCACAGCAGCAGCAGTCGACGGAGGAGAAGGACACCGGCGTTGCCGGTGCGATTCTGGTGAAATTCGGCGGCTGTGGCCGGCGGTAGCAAGAGAGGAGGGCTAGGAAGCTTTCTATTTGTTCAAATCCACACTAATACCTCACCAATTTCAGAAGTTTCTTGAGTTGGACAGAAATTGAAGAAGGTATACGTGATTCTTATAAACCTTAGCTTTCAAACCCGAAATTGGTACATGCATGTTGAAATTGAACATAGATTTTGGTTTCTTTTGCTGTCATGAGTACAAAAACGCACATCATACTTAAGTTTTGAGCATTTGGGTTGAATTTTTGGATGCATGTCAACAAGATGGTCAAATGAGTAAAGAACTCTTTATGCTTGTCAAGTATGATTCAGTTTTATGTCAAAATGTTCTGTTTTAATTTGGGGATTCACGAAGCTAGATGAATCAAAGCTTTGAAATACATTGATGTTAAACATTGGAATTGAAGAAAGTTGGAACGAAATTGACATGTTGGAATTGTAATCTCCTAGATCTAGAGTGTGTAAAGAACACACCATGTTTAAAGATGGAAATTTTAGTTTATGCATATAATGAGGTTGATAATTTGGAAAGTTAGGATAATTAGTTCATAAAATTCATAATATGTGTACTTAAGAACACAAGTAATGCTACAAGTATAAAGGATTTAATAAAAAGTAATTGTTTGACGTTTAATTTATAAACTTGAAGTTTTTGGGTGAAATGAGGAACTAAATTGTTGAGTCATCGGATTTGGTCAAACTTGACCATATAAAGGGAATTCTTGTTAAAAAGTTAATGTTGTGAAGTGTTAGATTATAATATGTAAAGAGAATGTTTAACTTATTAATGGACAAAAATTGAATGTTTTTAGAATAACGGTAGAATGAACTATTTTGCTAAAGGTTGTAGATATGAGACTTAGTTAACATATGTAGTATGTTAATGTTTGAATATGTTACTAATCTTCTATATTATCAATATAGAAGTTAACGAGTGCTCGAAGGCAAATAAGGCAAGAGCTAGTGGAGTGGCGTAGCTAGACGAACCTAGCTACCAAGGTGAGTACATGAAGATTTTTCCCATCACGGGATACATGGCTTTAATAAGAAAAATGTTTATAGTTTGAAACTATATTTATGAAATTACGTAAGAATTTCCAAGATGCGTTATGTGCCTTAATATGCTTTTTCTTTAAAAGATTGTGAGAAATATGATATGATTTTATGCAAAGCTTGTGAAAAGTCAATCTAGTAATATTTATATTATCACACATGTATCTCATGGCATTGTACTATTATCTTGTACAAAAGAAAAGAAATATTTTAAGCATGCACGGAGTGTGAATGCATATGAGTCGCGTAAGGTCCGAACACGTCCCCGTAACGGGACAATAAGACTCTACTGGGATGGTACCTCCTGTCGCGAAGTAGAAGTCTCATATGATGCCAAAATAGGGTGATTTGTTCTCCTGTTTTGGTAAGCTTAATAATCACGAAAAACGTGATTTGGTCTTTTTAGACCCTATGATGCGGTGAACAACCATAAGCTATTGTCATAAATAATGACACGGTCTTTTTAGACCCTATGATGCGGGTAGGAAGCCCGTTAGCTTGCATTAATGTGAGAATCATGCATTGCATGTGCATCTATTTTGTATGATTCGTATTGGCCTGAATATAATGTTTAAGTTTCAAAATTTTCTATGAGTCTAAAACCCATGTAGCTCACGAGACGTTTCGTCTTACATATTTTTGTTTTAATGCCATGTATCTCAGGTTCAAGTTCGAAAGTTTAAGATGCCAAGACTGTTATGCTAGGATGCTTTTGGGAGATTAGATGGAGCTAAACATTATATAATATCCAGCTTTTGTTATGGTTAATCCTCTCTTTGCTTGCTATGGTATTTGTATATGAAATTGTAACGCCCATGTTTGTGAACTTGCAAACACGATGTTTTTGTAAACCGTAGTTTTGGTATTCATGTCTTTTAGACATGAAACGTATTGATATCATAGCAATATAAAAACTTTCTGAAAACTATGTTAATCATCACGTTGATATGCTTTTAATGTTTATGCGCTTTTGGCGCGACTGTGTTTTAAAGTTTATGCACTTTTGGCACTACTATGTTTTTTTTAGCGTCACTGCGCTTTTGACGAAATGCGCTTTTGACGAAATGCGCTTTTGGAGCTAATGTGCTTTTAGTGCTATTATATTAATAAAATAAAAAGGACAAATTTAGGGCGTTACATTTTATGTGGAAAGATTCTTCATCGCCTATATATGAATCCATCGCCTATATATGAATCCTATTGTCTGAATGTACATTTACATTTGAAACACTTCACCAAAAGTCTTTTAGTATCATTTTAGGTAACAAAGTTGGTGAGCAGGGGGCACAACATAGTTTCATAACATGACTTTCATTTGTTTATGATTCTAAAATCCCATCCCTAAAGTACGCTTATGCTTTTTTTTAGTGTAACTCATTGAAAATGGAATGCACTTGGGTAGTGTCAATCACATATTCGATGAATATGCTACCCTCATTGTCATCAATGTTTTCTTCGTGTACTGCTTTTTTGACTCGTTGATCATCATACAGTTTACTTAAGAAATATTCATGATTTGTCTTATTCGTACATTAATTTCATCTGTTTGTTCAATATCACCATCCAATTTGTTTGATAAGTAATCATCACGGGATTCACCTTTAATTCTAGCCACATTTTCATCTAGACTAATCAATTATTCCTTGTCTTCCACAAACTAATCCTCTAACTCACACTAAAGTGGTCAACATAAAGTAATATTCTCTCACCTTTTGTTAGGTACCTAATTTTTATAAATGTAGCACAGTCTACTTCATCTTTAACGAGTTGAATACCAAAATGCAAAGGTAGATTTAGGAGATATACACAGTTATTTTCAAATGCAAACATGAAAATGTATAAACAACCAAACCTGACGTTAAGGTCAACTTTTACATAGACTATTACAATTATCGAGAACTTCTAAAAGCCCTAACTATAACAACTTCAATTTTCTTTTAAGATAATCACTTCACAAAGGATATCAGTTTGATAAATTGGGTTGTGATTATATTATTATAAAGGGCATTTATTTAGATATTGTTTTCCATGTCAACTAACACATATGGCTAGGAAAACAGACACAAAATTAATCAATATATCCATGCAAGCATGTGTAATTGGGTCACTGCTTTAAATTAATCAAAATGACTTACTTGACACGTTTTTTGAAATTTTAATGATGCATAATACTCAAAAAAGTCTAGGGGGAATAAACTATATATGGTAAGTTCATGGTGTTATAATGTCATTACCTCAATTAAGAAATGACCCAAATACCCACTAAAATGGCCCTTTCTAGGCTACAATTTCAGCGAATTGTGAATTCTCTGTGGTTTTATAATTGAACGATCCCTTAAGCATATAGTATTTAAGTTTGGAGAAAACTTTATCTTTATTTTTTACATTATTCAGTTAAGAGTCAAGGAAAAAAACCTCTGATGGAGGACGAAAACACTTCATTATGAACTTTCCTAAAATTCATCCAAAATTCTAGTTAGATCACCGTAGATAAATATTTGTATATGTTATGCATTATTTTTTTTGTACATTCTTATTTAAAGGTAAATGAAATCACAGATGAACCATCTAATTAAATGAAACCATCTAATTATAATCTATGACGAGTTACAGAAAATCACAGATAGGGAGCCTCTTCTGCGATTCTTCTATTCAAGTGAGATTATACAAGTGTTTGATGCATAACCTTATGCATCAAATAATTGTTCAATCTCACTTGATGAGAGAACTGAGAATTCACATTAAACATTTGTACAATTCACTTTAGGAGAGTAAATTGTAGATAGGAGCCTTATTTACGATTTCCTCTCCTCTAATAAGATTGTATAAGTGTTTAATACATAAGATTATGCATTAAAAACTTGTGCAATATTACTTGAGAAAAAAAATCATACATGAGGCTCCCATTTGTGACTTCCTCTAACTCATATGAGATTTCCTCTAACTCATCTGTAATTTCTTTTAACTCATTTGAGATTAGAGCTAGATGGTTCGTCTGTGATTTCTTTTAACTTAAAAAAATAAACAAAAAAAATAATGCCTAGCACATATAAATACTTATCTACAATTTTCTAACTAGAACTTTAGATAAATATTAGAAAAGTTCCAAATAAAGGGTTTACGTCATTCATTAGATTATGATTAACTCTCAACTCAATATGTAAAAATAAGAATAAAGTTATTTTTTCCAACGTTAAATACTATGGGCATATGTGCTCGATCCATAATGAAACCATAAGCCATAAGCAGGAATCACAGCACAATGAGCCATTTGCAATTTTTTCCAACGTTAAATAATATAGGCGTATGGGTTCGATACATAGGTGAATTTAAGGTGTAGTTTAGGATTAGATAGAATCAGATTTTCCGTTCTAACAAGATTGGGTTAGTTCTTAAATTTTTTGTTATATTTAGTAAATAATTGAAAGATCAGGCTAAATATATATTTATCATATATATATATATATATATATATATATATATATATATATATATATATATATATATATATATATATATATATAGGGCTAGGTTATAATAAGAATGACAATTATTGTGTTACCTTGTAACCAAATCCTGGCCATCGGATTTCATTCTCGTAACAATGAAAAAAACACATTCTTAACAGAATAAATTTTTGACATAATAAGTTCTTATCATTCTTAAAAAAATGAAATAAATTTTGTACATTCTTAAAAGAATGTGTTTTAAATGAGTGGTCCAGATTGAGTTTTAATGTTACACAATACTTGTATGAATATATTTGATCCTAGCCCTAATTGACAGTGGTTTTAAATCGTTTACTCATAAATAAGTTATTTTCTATTATATCTCATTATAAATAGAAAAATAAGTATAATTAAAATTTTAAAGAAACTAATTGTGATTATTTTATATTTGGTAATCAAAAATATTATTTCACTGTATACATATAATATAAGACTTCATATCAAGGTTGTCAAGATCGAGATTTTATATAAGATGCTTTCCACTTTGCAAAATTATGATCGTATATAAGATCTTACTAAAAGCATAATTTTTTTTTCATACATCAATTAACCATTCGGTTAATAATAAATAATTAAAAACATGGAAAATACATTTCCAGTACATCATTTATCAATAAACAATTAAAAAGAGGTTTTCTTGTTATCATATTATATTCATTTAGCTAGTATAAGACAAAATATTTAAAAAAAAATTAGTAACGATCCTACGATTTTACGATCGATTGCCCAGATGGGATCGTTGGATCGTACGATCAGGATCACAATTTTAACAACCTTGCTTCATATATTAAGTTTTTCAATTTAAAAATTAAACAAAAAATATTGTAGTTTTATTAGTGATAATTATGTATAACGCAAGATATAGTATAATAACTAACGTAGGTAGCCAACTAGCAGCCAAATAGTTGTTTTTCTTGGTTTAAGCCTTAAAGGTGATTGGTCCACGTGTGGTGACTTGAGCAATACTTAAATTGTTAATTATGACAAAAGTAGAAATTCATCTCTTTGGACCTGTCGACCTGATGTGTTTGATGATCCAATGCACTTTTACTCACCAAACGGTTTGAGTATGTTATACTACTCCTAATCACATTAATAATCATAACAATCTTATAAAAAAATAACCACTTGGCACTTCATGTTTAGATAATATTCTAGAAGTGATCGTTGTGGTTTATAAAAAATCGTAATTTGAGTTTAGTTTTGTATTTTGTTATATTAATTGTCTTGTGATTTCATTTTGTATATTTGGTTTTTTTGCTGCAAAATACTATTTGACTATTAGTTGTTTAATTCTAGGACCAAATCCAATAATATAATATACTTATCAAAGTGGAAATATATTCGCTAATTTGTTAGATTTAACTTTATTTTTAGGGATAATGTCATAAATGGTAACCAATAATATATAATTTGTTCTTTAAGTCATTTATCTTTTAACTGCATTCAATATGTCACTAATTTTTTTTCTGTGTTCTCATTATACCATTAGAGTGTATTTCAATCTAATAATTCTTTCAAATTCGATGTTATTATAGATGCAATATTAGTGACAGAGTGGTCAAAATGAATAAATTATGTTATATTAAATGTCACAGTGGACAACACATAAGATTCAGTACCAATTATCCATTTAATATCTATTCTAATGGTGTAATGAGAACACAGAAAAAAGTTTAGTGACCTATTGAATACAATTAAAAAATAAGTGACCTAAAAAGCAAATTATGAATTATTGGTTGCCATTTTATGACATTAACCCTTATTTTTATGATATTGATTTTGTTATTTTTTTAAAAGTTAATATTTTATTATTTATTTATTATTATTTTTTTAAAATGGTTAACTTATACACATACTAATATATTCCTAAATATACGTATTTTCATCCAAAGTAGGACTTGAACCTTAGTCAAAGTCAAAGGCTGAGGAACACATTTTTGTCAATTGCTGATATCACTAAGTCATAGACTATGTCTATTTCTTATGATAGAAATGACAATGTAGATGTTAATGCCGGCGGCATCAAGGTGCCATGTAGATGTTGATGAGTGAAATATACACCATACCGTCTAGTCTTATTAACTAGTGTTATACCCTCCAATCAGTGTACTAATGGCAACCAACTTTCAGTTTTTTTTCTTTGTGACATGCACTAATGGCAACCAACTTTCAATTTTTTTATGTTTTTATTTCATGATCTGCACTAATAGCAACAAACTTTCGACTTGTATTTCATCTATTTGAACTTGTGTTTTGTAATCTAATGCAAAGAATGCCAAGTTAGTTTCTTTTTCGTATTAAATAGCAACGTACTTTTCTTTATCTATATTTTTGTGTCTTGATGCAAAAAGGGCAAGTTAGTTTTCTGTTTTCGCGCCAAATAACAACACACTTTTTTTTTTCTATTTATTATGACCTGATACAAAAAAGACAAGTTGGTTTTTTGTTTTGGTGCTAAATAGCAACATACTTTTATTTTTATTTTTTATGTGATTTGATGCAAAAAAGACAAGTTAGTTTCTTCTCTTTTTCGATCTAAATAACATCGTGTTTTCCCTTTTTTTATTTTTTTGTAACCTGATGTAAAAATGGCAAATTGATTTTTTTGCACTAAATAGCAAAAACACTTTCTTATTTCTATTTTTGTGACCTAATGCAAAAAAGGGAAAGTAAGTTTTTCTTTTTTTGCGTTAAATAGCGACATACTTTATTGTGCCTATTTTTGTTACATACTACAAAAAGGGACAAGTTTATTCTTTACGCTAAATACCAACGCACTTTCCTTTTTCTATTATTTGTGGCCCAATGCAAAAAGGGTAACTCAGTTTCTTTTTTTTTTTGGGTGCCAAATATCAACGTACTTTTCCTTTTCTATTTTTTGTGACATGATGCAAAAAAGAAAAATGTACTTGCAATTCTTATGTTTCGTGCTAAATAACAAGGTACTTTTTATTGGTTGAGCTCATCGGTGTGCAATATTAATCAATTCAAGGAATACCAATGTACTTTTATTAATTTTTTATTAAAGCATCATATTTTTTTTGTACTACAACATTGCCACTTCCAACAAATTTATACTACAACATTGCCACTCCCTTACAACACTAGAGGCATCCATCGTGACCTGCAACCACCACCATCATCTTCATCAGATGCAACCACCATCGCCACCCGTTAACGTTGTTGGACCAACATCTCACCATAATCACCATACTACCATCAAACAGAGAGAAAATAGGAAAATATCACACCTTCATCAATCCTCCTACATGTTAGTATTTTGGAATTGATTCTTGAAGAATGTACGAATTTCAAAACTAATTCTTGAATAATAAAATGTATGTGAATGAAATGCAGAATGGGGACTGATTCTTAAATGAAATGCAGAATTGAAACTGATTGTTGAAGAATTGAATGTAGAATTGAAATTGATTATTGAAGAATGGTATGTAGAAGATATTTATTATTGAATGGAGCGCAAAATAATGGAATACATACTTGAATGACATGTAGATCTGAAATTGATTCTTGAAGAATAGAATACGGAATTCAAAACTGTAACATCCGTGTTTTGGGCCTAGGAGTTTTGGGCTTAAACCGACAAAATAAAACTTATTTTGTAAATAAAGAAAAAAATGAATAAATAAATATAATGATTTGTTATATTTTCACACTGTGAATAAATGAGCCAAATATAGTTTTAAAATCTATTTGTAACCAAATGTGAGAAATTTTGTCGTAAGGACTAAAAGTGTCAATTTGGCCAAATTTACCCTAAGTAGGACTAGTCATGGATTTGGAAAATTAGAAGATATTATGAAGGAATTGATGTGGAGTTAAATTAGGTCAAATAATTCCTTGAATTAATATTAATGACCTAAATTGTAAAGAAATTAGTGAAAGGGGCCGTTTGTGTCAATTTGGGAAACTAAGGGTTAGTATTGACCTAGACAATGACTCAAGTGAAATAAATAATTATATTTGGGGCATAAGTGTGAATCTATAGACTTCTAGTTAGAAGAGTGGACTTTTTGGGTGTTGGGTGAAGAAAGATCAAACTATAGGGACTATTATTGCCAATTATGAAAGATACTAAGTTTTAGAGAGGAGTTTCCCCCATTTCAGCCAAAATTACGTTTTTTAGAGATAGAGATGGAGGAAGTGGCGATTTCTTGAGTTCTTGATAGATTGGAGATTGGTTTTGATGATTCTTGCAAACCCTTGAAGTTCTTAGTCAATCTAAGGTATAAACCCTTCATTTTCTAGCTTGTAAACCCATTTTTGGGTGGGGTTTTATGTCAAGTCCGAAAATAGTAATTTGGGGGAGGAAATCCTAGGATCCCAAGTGTTAGTTTATGATTCTAGTTCATGTTTTGATCAACATCCAATCCATGGATGATCTATATCCAATTACTTGATTGATTTGGGTGTTATGAACCCTAGAATTTGGGGATTTGTTGAATAGTTAAAGAATCTAGAAACTGATGGATGATTATGGTGGTTTTGGTTGAGGGGATTCATTTCTAATGATTCCCTAAGGATTCCAACCCTTGATGTGTAATCTTAAACCTTGAATCACTAGAATATGGGAATTGGGTGTTGAAATGGGTTTTATTCATGTTTATGATTAATGGATCTTTTGGTTTAATGGATGAATGAGTTATTGCATCAATTTGGAAGTAATAGTGGAGTAAGGATCATTCCTAATGATTCCATGGAATGGAGGAAGGAATCTCCACTTGTAATCATCAATTGATGGATTAGAATTGGGTATTCCATGTGTTTAACCATTTGGACCAATGATTGGAATTCGGGATTCCATGAGGCTATTTTCTTTATAGTTATGTGGGAATGACTCCCTTAAGGTATGACCTTGGTTAAGAACTTATTTGGGACTTGATGGTGTTAAGTGTAATGATTGACTTGGAACATAGTTCATTAACCACTTGTTAGGAGATAAGAACTTGAATTGTGATTTCCATTGGTTTAAGTCATGAACACTTGGATTGGGAGTTGAATACTTGTAAATGAGTTCTTAGATGTGTATTTTCATGTATAATTAGTCTTGGGTTGAATTAGGACTTGAATTGGGTCAAAAGGGAGTGGAAAGGACAAAAAACGAAGCTATAGCGTGCAGAACACGACCCGTGTTGCAGAACACGATCCGTGTAAAAGGGTCTATGCTATCTGCTGGGTCTGACACGACCCGTGTCAGGGAGCCCGACCCGTGTCAGAGGGTTTTCTAGATTTTCATCATTTTGGGGTTTTAAGCTTTATGGTTTGGGCCTTGGTCCTTGTTTTAATGTCAAACTTTGGGGGATGTTTTAACAAAGATTTTCATTATATTAGGAAGCTAAGGACTTCAATTTGGGATGGTGGATGATAGTTCCTTCTTAGTTCAAAAGAAGTAATTATAGTGCGATTTTTAGATGAAACGAGTATGACACCTTCCATTCTTGTCTTGTAGGAAGGAGGAATATTGTAATTACTTTAAGGTGGGACTAAGGACTTGAGTTATCACTCAACTAGGAGGATTTTGATGGAAGAGTTGATGTCTAGAAGCGCCTTCAAATGCATCAACCTTGTGTGGAGTTAGTGTTGACTCTTCAGTTGACCTTGTGTGAGTTTACTGGGAGTACACATCCCAACTATTATCTTTTGTGTGTGTTATCAACTCTTTTCATGCATGCTTGTAACACCCCAATTTCAAAAAAAGCTAAAAATTCATTTATTACCAAGGTTCCCATAAAATATTTATTCCAAGAGTAAAACCGTTCAACATATTATTTAAACCAACTACGGAAACATTTGAAAATACTATAATAGTTAATTAAAATAAATCCCTTGTATGCGATGCGCTGCCGTCAAGCCTTGCCCTTCCCTTTGTCATTTTAAATACCTGAAATGTTATAAAATCAACAGGTAAGCTTAAAGTTTAGTGAGTCCACAAACTACCACACATGCCCACATATTAAACAACCCGTCCTCGAGAACGACCCAACCCTACCCGCCATACAACAGCTACGGGCGTCCACCATACAACTGAAGGGTTTTCTATGCAATCAATGAACAAATAATTCCTATGGTTCACATGCAACCCTAGAAAGATCTATGTTTTCTTCTATGAAGATAATAAACTAAAAACCTAAAGGAACAATTATTTCTAAAGATCAAAACTGAGAAAAACCAACCTTTTGATCTTATGATCCCTGAAGCTAGCAGCACAAGTGTCCTGCCTCAAATGGTGTCACACCCAAAGCAATGGAGAAGACAGTCCAGCAGAGTCATCACAGTGAGAAAAGGCGTGAATTTTGAGGAGCGAGAGGGTTCCTTTTATAGCCTCTTAGGGTTACACCTGAAACCCTAAGGAGCCTCCAAGTGGGCAAGCCTGTTGACCACTTGGACCAGATCCCTAAACCCTAATTAGGGTTTTCGCCAACCCTAGAGAAGCATCCAAGGGTGGCGCCACTTTTGGCCCCTGGACTTTTCTTTGCCAGTTATTCAACTATTGAATAAATACAAACCAGTCCTCACACTTTTAATCGATTAATTTAATCACTAAATTAAATCCAATTAATTCTAGATTAAATCTCAATTAATTATTATAGTTTCTAATTAATATATTAACACTTAAATATATTAATAAACCATTTAATTAATTCTATTGATTTATTAAACAATTAATAAATCAACCTTTTACTCTACTGAACTCTATCCTGACCTCCAGCTATGAGGGCAACCCAAATGGATTTTGCTTCAAATAACAAGATAAATATAAATATAAAGTCATGGCTTAGACACCTAATCCAACAGTCTCCCACTTGGATAAGTCTATGACTTTAATTTATCTTCTGATTAATTAACAACCTGCAGCTTCCAAGAAACTGATGCCGAACTCTGACCTAGTCAGTTCTTTCCATAGATAAGTGATCATATGATCCTTCGTCCAACAATATATTTTCAGACACGAGACATGGATTGAGATCAATCTCTGTTCGATACTATGTTTCCCGATTTCCGATTCTGCTTATGACTTTCGGACTTCTAATTGAACACATCAACTTAGTCCAGGCTGGCCAGCACTTTAGTCAACTTCAAAATCATCGAGAGGCCTACAGATATCTGTTTCCCATCAGGGTCAAGGAACGAATAAGCTTCGACTCATATGATTGTGTATTTTACTTATCAAATCGTACACAACAATGCGTTTTGTAACATCGAGTTACCGATGCGTTTTCGCATTATCAATGCACAATCGACTCGTAAATTTCAACTCATATGTCTCTGCTTCAAGATCATACGATATTATCGTCTCAACATTGCTCGTGATGTAATCCATGAAGCAATCTGTTGAGCGCGGGTTTATCCAATACTCAAATCTCTATTTCTAAGTACTCATGAACGTTGTAGCAGTCTTACTGCAATGTCTAACTCCTTAGACAATCTACAAACCAATTCACGACAGTCTTCGTTCATACTTACTCCCGAAAAGTATGAGCGACTGTGGACTTTTGAATAATCAAATTATTCGGGAAGTGAAACATGCAAAATTGAAACATAAAATCTGACCGGTGGCTACTCTTTCCTAATTACCAAGTCTCCACGAGGTAATCACCAAGTCGGATTTTACATAAAACTATTATCGGTTTCTAGATTCCTTTTAAAGTATTTAATTCGTGTTATGTATCTATGTCTACTTGACCTTTCACTCTTTCTATGTATTCAAATGTCATACATTTATACACTTTATCCGATCGGATATCCTTCCGATGATATTTCAATTTTGGTCATACCGTTATTCTCACTAACAACTCCATTCTATGTACTGTGACTTTCCATGGTTCTCGGGATATTTAGTCCACATGACTGCACCCTAAGACTATTTCGAGGTGTTACGATGTGCCGGTGAGCCACACGCGCTCTATCGGAATGCCAACGAAATTCTTTAACCATTAAGTCCTTATTTGAAAACTCTTTTCAAATTGATATCAACATTCACCCCAATCATTTCCCAATGATTTCCCACGTATGTACAAAATCCATTAAGTATTCCTAGCCAGGTCATATCCTGAATCTGACTCACTATGCTCTAAGCATTAAGTCATCAAGACATGTTCATGACACTTCTGATCGATCCAAGAAATTTGTTGGATTCGATCTAGTCCTATTCCAAACCCTTTTGGAATCTTAGGATTACTTATAATCCTTGTGTCACGACTTTTAATAACTATATCCTTTCAGAGACTTTTCTTCATGCATCTTGAATCTTATCAAGATCATGCTTACTATGGCCAGGTCTATACTGATGACGACATTTATTTGATATATGTCAATGGATTATGTGAGTATGTTGCACCTTTTATATCTCTCATGCCAAATCATCACACTTTGCAATGACAGGAAACTATTTCCTAGGGTAATGCATCTTGAGTCTCATCAAGATCATTTTTGCAGAGTTTCGATCTATCTCATAGACGTTTATAACCACCCGAGCATGCCGTATCTTTATTAAGTCTTTCATAGCGATCCGTCTCTTAACACCAAGTCATTACACTTTGTAATGAAAAGAGACGTTTCCTAGAAACATTATGTAACACACATATGAAGATAATAGATAACAGCGACACTCCCACTGGCTTTGACACGGTTATGGACTATTCACAAAATCCAGAACCTTTGGCACATTTTGAGAATCCAAACCTTTCTGACATCTTAACGGATATCTTTCAGCCCCTTTTCAAAATCCAATCCTTTGGCATATTTTGAGAATCTGAATATCCTTTCTTGCGAGATGCCCGCGGGGAAATCCCGGGCCCATGTACCTTTATAGTGGCATATTCTTTGTGAGTTCCTATTAGTGTGCCGGTGATCCACACGCGCTCCACTAACGACTTACAATATGCAGTATCCTTTCAGATTTCATCTTCTATTAAGAGTGCTTCTCTCGGAGTCAATTACTTGACTCTGAGTATCGTCTCACTCAACCAGATGTTTTGAAGGTACGTTTCTGTCCATGCTGCTTTCGTTTGATGATTCAATTACTCCCACTGGTTTTTAGACCAGGTGTAAAATCAATCAAACCGTCACATAGACTGTATCTCGTCCTAAGGTTCTCTTAATTGGCAGCAACCGGGCTCACCAATGCTTCCAAGTAGTCGGATTGAAAATCCGTACCAACTATAGTGTTTTACCACTAATCGGTATGTCACGCTGATCATAACTACTTATGATGGTGATCAGTACTACTGGTCAAGAGAAGATAATGTCAGAATTAAATCAAAAATCTGATTTCTACTCTAAGCCTAGTGATGACTAAAGGTTATTTCACTTGGCTAATCCTGAACTCATTCAGGACTGTCCCAACTCCCACTGTCTCCTTAGAATATGAGTTCTTTCTAAAAGAGCTCTTTCTTTTCCAGGTACAGCGGGATAGCCAGTGAAATGACATTTCTGATTAGGTTCAGGCCAGTCATGAGGTTCGGACGAGGTTCGGACGAACACTACAAGACCCTGGACCTTTAATGTACAAGTGGGACAATCCTAGCTTTACATTTCAGACAATGTCTGCAAAGCCTACTTAGTCGAAGATGTGGTTGGAATATGGTTTATATGGTCTGACTGGTTTAGTGTTTAATTTACGGGAAACTAATTGGAAATGTATCTCATACATCGAGGATCGAACTGTTTCGACCAATGCTCCATTATCTTCCCTAGGACACATTACAACTATTAATGTTCTTGGAAGAGAATGACTGTGAACCATTTTCCCAATTTAAGTTGTCACTCAGGTTCTATAGATCTCGTACTTCCTTTGAAGTCCTTGAACTGTTCAAGGTTTCAATTCAATCGCTTATTCTGATAAGCGTAGCCATATTCGTCATTCTGAATGACAAATATCACGAAGTACAAACTATTGTGTTTTATTTGAAGATTCGAGCAACACACAGCAACTGATGTGTTCGTTGCTCCTAATCTCAACGTCCTTTACATATCTATGTAAACTTATGACTTTGTTAATGCTGGTCAAGACTTGCAATCTTCAGTTGACTCCAAGTTAACTGATTCCAAAATCCTATCCTCTGGATCTTTGGGTGATTCATTTCTTGCCATTTGTGCTTTATAAAGAACGTAATCATCATCTGACTCTAAGTCATATGATTCCAAAATCCTGTCCAACTGGATCTTTGGTTGATTCATTTCTTGACACATCAAGAACTCAATTCATCATGAGACTCTAAATCAAATGATTCCAAAGTCCTGTCCAACTGGACCTTTGGTTGAATTGATTCTTGTAAGGTCTATCTTAACAATCATAATAGACACAATTCCTAAGATCCAAACACTTTGGATGCATTCAATATTCAAGTTATCATCAATAATGCATTCAACTTAATCATACAACATTTCAAGGATAATTTCAAACAACAAATGTTAAAAGAAATTAAACGACAATTTTATTAAAAACAAAATCCTTGAACAATGTACTATATGATAGACAATGACTTACGCATCTAAAAGCTAATAACAATATTTCAATATCTAACTAAACTTCAAAACTGCATGAGCCGGAAATCCAATCCAAATGTGCTCCTATACGCCAATGTCCCGTACCCTACTGATTCCCTGCATACAAACCAAAAATGTGACTATCACATTATGCATCAAGGAACTATGGAACATGAGTTTTGAGGTTTTTAGATATACCTGAGCTTTCAAAAGATTTTGACCTTGGAGCGTCATCCAATCTTTCCGCGACTGTATCCGATTTTGTGGATTCCCAGTTTAAGACATGTCCAGACGATCTGGATCGTTTCTTGCTGCGTCTTTTCACTGAACTTAATCCAGAAGTAGCTGAACCATTGGAGCTATGCCTGTCCAAGAGTGACTCGTATAAAGTCAACAGTGGACGCATTTCCATTAAGTTCTTTTTCTGGTATTCCTTTCTATACGTCTGAATGAACAGATCGTGCCGGTTAACCACACACGCTCCGTTAATAATGACAAAATCAAGAAACCCATTGCAAGTCTTTGCGGATCCCAGTTGGCGTTCCGGTAAACTACACACGCTCCACCAACGTTCCACAAAGTGCAATGTGCAATTCCATGGATTAGCACCAATTCACATTTTTATCCTAAAGTAACTAGATTGGGTTTTGTTCAAAGTTCTAGTACTTTCAATTATAGCATTATACTTTTAAGAGGCTTAGCGGTTCTGTCAAACCCGTTCGGCTAACGACACTCGACTGACTAGGAGAGCGGTGGGTAAGAGTGGATACCCATTAGACTGCCATTTTATAGTTAGTCGCCTTATACCCTCTTTATAGGACAGTTTTGTGAATGAGGCCTACTAGCGGTAAGACTAACCAGTTTAATCTTATATATAAATATTAACTTTTAATCATAAATATATAAGATATATTTTAATCTCATTAAAATATTTTAGAATTAATTATTTCTTAATTTTCGCAAATTTTAAACTATTTTTCGAAAATTTAAATTAATTCTTTAAACCGATTTAATCGATCTTTTAATTAACAATTAATTAAACTAATTAAATCTAAGATAGATTTTAAGAAATTAATCAAATTAATTTTTCTATCTTGGTCCCTATATGGTTCGAAAATTATACAAGCCAACACATAAGACTTCTAGTTATTTTATTAATCCAATTAGTTACCAAAATAGCAACCTACTTATAAAAGGCAAGTAAATCAAGCAATTAAGGGAGGGACCAAATGGGTGGCGGCTAGGGTTAGGAAACCCTAGCCAAAAATTGATCCAAGGCCATCCTTGGTGATGTTCATCGCAAAAAACACCAAGGCAAAAACAATCCGTGCAATTTATATCATTCACAAGAAAAACAAGTCTAAGCTCTGATACCACTGAAGGGTTTTCTATGCAATCAATGAACAAATAATTCATATGGTTCACATGCAACCCTAGAAAGATCTATGTTTTATTCTATGAAGATAATAAACTAAAAACCTAAAGGAACAATTATTTCTAAAGATCAAAACTGAGATAAACCAACCTTTTGATCTTATGATCCCTGAAGCTAGCAGCACAAGTGTCCTGCCTCAAATGGTGTCACACCCAAAGCAATGGAGAAGACAGTCCAACAGAGTAATCACAGTGAGAAAAGGCGTGAATTATGAGGAGCCAGAGGGTTCCTTTTATAGCCTCTTAGGGTTACACCTGAAACCCTAAGGAGCCTCCAAGTGGGCAAGCCTGTTGACCACTTGGACCAAATCCCTAAACCCTAATTAGGGTTTTCGCCAACCCTAGAGAAGCCTCCAAGGGTGGCGCCACTTTTGGCCCCTGGACTTCTCTTTGCCAGTTATTCAACTATTGAATAAATACAAACCAGTCCTCACACTTTTAATTGATTAATTTAATCACTAAATTAAATCCAATTAATTCTAGATTAAATCTCAATTAATTATTATAGTTTCTAATTAATATATTAACACTTAAATATATTAATAAACCATTTAATTAATTCAATTGATTTATTAAACAATTAAGAAATCAACCTTTTACTCTACTGAACTCTATCCTGACCTCCAGCTATGAGGGCAACCCAAATGGACTTTGCTTCAATTAACAAGATAAATATAAATATAAAGTCATGGCTTAGACACCTAATCCAACAACAACAGCTATGGACACGGGAAGGTTCTACCCATCATACAACAGCTATGGGTTCCCGGTTATGGCCCAGCCCATCATACAACAGTTATGGGACAAGGCAGTAGTCCAACTCGTCATACAACAGTTATGAGGGGACATGCATCAGTACTGAGCCCAACAACACATAACCACATATATAGAGCAAATCATATAACTGTAAATAACATTCAAGATGCCTAACATGCAACATCATATAGTAAGCTGAGGATACTCACCTGATTCGAAACCGCACATACATACTTTAATATCCCCACTTAGTTCGTCCACACAACTATATCCCACATACACAACATGTCAAGCACTGACTAAACTCATATAGACTTGCCTATAGTCTTCTAAGCCCTATATCCCACATACACAACATACTTTAATATCCCCACTTAGTTCGTCCACACAACTATATCCCACATACACAACATGCCGACCCGCGTCGTTGACATAGCCTCTCCGCGCCACGGACTCGTATTAATCCAAAGTCTTCTAAGCCCTAAATCAGTTCAGTCATCGGCTAGGGTTTCATTCCATACCCTTCCTGGGATCAGAAACTACCCTAAGATCACTTCCTCATGGACATGCAAGTCCATGTATGTCCTTGATCCAAACCCTAAGTGTTACAAGTCACCTAAGACTACTAACCAAGGGATAACACCTTAATACGAGATAAAATGAAATATTAGAAGGTATATCCTCTTACCTTGCTTCTGGAGAACAGAGGAATGCACTCGATCGACTACAAGCCTTTCCCCACGTTTGTATCTCTTCCTTCAAACCTTCAAAGCCTTGGAACCAAAGAGCCTCTGTTGAAACCAGTCGACTTCACTCTAGGAATTTCCCAAAAACCCGAACCCTAGGGCTGGGACCCTTTATATAGGCATTTAAATCGGAATTAGGGTTTTCACATTAGCGGCGCACCGCGCTGTGGATCCTTTAAGGCCGCGCCGTGCGTACAAAATTATTCGCGAATCCAGATCCCTCCCGAGCCGCGCCGCGGATCCGTCCGGGCTGTGCCTCGGCAGAACGGGTCTTACAATTCTCCCCCACTTAACTGGATTTTGTCCCTGAAATTCGCGCCGGTAAACAATTCTGGATAATGCCTCCGCATTTCCTCCTCCGGTTCCCAAGTCCACTCGGACCCTTTACGATGTTTCCACTGAACCTTAACTAATCCTATTGTTTTATTTTGCAAAGTCTTTATTTTCCTTTCAATGATGGCAATCGGTCGCTCCACGAAATTTAGACGTTCGTCTAATTGAATATCCTCCAAAGGCACTAATGTAGATTCCTCGGTAATGCACTTCCTGAGTTGCGAAACGTGGAACGTGTCGTGAATCTGGCTAAGCTGTTCGGAAGCTCCAATCGGTAAGCTACCTTACCTACTCGCGCGATGATTCGATAAGGTCCAATGTACCTAGGGCCAAGCTTTCCTCGCTTCCTAAAACGAATAACTCCCTTCCAAGGTGAAACCTTAAGAAGAACATAATCCCCAACTTGAAACTCGAGATCGGACCGTCGCCTATCTGCATAACTTTTCTGGCGACTCTGAGCCGTTAACAATCTCTCCCGAACCTTCTGAATTAGCTCAGTTGTCTTGAGTACTACCTCAGTACTACCCAATACCCGCTGGCCAACCTCGCCCCAGCAAATAGGAGTCCGACATTTCCTTCCATACAACATCTCAAAAGGAGCCCTTCCAATGCTCGCGTGATAACTGTTATTATAGGAAAACTCAGCTAGAGGGAGATGGGAATCCCAACTCCCGCCAAAATCGATAACGCATGCCTCAGCAAATAGGAGTCCGACATTTCCTTCCATACAACATCTCATGTGGCTTCAACTGTCGCGAGGCGTAAGCTATCACCCTGCCTCGTTGCATCAAGACTGCTCCCAATCCTGAGATAGATGCATTGCAATAAACTACCATATCCTCCATGCCTTCAGGCAAGGTTAAAACTGGAGCTTCACACAATTTCTGCCGCAAAGTCTCAAAAGCTTGCTGCTGCTCCTCACCCCACCGAAAAGCAGCGTTTTTCTTAGTTAGCCGAGTCAAAGGTACCGCAACCTTTGAGAAGTCTTGGATGAAACGACGATAATAACCAGCCAGACCCAAGAAACTTCTAATCTCCGAGGGAGTCTTCGGAACCTCCCACCGCATCACGGCCTCCACCTTAGCCGGGTCCACCATGATTCCTTGCTCGTTGACGATGTGACCCAAAAACTGGACCTCCCGCAGCCAAAAGTCACACTTGGATAATTTTGCATAAAGTTTCTCCTTCCTTAAGGTCTCCAATACTTCCCTTAAATGCTGTTCGTGTTGCTCCCTGCTCCGAGAGTAAACTAAGATATCGTCAATGAAAACTATAACCGACCGATCCAACATCGGTCGACACACCCGGTTCATTAAGTCCATAAAAGCTGCAGGGGCATTGGTCAGTCTAAACGGCATCACTACAAACTCGAATTGGCCGTACCTCGTCCGAAAGGCCGTTTTCGGGATGTCTTCCTCCCGTACTCGCATTTGATGGTATCCTGACCGCAAATCTATTTTTGAAAACCACGAAGTGCCCTATAGTTGATCGAATAAGTCGTCGATGCGAGGTAAAGGATATCGATTCTTCACCGTAAGCTTGTTCAACTCACGATAATCTATGCACATCCTATTGGAACCATCCTTCTTCTTAACAAATAAAACAGGCGCTCCCCACGGTGAGCAATTAGGTCGAATAAATCCCTTATCGAGTAATTCCCTAAGTTGAATAGACAATTCCAGCATCTCTGGAGGCGCAAGTCGATACGGTGCTTTAGCTATCGGAGCCGCATCGGGAGTTAAGTTGATCTTAAATTCCACCTGACTCTCTGGCGGTACGCCAGGCAGGTCCTCGGGAAAAACATCAGGAAAATCCCGAACCGCCGGTATATCACCTGCTTTCTGTTGTGGCTTCTTTTCCAGCGCGTCTAAAACATAAGCCATAAATCCCGAACCTCCATGTTGAAAATGTCTGCGTGCCCTAGCAGCTGAACAGAAAACTGCACCTCGATTCTTTCTCTCGCCCTGCACCACCAGCTCTCGCCCACTTGGGGTTTGAATCCACACTCGCTTGTTCTTACAATCAATCCATGATTCATGCTGACCCAAACCAATCCATACCGATGATGACTCGAGAGTCACTCAACGGTATAGGGATGAGATCGATCGGAAACTTTATTCCTTGAATCACTACTTCACATCCCCGATAAACACTAGTCGCTTGCACGGTTTTATCATCCGCAATTTCCACTTCTAACGGGCGATGAAGAGTTCCTAAAGCAATACCGAAACCCTTTCCCAGAACGGCAGACACAAAAGAATGACTAGCACCCGAATCAAACAGTACAAAGGTAAGCGTAGAGTTGACTAAGAATGTCCCTAATCAAAGCATAATAGACACATTAATTACACACACCACAAACACGAGGCAAGTAAAGAAAGAGTACCCGTGACGATGTCGGGCGCATCCTGTGCCTCCTCGGCGGTCATGACGAATTCTCGACCCTTGGTCTTAGGGGCTTCCCCTTTCCCCTGCCTACCATCTGTAATCCGGAGTGTAGTGGGTGCCGGATTTTGAACCACTCCCTAAGTTAGACGGGGACATTGGGCTTTGAAGTGGCCTACCTGATTACAATTAAAACAAATCTTGACCTCCTGACGGCAATCTTTAGCATAGCGGCCCTCCTTTCCACACTTATGACATATTAGCACCCAGCAACGTCCCTTATGATTCCTTCCACACTTACCATACTTACCATGGCTCCTTTGCCCTTGCTTTCCCTGATCTGCCCCTCGAAATTTCTTTGACGCCTGCTGAGTCTGAGTAGGCGCCGGACGCTTCTGCCTTTGTTGGGTTTCCAATTCCAACTCTCGGGCCCGAGCGGCCGCGATCATATCGGTAAGAGTTTGGTGCCTAGCAGCAGACACAAATTCCCGAATGTCTGTGCGAAGCATCGCCAAGTATCGTGTCATCCTCATTCGCTCGATTGCCGCAAACTCTGGACAGAAGAGTGCTCGCTCATTAAACTTTTTAGTGATATCCGTCACCGTCTCAGTGGTCTGGGTCAGATTCAGGTATTCCTGCGCCAAGCGCTCCATTTCCACCTGTGGAACATATTCCAGTTTGAACTGTTCCTTGAATTGCGGCCACGTAATAGCATCCAACTGAGCAGGGGTGAGATCTTTCGTTTGTATTTCCCACCAATCTTTCGCACCCTCTCTCAGAAGATTCACCGCAAATGTTACCTTTGAGTTCTTAGGACATGAACAGGTACGGAAGGCACCCTCTACCGCGGAAATCCATCGCATGCTGACAATCGGATCCCTGCCCCCATCGAACATCGGAGGCGAGCAAGCCGAAAAGTCCTTATAGCTTGCATCCCTGGCCCATGACGTGCCCTGAGTAGCCAGTCGCTCCTCGAGCATTGCCCATAGCTCAGCCTTAATCGTACCAAAGAACTGAGGTATCGCAGCCAATACTTCTCGCGAAACCTCCTCCGCTATCAAGTTGCGGAGATTTTCATCAGTTGACCCTTCCGCGTTCGAGGCACCCGCATTTGCCCCTCCGTTACTTCGCATGATTACCATTCTGAATGCGCAATAATTTAATATCAATATTCGGGTCACTCCTATCTACCCAACTAATTGACTTTCTAGGACTTTGGTTGACTACTCTTGACTCAAGCGTGAATCCTGTGCTTTCGGTAGTACTGGCCTGTACTACCTTCCACACATATTCGCCCTTGTTCCAAGTTTATCAACCATCCTCCTAAAATGTCACACATACACCAAAACCACTTCCTATGAACCTTGCGATCATGCACCGTGGTGCCTAGTCATTTCACCTAACTCTCCACCCCACACGTGCCTAAGAGAACTACTGCTAATATCGTCGAGTCGCCTCGCGGACGCACAACCATACACAATCATGAATAAGATAGACGTTTGAATAGCTGATCTACCCTAAAGTCACAACCAAACAAGGAACAGCCAGTAAGGCCAGACCAAAAATTCTCAGGCTATCTTACCCTAATTGTATATAACCTACCAGCATTCACTAAGCAACCTAACGACAGTAGCATAAAATTCCAAAGCAGCACATATGGCACAAAACAGTCTACAGAGTATATTATCCAGGAAATTTTACTTCCTAGCACAATACATTTTATCACATAACACAAACTTGGCATGGGTAATTGGGAATCACAAAACTTACTTGAGCTCGGCTGACGGTTCACATCGCATCTTCTTTTACTTTAATTTAACTTTCCAAAAACATTTTCTTGACAAAATCGCTCAGTCCTAAGTTTGAGTTTGGATTCCCAATACAGTTCATCCAAATCCCTCAAACCAAGGCTCTAATACCAATTTGTAACACCCCAATTTAAAAAAAAAACTAAAAATTCATTTATTACCAAGGTTCCCATAAAATATTTATTCCAAAAGTAAAACCGTTCAACATATTACTTAAACCAACAGCGGAAACATTTGAAAATACTATAATAGTAAATTAAAATAAATCCCTTGTATGCGATGTGCTGCCGTCAAGCCTTGCCCTTCCCTTTGTCATTTGAAATACCTGAAATGTTATAAAATCAACGGGTAAGCTTAAAGCTTAGTGAGTCCACAAACTACCATACATGCCCACATATTAAACAACCCGTCCTCGAGAACGACCCAACCCTACCCGCCATACAACAGCTACGAGCGTCCACCATACAACAGCTATGGACACGGGAAGGTTCTACCCATCATACAACAGCTATGGGTTCCCGGTTATGGCCCAGCCCATCATACAACAACTATGGGACAAGGCAGTAGTCCAACTCGTCATACAACAGCTACGAGGGGACACGCATCAGTACTGAGCCCAACAACACATAACCACATATATAGAGCAAATCATATAACTGTAAATAACATTCAAGATGCCTAACATGCAACATCATATAGTAAGGTGAGGATACTCACCTGATTCGAAACCGTACAGACATACTTTAATATCCCCACTTAGCTCGTCCACACACCTATATCCCACATACACAACATGTCAAACAGCCGCTCGCCGCGGCATGACTTCTTACCCAACGCGTCGCGACTATCTCCGCATAGTTACGGGGCTTAGCCGAACCCGCGTCGCTGACATAGCCTGTCCGAGCCGCGGACTCGTATTAATCCAAAGTCTTCTAAGCCCTAAATCAGTTCAATCATCGGCTAGGGTTTCATTCAATACCCTTCCTGGGATCAGAAACTACCCTAAGATCACTTCCTCATGGACATGCAAGTCCATGCATGTCCTTGATCCAAACCCTAAGTGTTACAAGTCACCTAAGACTACTAACCAAGGGATAACACCTTAATACGAGATAAAATGAAATATCAGAAGGTAGATCCTCTTACCTTGCTTCTGGAGAACAGAGGAATGCACTCGATCGACTACAAGCCTTTCCCCACGTTTGTATCTCTTCCTTCAAACCTTCAAAGCCTTGGAACCAAAGAGCCTCTGCTGAAACCAGTCGACTCCACTCTAGGATTTTCCTAAAAACACGAACCCTAGGGCTGGGACCCTTTATATAGGCATTTAAATCGGAATTAGGGTTTTCACATTAGCGGCGCACCGCGCCGCGGATCCTTTAAGGCCGCGCCGCGCGTACAAAATTATTCGCAAATCCAGATCCCTCCCGAGCCGCGCCGCTGATCCGTCCGGGCCGCGCCTCGGCGGAACGGGTCTTACAATGCTTTCATAGAAAATAAAGTATTGAAGTTTAAAAACAATCAACACATGTATTTATACACTGTATGTATGCATGCATCAATTTATTATTTTTTATTTTTAAAGATTTTATTTTTTTCATTAGCTTAAGAACTTATATTAATACTTAATTCTTTTTATACTTTAAAGTTTAAACAATTATCCTCACAAGAATTGTCTTTGCTAATGAAAACTACCATCTCTTTCTCTCTTTATATATATATATATATATATATATATATATATATATATATATATATATATATATATATATATATATATATATATATATATATACTTTAAAGTTTAAACAATTATCCTCACAAGAATTGTCTTTGCTAATGAAAACTACCATCTCTTTCTCTCTTTATATATATATATATATATATATATATATATATATATATATATATATATATATATATATATATATATATATATAAATATATATATATATATATATATATATATATATATATATATATATATATACTAGTTGTAAGACCCGTGTATTACACGGGATGATACAAAATAATTGTTAAATAAAAAAACCTAAACACTTATAATTATGCATAAAATATTCTCGACATTATATAATGAAATTTTTGGATATATACATTATTAAATTAAGCATTAAATATGGTATTATTTTGTGTTATATATAAAAATATGTAGTTGCTTCTTATTAAATATAAAACTATGATGGTAAAGTAAATTTAAAAAAATAGTTAACGTTAATTTGATATGGTTAACTTTAATTTTACTTATTTTGGTAAAAATAGTAAAAGTTTGTTAGTATTTGTAGTGTTTGTGTAATGTTTACGGTTTAAAGGTTTGGGTGGACCTTGTTATTCCAAACCATGAATGTCTTATTATTTATTAGGAGACTTGTTAATTATTTTAAGAAATATCTACATTTATCATTTTACGAAAAACAATATATACTTTTTGTGTATGTGTAGTTAGCCGAATAAGATCTCTAGTTTGATTGAATCATTAAATGAATATAAATAAAGAACCTATTTAATTGTTTAACTTTGTGTTTTTGTATATAGACCGGATCAATCTAAAAACTAATAAATGAATATTATTTTTTTCAAATAAAATTTTTACATAATTTTCAATTAATCTGATTTAAATTTGCACACTGCAACGGTCATTGAATGTGGGGGTGATAATAGTTTCTTTTCAGTGAACAGTTCCATTTTGACGATTTGGGTTTAAGGTTTATGGTTTACGGGATGAAATGGGTGGTATCCTTAAATAGTACCCGTGCAATACGGCAGATAGAAAATAGTTTCTTTTTGATAAGTTATCTATTTCCGAGAACATGTCATATTCCAAAACCATACAATGTATTAGTAAATAGTTAAATTTCGGCCAAATACTCATTTCCAAAATCATAATGTTTTTCAATATATTTCTTATGGTAATAATTTCCGGCAATTTGAATATTGACAAGTTTGTTGCTATTCAGTAACAACGGTTTGAGAAAATGTACAACTAACATACATTATAGGAGTAGGAGTGAGATATATTTGCCGTTGACAAAAAAATTAATTGTCATTAGAAGTTAATTATATTTCATAACTTTGTTTCTTATTAGCAACCATTATTAGTATATATGTAACAATTTCTAATTTGATTATTAATATGCAATATAATTAACCCAGTACTTAACAATTAGATGTAACAAATTTATTCAAACTTTTAGTTTTAAAAATTCTAATCTGGCTTATGTTACTTATTTTCAAAGACTACCAAAAATTTCTTGTCACAACAATGTTTTAAATAATAAGTTTTTATAACCATTAAGAACTGAAAGTATCTTTATATTACAAATTCTCTCCCTCGTACTTTTTATAAATTAGCATGTTCCTAAGTTACCGACCAGATTACAACCTATTTATAACTTGAAAGTAACGAGTTCCTAAAATCACCAACCTGTTACAACGTGGCCTTAAAAATGTATTTCCAAAGTCTTTGTAAAAGTTAAAAAACAAAATGGAAAACAATTTTTACAAGTCAAAAAATTCATGTCATTTCAATTTATTTAACTTTGCAAGTTACTGTATTTGTTTTTTGTTGAAAAAAGATAACCGCTATTTGTTAGTTCTGATCACACACTAAAGAAAACTAATTAAGTGATTGTGAATAGAATACTAATGTGCCTAAATTATATTTTTTTATATTTTGTTATACATCAAAATGTGGACGTGCTGCTCGAGTCATTTGGGTCTACACACGGTTAGGGTTTTAGAAATTGTCAAGAGATTTGCAAATTGAAGCTGCTGAGAATGTATTAAATGACAGAAATGAATCAAAGATAATGTGTTTTCAATAAAGGGACAACTTCATTCATCTCCTTGTAAAATCTTAATATTACATTAATATCTTTATGAAAGTTAAAATTACGTATATGTTATTATAAAGCTTTAAAATCCACATAAATATCCAAATATATATTTTAATTAAAATCAAGTCAAATTCCGATTAAAGAAACCATCTAAAACTCATATTAGCATGTTCCTTAACTAAACTACCCCTCCAAACCAAATTAATTATCTCTTCTTATTCTATCTATACTTCGTCTTTTTGTCTGATCATCTTCTTGTCCTCGCCATCTCTCTTCTTCCTTCTTTTGATTTCGCTTACATGGTCAATTTTGAGCTCTAGTTGCTTATTCTTTAGAGAATCTCGTTTTCTTTTCACATAAAAATCTAAAACTAAGACCTCCAAAAACACTTTTACCCTTCTAATTCCTTCTCTATCGTGTTGAATCTAGATTCTAAATTTCTTGCTTTGCAAATTAGGGTTTTTAATTACTACATGGTGAACAGGGTGTGCGAGTTTGGAGATGAAGAAATGCAAGATAGATGAAATTGTGCAAATCGGGGTTTCCATTCCTACATTCTGTACTTCTTGTTCTGCAATTCGGAATTTCCATTCCTATCTGTAATCAAACGATTCTAACAATGGGGTTTTTTCCTCAATTAACCCTGTAGAGCAATGGGTTTTTTCCCAATTAACCCTGTAGATGTTGAATACGACACTGTTATTCATTCTTTCATAGTATACTGAAATAATGAGTTTATTATACACAAAAGAAACTGAAACAAATTGCTGAGACATGATACCAATAAAGAAAACAGAGTAGGGAATGCTTTAATAGCAATGTACCCCTGGTGTATTCAATGGAATTTCAAGAAATATGAACAATGAAGAGGATGGGAAGAAATATTAGCAAGCTTGTAACTTGCAATGAACATAGAGGGTACGACACATAGAAGAATACGACTTCAAGATTGTACGCCATTTTCAATATTTTTTAATCACACTAATTGAATATTAATAGGTTTATGCTTAATCAATTTTGATTAATCAATTAATCGTAATCTTTAAGGTTGGAAGGGTAGTTTAGTCAAGTAGACTTTTAGATAATTTCTTTAATCGGAAATCGGTTTGCTTTTAATTAAAATAGATATTTCGACATTAATGTGGATTTTAAAGCTTTATAATGACATGTACGTAATTTTAACTTTCATAAGGATATTAATGTAATATTAAGATTTTATAAGGAGATAAATGAAATTGTCCCTTAAATAAATAGGTTCTTAATTTCTTGCTTTAGTTATTAATTATTGGAATTAAATACATTAAATACATTCAATTCAAACAATGTTTTTAAGAAATTCAAAATTATGAGAAAATGACATGTGGCCAATTCAATGAGGAGATGACATGTGGCTTTGAGTTACTTATTTATTAGGATAGGATATATATTTGAATTATATAATTAAAAAGTATATAGAAAATACAGTGGCCAACTATGTCTACTTTGCCAAGAGATTATTGATTTCATACTTCTACTTTACCAAAAAAATGTATTCTATTTATTTTGAAGAGCTTTATTAGAAAAAAAAAGTTGGTTGAGTTTCTTTTAAATTGTTATAAGGGTGAATGCAAAAGAAAGCAAATATACTATTGACCAGTTGCTAATATATTCAAACGATAAGAAATTTTAATCAATTTATTTTTTGAAAAATGCACTCTTAAAATCAACATTTAAATATCTATTATAAAAATTTACGATGAAATGGGATCCCGTTATCAAACTAGTAACCAATTGTCAAGTTCATTTTTTATTTTTATTTTCTATTTTTGTTTAGAACGGCAAACACCTACCTCTTAATCTTGTTTCAAATTAAATCTATATTTTTATCCACCGTAAACCTTGAACGTTAAACCACTCGAAAAAGGACACATTCTTTGCAAATTTGTTGAAATACATCCTATTAAAACTAACTAAAGATATGTTCATTTAAATTGTAATGTCCCCTTTAAAAGCTACCGCCGTTAACCATAATATTAATTTGTTCGAGATTCCTTACGTATTAAGGTTGAGATTAACATATTTAAGAGGTGCATTTGACGATGATTCGTATACAACTGTAGAGAGAATATATGCAAATAATAATGATTGCTTATAGATAGATGAATATATCTATGCATTTATGTTGAATCAATTCAAATAAAATGAAATGAAATTATGTAGTTTGGTACGGATAATGGAATATAATTTTGGTAAGAAATATTTTTTTAATAAAGATTGTAACAAAGATATAATGATTTGATTTTATTGGGATAAAATAGATGAAACAATCATTGCATATATTTTATGTTTTTAGTTGTTATTATCATAAAAATATTTGTTTATACAATTCCAACATTTAGATGATCTTCAAAGTAATCGCTATTTTTGTGGAATGTTTGTTGGAGAAATAATGTATTAGTGTCATCTTAAGATTATTTTGTAATGTTAATTACACATTAAGTATAATCATATTTTGTACCATAACGTTTACCATAATGGTATATCATGTTTTTATACTTCAAATTCTGTAATATGATATTACATATATACATCTATAAATTAATGACTCAATTTTATTAGTTATATAATTCACATATAAGGGAATTTGAGAATTCTTTTCCTTTTTTTTATTCTCCTAATATAGACCATTAGATAACACTGTGTTTGTTTCAGCTTAAACTATTTTTCACTGAAATTGACATTTTCTAACCGTAAGTTATTGTGTGATTCATGTTTGCTCTTTCATTAAAATGGAAACAAAAGCAAATTCCAATATTGAATTATTGGAATTTTGTTGTTGTAAATGATTACTTTCTAAAAAACTATATTTAGTGATTCTAATATCTACGAGTCTAGTATTTGTGAAAGCAATGCTTGTTAAACATTGCATATTTTATTAACATAAAATTATCTTGCGATCATAGCACTTTGTATTAATCCGTCGAGTTTTTTCTTTTGTTCTGTTTTATATATATACACGGGATGGAAAATAAAAAATAGTAAAAATAAACAACAAAATATCGCAATCAGACCTTACCGACCATTCTTGAGCATGATGATTCTCATAAATGGTTACCAAAAGGTTTTTCACAAATGGTTAGATGCAAAATATAGCAATGGCTAGATAATTTCTTTAGTATAACATCCTACTTTTAAATCTTTATATCATTTGGGATAAACATCATTTTTTATAATAAAACTTTCATACAACAATACATTATAATAAACCGTTAATCCCATTTTTAAGAATGGAAACGTGTTATTATTTTCAATACATTAAACTAAATAAAAAAAATTACAAAGATAAGAAATAATTATTGAATATATTAAACTAAATAAAGAAAAATTACAAAGATAAGAAAATTTATTCACTGCAAATTTGGAATGGATCAGGTCAATTCTTTAATCTTGCATACATATCAAATAATCCAAATTTGATCTAATTATGTAATTCAGATTTTTGGGTGCACAATACAAATAGATTGCAGCAGCAAGCAACCAAGGACCAGAAAACAACTGGACTGCGTTATGTAGCAGTCTAGAAGCAACTAAGATAAAATCCAAAACTGGTATTTAGAAATCCACAGAGTATGCCATGTTGAACTATTGAATGTCATATATATATATATATATATATATATATATATATATATATATATATATATATATATATATATATATATATATATATATATATATATATATATATATATATGTATATATATATATATATATATATATATATATATATATATATATATATATATATATATTTGTGAGACCCGTATATTACACGAGTTGATTAAAAGAAAATGTTAAATAAGAACATCCAAACATAAAAACATTATACTAACTTAAAGTAAATAGCATACTATCTTAAAAATAAACAAAAGCACACAAAATTGAGAATATAGAAATGTAATAGAAATATATAAAAGTAGAATGCTATAATACACAAATAATTTGAAGTACATTGCTATATCTTGCAATTAGTGCTTAAAAGAATCTTGATTTACCATTAGGAAAATACAAAAATACCTAACATATATTCACAATTGCAATTTGATTTTTGAAATCGTAAGACGAAATTTCGGGTTAAACATTTAATTGACAGTTTCGTATTAATAAAAGCGTAATTACAGGAGATAGAATTGTAACGGCCAATTGTAACCGATCATTAAGGAGTAGTAATGAACAAAGTATTTTATTTTTTAAAAAAAAATTAAAAATCATGAGAAAATGACATGTAGCCAAATGAATGTGGTGGGGACATGTAGCTTTGAGTTACTTATTTATTAGGATAGGATGTGTGTGTGTGCATACATACATATATACATATACACACATGATCTTACAGACTAGCTCATTACATTGATCATAATAATTTTCTTTTGTTTGAGCTTAAGTTGTTTTATTGATTGGTGGCTTTTAGAAAAATACAGCCTAAGCTGGACCTGATCCAAATATATACAACATATATATTTCTTGTTTTACAATAATATTTTAGTTGTTTAAAAAATTAAGTACATTTCCAATTAGTTGCATGCTTAGATCTAGCATATGTAATTTTGTTTATTGTTCATTTTGGACAAGTAAATATAGGTATGCAAATAGAACGTTTTTGACGATAAAATTTATGCCATAGATGAAGATTCTATATGTTGATATCTTAAGTTTGGTTTTAGCGTATTCATACAGACTGTGTTTTATGTATGGCTCATCAAAGGAATAAATCACAATTTTGTATTAGCTTATATTTAAATGCTAATGATAAGCTTGAGTGGTCAGACCAAAGAAAGGTTGTATAAGTTTGGCATTTTAGTTTATTAAACACCATATTGAGCAACTACTTGAGTTGTTATTCAAGTAACATAAAGGCTAATTAAATAATGACTTATGTAGTGAATTTTAAGCACAATATGCATATTCATTGTATTTTTATCCAGAGGTGATTGTAATATTTTTGTAACATAGTGTAATTGTTAAGATGTCATGACATTCAATTGTTAGTCTAACCAAAGTGAAATTGAAAATTAAATAAGGTGTCTATAAGACATACTATATTGGTATTAATGGCATATATATCGATATGCTTTAATAATTGGTATCCCATTTAATAACATAATTGACTTCTTTGCATACATTTAATTAAAATACATGGATCTCATGAAGATGAATGACAATATTCATGTTAGTGCAAAAGAAAGTTTGAGTAAAGGACCAAAATTCAAGTGAAAGTACAAGTAAATCTAACAATAAACTCATTGTCAATTATATCATAAGAAATAGACATAGTCAAAGGAATTGTCATACATTCATAAAATGGTTTGCAAATAAATTGAAGACAAATACTTTATGATTTATGAGTCCCATAATCTTAATGTCCTTATAGGTACTTGATGGATTGATTATGGCTCCATGATACATGTGTCTTTTCATTACAAGGATTCCATACAATCCGGAAGCCATTTTAAAATTAAAAGCATTTAAGGTTTGGAATTATGAAGACTTAAACATATTGTCTAAGTCTTAATGATACTATTTATGTATCATGTATAACTTTAAACTTATTATTTGTATCGGTTAATGAATGTTGGATATACTTTTATCATTATCAATTAGTCTGAAGTCTCGTATTGTTGGCTATGGTTGTTTGGAGGGGTACCTCTACAAATTACAACTCAACAACCATTTTATGAAAGCTTTAATATCGTTTAATATTGATGAGAACTTAAGTAAAAGAAACTGAGAGGGGAGGGGGGTTTATCTACATTGTGACATTAACACTTAGGCCACATATAACAAGATCAAATTATATGCCTTGTAAATAAAGAAGTTATACCATAACTTAACTTCTCAATATTAAAAAAATACACTAAGTGTATAAAATTAAACTGGTCGGGTTTATGATAAACCCGGACCGGTAACTCGAAACAGAGTTGACCCAGTGGTTGAAACAAAAAATTAGAATTTGAGCTTAAAAAACTAGGTTAAAGATTTCAATGCTCAAACTTCTAAATTTTATCAGCCATTATTCATCATATTTAGCAAATTTTCTCACTAGAAACTTGACAAAATATTTGTTTGGTACAAAAAAAGATGAATTTACATTGTTTATGTTTAATAAATATATAATTATGCTGGAATTAAAAAATATATGAAAATTATAAAAACTAGGTTGACCAAGTAGTTAAACCGGTTGACACGTGACTCGGTCACCACACTGGATCAACTTAAAATTTGAGTTTAAAACATTGATTAAGACGACTATTTTATAGAATTTTGTATTACAGGGAGTCCAAAATTATACATAAATGTTTTTTTATGTAATTTTATATTTGATGTTATTTTTTGCTGGTCGGTTCGTTGATTTTGAAGACATGTGCGAATAGTAAAAATGAGGCCATAAATTTATTCTCTTTTAGCGACGAAATTTATGAGAGATTGGCGGAATTTATGAGGTATTAGCGATGTATTTTTGCAAATAATCGACGGCGGATAAGTCATTTAACATGACTTTTTTGGCAATAATAATATTGTGTCACTAATTTGTAGCAATAGATTACTGACGGATTTTTCCAGATATAATAAACGTAATTTTTTTCGAGCCACTTAAACGACATAAACCCTGTACTGTCTTACTCCACGCACCCTTAAGCCCGACCTTATTGTATAATAAACGTAATTTTTTTTCGAGCCACTTAAACGACGAAGCCACTTAGGTGGCGTTTGGTTCGCAGAATGTTTTTGAAGAAATTGGAATCTGGGAAGGAATTGGAATCTGTCAGGAATTGGAATCCAATTCCATATTCTGTTTGGTTGGCAGAAATGGAATTGGAATCCAATTCCATATTATGTTTGGTTGGAAGAAATTGCAATCGCAATATATGTAAAAAGACATATTTGCCCTTATTGATTTTTGGCTTAATCTTACGTTTGTCTCTCTACGTTTTGAACGAATAATATGATTAATATTATAGTTTAATTCTGCCGAGACTGCTATACTTTAACAATGCGATTGATATTACTTCGATCAAGTATAACATGGTTTCCCTTTTTTGGCTTCATTTCATGAATTAGAAATTCTATATCAAAATTCAGGTCTATAACTAAAAACCCAGATGGGTGTTCCTGTTGACCGACAATCATAAACCCCAAATGTTAATTTTCGATCATTTAAAGCCCAAAATCAAGAAGGGGGAGTTGTCCTAGTTTGACCGACAATCATAAACCCCAAATGGGTGTTCCTGCACAATGATTACGGTTGGAAGGGGGAAGAATTTGTTCACCTATAAACAGTTACGAGATGGAGGGAGAGACACAACTCACCAGCGATGCACAGTGGAGGCTTGCCCTGATCGGTGGTTTCTCTGTTGATTGGATTTTTGCTGTTGGCCGGCGGTTCCATGATTAGCGATAAAGAGAGTGAGAGAGGAAGAGGAAGAGAACGAGGGTGTGTTTCCGGCACTGACCTACCGATGCCGGAAATGTCTTTAGTGAGGCGTGGAAGCGGATGAGAAGACGATGAAGTGTGGGGGGAAGCAAGGGTTTAATGTGTATGAAAAGGGTAAAATTGTAATCCGGAAAATTCCCCCTTCAAGGGATTTAATTCCTTCAACAATCGGATGGAATTTAATTCCCCCAATTCAACGGAAAGTAAACCCAATTAAGGAATCCAATTCCTTCCTAAATCTTGAAACAAACATAGCATTTTTTAAGGAATTAGATTCCAATTCCTATGAATTCTATCGAATTCCACAACCAAACGGACCCTTAGGTGGGGTTTGGTTCGCAGAAAGTTTTTGAAGGAATTGGAATCTGTCAAGGAATTGGAATCTATCAGGAATTGGAATCCAATTCCATATTGTGTTTGGTTGGCAGGAAATGGAATTTGAATCCAATTCCATTTTCTGTTTGGTTTTCAGGAAATGGAATTGGAATCCATGTAAATGACAAATTTGCCCTTAATGTTTTTTGCGTAATATTTACTTTTTATATAACTTATTGCTAGTGGTGGATGGTAGCGGTGGGTGGTGGTGGTAGGTGACGGTGGGTGGTGGTGGTGGGTGATGGTAATGGGCAGTGGTGGTGGTGGTGGTTGGTGACGGTGGTGGTGGTGGCGGTGTATGGCGGTGATGGTGAGTAGTGGTGCTGGTGGCAGTGGTAGTGGTGTGTGGTGGCGGTGGCGGTGGGTGACGGTGGTGGGTGATGGCGGTAGGTGGTGGTGGTGGGTGATGGTAACGGGCATTGGTGGTGGTAGGTAGTGGTGGTGGTGGTGGTGGGTGACGGTGGTTGGTGATGGCGGTAGGTGGTGGTGGTGATGGATGATGGTAATGGGCATTAGCGGTGGTGGGCAGTGGTGATGGTGGTGGCGGTGGTAGTGGTGTGTGGTGGTGGTGGTTGGTGGTGGCGGTGGGTAGTGGTGGTGGTGGTGATGGTGGTGGTGGGTGGCGGTGGTGGTGGCGGCGACAGTGGGTGGTGGTGGCGACGGCGGTGCATGGTGGCGGTGGTCGGTGCATGGTGGTGGTCGGTGCATGGTGGTGGTGGTGGTGGGTGAGGGTAGAGGGTTTCAATTTGTGAGGTAACAAAATGGGTATAATGGTAATCTTGCACATTCCCTCTTCCAAAGGAATTAAATCCTTCCATTCACTGAAGGAATTCATTCCCTCCATTTCAATGGAATTGGAATCCAATTCCTTCATACAAAGCTTGAACCAAACGCAGGAATTCGAAGGAATTGGATTCCAATTCCCTCGAATTCCCTCGAATTCCAACGAACCAAACGCCAACTTAGTGTAAATTCAAAGTTAGGGCAAGTGTATCGCGCCTTCTTTCGTTCGGTCTAAGAATCGTACTTTTTATCCTCTTTTAAGCTTTCTGCCTTCGTCCTTTTTCCACTGTAGGGTTCTTCACCACTTATCGACCTCTCCCCCTCCATCTTTTGACATTTTCCCATATTATCCACCGGCGTCTTCTGTTCATTAACCGCCATATATCTTTCATGCTCTACACTACCTTCACATTCGATCTCCAATCAGACTGTTCTGCTGCTCAAATGTTCCTCTCCTCGTTCACATTCACCATCGATCAACGTCTTTTCCTCTTCACCTTACTGCTAACAACTATTTTTCCTGTTTTATTTCTTCATTTATTGAAGTGTAGACACTAATTTTTCCGACTTTTATTCTATGTTTCGTCCTCTTCTTCCTGCTCCGTCGGTCTGCTTTATCGATCTACTATTTCCCTCACGATTTGGAGCTGTTTCTGTTGCTCCATGCTCTCGAGGATTAGGTAAAATGATATTCTTTCTGTAGCTTGTCCTTTCATAATCTATTTGTTTAAACACTGTATATTGTCGTTTCAGAGCCATGAGATTATTCGTGGTAAAGCTTGGTAGTGATGGTCACTTTACTCCATCAAGCGATGCTCGCACTCACCATATAAACCCTAGGTAAGGGGCCGTTTGGATGTGCTTATAAAACTGCTTATTGACTTATTGGTTTTTTGGAAAAGTCATAAGTCAATAAGTAAGGGTCTCCTTACTTATTAAAAACTGCTTATTTCCCCTTTCTTATGACTTATAAGCAGTTTTTAATAAGTAAGGAGACCATTACTTATTGACTTATGGCTTTTCCAAAAAACCAATAAGTCAATAAGGAGTTTTATAAGCACATCCAAACGGGCACTAAGTCTTGTTCGGTAACCAATTCACGGAAATTGTTTTTTTTTTTTTTTGTTGCTTCTTTGATCTTTCTATGTCAAATATCTAATATTTTATTAGTAGAATTTTTCATTTTGCTCATAAAATCTCAAAATAAAAGAGGTCCTCTTTCCTGATTAATTAAATACAGATATAAATGCAATTATAGAATATGGTTAGAGTTTTGTAATTCTTTAATTTTTTTGAGCATATATATAATTCTTTAATTTTTTTAGCATATTCTATAAATGCAATTATAGAATATGGTTAGAGTTTTGTAATTCTTTAATATATATATATATATATATATATATATATAGATGTGAAAAGGGAGTGATTTTAGGAACGGTTAAAATTAGGGTAATGATTAATTACTTTATTAACCCTGATGTTATTTTTAGGTTTGAATTTTAAATGTAAATATATTAACAATTATAAAAATTCATATTAATTATAATCCTAGATTTAAGAAAATGGATAGCTCAGATGTGTTGTCGTATTCTCAACCTTTTTGGTGTCCTCAATTTTGTGTATATATATATATATATATATATATATATATATATATATATATATATATATATATATATATATATATATATATATATATATATATATATATATATATATTGGTGTCCTCAATTTTGTGTATATATATATATATATATATATATATATATATATATATATATATATATATATATATATATATATATATATATATATATATATATATATATATATATGTATATATTCAAATGAGATTATTCAAATTTTATGAGATGTGAAGACACAATCTTAGTCACTCATTATGAAGATCAAAAAATAATAAATAAATAAAATATGCTAAAATAATAAGAATATAAAAAAATCTACTAATTTTCACTATTTATTATATTTAAAAAAATAAAAATAAATAAAAAATAAATAAAAATAAAAAAATCCGAAAAAAACTTAGAAAAATCAAAAAAATATTCCAGTGGAATGTTGCTGGATCTTGAATATTCTAATAGAATATTACATAGAATAATGTAATATTCTACTAGAATATGGAAAAAAACCCTAAATTTATTATTATTATTATTATTATTATTATTATTATTATTATTTTGAATAAGTACAAGCACATGATATATACAAGTCATATCTTAAGCAACCCAACTATCAAAAGATAAACAAAATGTACGAGTATTTGGTTTAACAACTACATGCCATAACAAAAGTGATAAAAATATCAAGGACTGGACCAATACTTCATTCCAGGACAGCCTTTCCTTTGTTCCCACTAAGTCCTGTAACACCAAAAAGAAAACAATAATTTTATAAGCAAAAGCTTAGTGAGTAACCTAATTGTAATTCCTTATGTTATATAGTTCACAACTTCAATTACGATTCACCAAAAGTGTCTTAATAGACAATATATCACCAAACAATATCGCCAAGTTTAAATTATAACTACAAATCCCATTTAGGGTCACCAATAAGGTTTATCACCAACCTTATTATCACCAAAGAGTAGCTAAATAGCCAAGACACCTAATTTCTACACATGGGACTATACACCCATCCCATGTATAGCAACTAATTCATGAGTAACAAGTTTTATAAATATATACAAAACCTGCAATTAATCACATACAACAAGTTCAACCATGAAGGAAGTAAGTAAGTTACTCACTTTGATTCGATCTAAAAAGATGTTATTTTCGATGTTATAACTCCTTCCTAATCCTTCTTATCTCAAATCCTGATTTATAGTACAAAGCCCTTTAATTTCCTTCTCAAATTGATAAATTCAGTCCCAAAACGAGTTTGGGAGTCTTTCCACCGAGAGCTTCTGTTTTCTAGAACTATCCCACCAAATGACCAAAAATGAGTTTAAATGAGGACACCTGTCTGCGACAATTAGCGTTGCTAACTTAAGTTCTCCCGAATCCATGATAGCAATGTACTATGTTAGCATTGCTAACTCTTTAGGGACCATTAGCACCGCTAAAACCTCTGTAAACGTTTTCTATTACATTTTAGTCATTCTTTTAATTCATTAAGCCATAAATTCAACCACCACTTCTAAGACACTTGTAAAGCCCTAAAACGAAAAACTAAATACTAACATTTCCGAAATCTAACTCGAATCTCGAGATATGGACATATGAATTTCTTAACATTTTTAGTCTTTATTTCACCAAATTCACCAAAACAAGGTTTTAAGCTTCCATATCATTTGCAACATATAATTAGAGTATATTTAAGTGTTCTAACCTGATTTTGGGGCGTTACAAGTTCTCCCCTTCTTAAAGAGATTCCGTCCTCGGAATCTTCTCAAATAAATGTGGAAAATTGTTCTTCATTTCATCCTCTAATTCCCATGTCATGTCGGCACCTTTGTGATGCTTCCATTGTACCTTCACCAATCGCACCGTCTTCTTCCTTAATTTCTTTTCTTTGTGATCTAAAATTTTCTCCGATTGTTCCACATAACCCAATATATTATCCAACTCAACATCCTCTAAAAACAACTTTTGGCTTTCTTTAAATAAAGTCTTTCTTAGATTAGACATATGAAAGACATTATGTATCCCTTGAAGCTCTACCAGAAGATCTAACTTATACGCCACCGCTCCAACTTTTTGCGTTACACGAAAAGGGCCAATAAATCTAGGGCTCAATTTTTCTCGTTTTCCATACCGAATGGTGCCCATCCAAGGTGACACCTTCAACATAACCATATCTCCCACTTTAAACTCCAAGGGCTTAAATCTCCTGTTGGCATATTGTTTTTGTCGGTTTTGAGCTATCAACATATTTTCTCGTATCTTCTTGATCTTTTCTTCCGTTTGGGACACAATCTCCAGACCTCCTAGTGGTTTTCACCCACTTCTGTCCAACACGTAGGAGTATAGTGATCGAGCCATTTTGGTTTAACGTAATACGTGATTAATGTGATCAATTAAGTTTTGTTTAACTAAGAATGACATCCATCAAAATTCCTCTAGGGAGTTTTAGTGACAAATCAGCCATAGCAACAGAAAAATCAGTGGGTTGTAAAGGACCAAACTCGTATTTGTCATACAAACTTCCCAGAAGAACATTGATACTAGCTCCAAGATCAAGAGACCCCCAAAACGTGGCACTAACATGTGTTGTGCTATTGCCCTTTGTGGGGATTCGATGCCGTCTTTTGTGTGTGTACAAATCTTTAAGGAACTTTTCATAAGCCGGAATTTGCTTAATCGCATCGATAAGTGGGAGATTAATTTTTACTTGACTAAAAGTTTCCTAAATATCATCCGATTGAGGCCCATTTTTTTTTCAAAAAGAGGTTTTTCAGGTTTTTCTAAAGCTGTTGGGTAGGGGGTGGCATTAGCCTCCACAGACCCTCCCCAACTTTGGGCTCATCCGATTCATGCATTTTTCTTTTAAGTTTGACTTTTGATGGATCTTTTTCATTAACAATTTTGCTCTTTTTCACACTTTTTTCATTTTCCGATTCATCATCATCAGAAGATACATAATCCTCCACCATCACTTCATCATCGGGTGGTGTAGGCTTATGCATATTATTATCAAAAGTTTTTCCATTACGAAGAATTTTTACCTCATTGACGTGTGACTGATTTGAGTTGCTTGTTGAAGCTCTTGCATGTTGCGGGTTGACTTGTGTAGTGCCCGGAAAATTCCCCGGTGGTCGCCGATTCATTTGCTTCGCCAATTGCTCAACTTATTTTTCTAATGCCGCAATGGATTTTGAGTTGACTTCGGTCCGATTGAAACCCTCCTTCATCAATTCCATCATCTGATCAACCTTTTTGTCGATTGAAGAGTCGTTTGGCTTTTCTTGATTCCCTTGAGTTGGTGGTGGATCCGGATTTTGATTTTGATTTGTGTTGTTAGAATTGTTGCCCCTCCAATTGGAATTTGCATTTGTGTTGTTGTTACTCCAGTTCGTATTTGAGTTGTTGTTTCTCCACCGGTCATTGTTGTTTTGATTGTTGTAATTGCCTCTTTATAGTGAGGGTCTATAAGCATTCCGGTTGTCATCTTTGAAATCAAGATGGTCACCGGAAGAGTAGAACACTTTTTCAACATCTTCATCTACATCATCGGTGTGTGCAAACATGCTCACTTTCTTGCAATCCTTAGTTCTATGTGAGTCATCATATAGTGAGCAAACGGGCCGGGCTTAGGCTTGAGGCTTTTGCTTGAGTTGGTTCACCTCGGTTGTTAACTTCTTCATTTGTGCAAGCATCTCGACCATAACATCATTGGATTGGGTGGAGTTTACGAAACGTACGTTCTTGCCCTTGTGAGTGGAGGACGGTGCGGGATTCCCATTCATGGCCATTTCATTTATGAGATCGTAACATTCTTGCGGAGTTTTGTTTCTCATGGAGCCACCGGCGGCCGCGTGAATGGATTGTTGAGTTTGCAAATCCAACCCATTGAAGAATGTTTGAACTTTTCTCCAAAGTGGAAGTTCATGGTGGGGGCATCTTTGTAGCAACTCATGATATCTCTCCCAAGCCTCGTAAAGTGATTCGCCGTCTTCCATTTGGAATGACAATGTCATTGATCAACATGTTGGTTTTGGCGGGTGGGATGTACTTCGTCAGAAATTTGTTGGCTAGATCCTCCCATGTGGTGATTGACTCGGAGGGTAATGAGGAGAACCATCTCTTTGCTCGGCTACGTAAGGAAAATGGAAAAAGTCGAAGACGGATTGCATCTTCTTCTACCCCGTCAATTCTGAACATGTCACAAATATCCAAGAAGCTAGTGATGTGCGTGTTGGGATCACTATCCGGTAACCCGTCAAATTGGGTACTGTTTTGCACCATCTGAATGACATGCGTTTTGATCTTAAAGTTTGTTGCTCCAACTGTCGGTCGGCGAATGCATGATCGAGCCCCGTCAAGAGAAGGTCGGGCAAATTCGCCCATGGTCCTTCGTTGCGCCATCGGTTCAACTATTTCTTCAACAACTTCTTCTTTGACTCGATTGTTTGAACAGCTCCCACAAGAACGTTTCCCAATGAGAGATATTTTAATTTCTGGATTGAAAATCAATGGAGATGAATGTGCCGAACTACGAGTGCGCATACAACTCGTTGAACCTGAAAATACAAAACACGAACAAAAACGCGTAAAAAGGAACAAAAATTAAATCAGCAAAGGAACTAGGTTGCTAAGCGCAATAGCTCCCCGGCAACGGCGCCAAAATTTGATCGCAGTCGTTGATGCAATAAAAAATAACCTTAGAAGCACTAACTAGTCAGGGCAAGTAAGGGTCGAATCCACGAGGAGCTTATGGTTAACTAGTTCTAACAGATTTAAAAGTAAACAAATGCAGACAAACAGATACTGCAAAAGATTTAATTCAATCAGAGAAAGAGGTGATCATTCCCGGTTTCAGTTTTAATTCTTAAACAATGTGTTATATCATATTTTACTATTTTTGCGTTCATTCATATTACATAGACATAACCGTACTGTTACTGACTAAATCTGGGATCAAACTATGTAAATCTGCACCCTCCGTCCTACACACCACTGTAGATGATTTGGCACGGTAGGGAAGATCACAATAGAATTGTCTTACACTCAATCAATCAACAGTTTAAGAACAAGCAATGGAAGTCTAATCATATGATTGAAAAACGAACAAACCAAATACTTTGTTCATTAATCTAATAGGTTCAAATCTAATACAATACTGAAAAGAAAATCAAAACCTACTCCCGGTTGTGATCACGGGATGATTTAGCTGCTCATGACTGGAAATGATGCAAACACTGTGTTGGAGATGATGAACATGTCTGGATGTTCAGATATTCAAGAATTGTGGCTTGATCTTAATGCAAAAGAGGTTGATTTTGATATTGTGAATTGTTTGGAGAAGATTTGAGAACGTTTTGGACCTTGGAAAAGTACCAAAACCCTTTGAAATTCGTCTGGAGGCTGCCTTGGGTCGATTGGAAAAAGTTTCTATAAATAGAGTGGCTTAAATAAGGCAATTTAGGGCATTCTAGGCGGCAGCGTCTTAGGCCAGCGTCCGATGCTGTATGTATTTCTTCAGTACTTACGACGAGCAGCGTTCCACGACAAGATGTCCCAAAAACGCCTGGCGTCCCATACGCCACGTAGGACGCTGACGGGCTTTCCCAACCTGTTGGCTTCGTTTTTCTCTTCAAAATGGGCCAGAGTTCCAGGTCACTGCTAAGACGCTGAGCTTTTTCTCCCGCTTCCGGTGTCCGTTTGATGCGTAGTTTTCGCCCAAAATTCATGTTTTTCAATCCCTGCGTGTAATTTACTCAATTCCATCAAAAGTAGGGCCATTCTTGGTTAAACAAAGCTTAATTGATCACATTAATCACGTATTACGTTAAAACAAAATGGCCCGATCAAACCTCCTAACTTATTTCTTTCTCGTCCCGAGAAAGACTCAACGAAATCAGAATTCAGGTACAGTCCATAAAACAAGTAATCAAATAAAAGTAGACACTCCAGTATTGCACACGCCTGTGTCTATTGCCAGCCCGGATGTCCGTTTATTAGAAATGCGAAGCACTATTTAGTGATCTTAAAATTTTTTTCACCCTGCAAACGGCTCAGTCAAAAATTATTTTCCAGAAATCCCTCCAAAGATACCAAGCTTACCTCCCCCCTGCGGTTTTTCCAATGACATGATACGTTCAGTCCTTTTTTTGATACTGCATTCTGTCCAAATTTCCTAAGGTTCTTATATTTTTTTATTCGTCCTTTTTGTCACATTACAACCATATTAAATTTATACTTTTAAACATTTGCCCATATTTATATCTTCATTTGATTCGCCTTTGTAGCACTTCATTTATGATCTATGTTTCAGAATATATTTCTCTGAGTATAATATTCATATTTAAAGTTGATGGTGGACGTGAAAACCTGAAATGAAGTACACCAGGTCCCAGGTACGCAACAACCCCAAACCTGAAATGAAGTACACCAGGTCCCATGAACTTCATTTATGATCTACGGATTGTCGGTTACTTAGCAAGATACTTATCAAAGTCCCGAAGGTGTATTTATATTCAAGTTGTTGGTGGACGTGGAGACCTGAAATGGGGTACACCAGGCTCCAGGTACGCAACAACCTGAACAACAGAATATAGGTTACAAAAATAGGGACATCTAAGGTCGTGCGGTCATAGAATGCAGTAGGGATCTTTACAAGTAAATTCGAGAACCGGACCATCAGGGTTCTTTAAACAGGGTATCTCTTGAGGAACTTTTGAAACATAAATTTTTTGAAAAAACCAGTTTACAACTTGAAGTTAAAACATTTTTGGTCCATTTCTTACTTGAACCGGACAGGCAACCACAGAAATATACATTAGTTAGAATGTCACTTTTATCTCATCACCTGTTATCCCATGTCCAGTTGTAACACCCAGTTTTCTTATCTCTAGATTACATCATAATCACTCAAAATAAACAAAGTGATCATGGCATAATCAAGATTAAGCAACATAAGTACAAGTAGAAATCAAAAGAACAAGTACTTCAAACAACACGTCCCAAAAACTGGTTTACAAAAGACCGTCTACAAAACTATACAAAAGAGTATATTCAGGTTTACAAACAGTCAAAGTCAAGTCTCATATCCATGCAATCATCCCTCCGCTATCTTCTTACCCCTGTCACCTATATCACAAACATATAACTATTTATATGAGCTAAATTAGCTCAGTGAGAAAGTTTATCAAGTTTAGAAATCATTCAAATAATTATCAAGATTTCCACAATCAACTCACTATCTCTATTTCAATGACTATCTCAGTCATTCCATTTCAATGACTATCTTAGTCATTTAACGTACTCAATTAAACTAAGTAATTAAGTCAAACAAAGGATTCTCAACCCTGTTTAACTCATGTAGAATTTGTTGTCTCAACCAAATCAAGATATACAACAATTCAATTTAGTTGTAGTTAAACCATTCACAATGAATTATAACTACTCACCTGTTGTCGGGTTATTCTGTGGATCTCTTGAACCGCGTGTGTCGTGCTCCTGTCTAGCCTCAGCTGTATCACAATATCTCAGGTCAAACTCAATATTCAACAATCTCAATCATACTCAATATCAATAACAATCAAGAATTTGAATCATAAGAGAGGGTTACAATCAAAAGATAGCAATACTATCCTAATTATAACTTCCAATTTCACAAATTTAACTCATATAACCCTAAGAACAAAATATAAACACTTCACTAGCTTAGGTCTCGAATTTGAACTCCCTTACACACACTATTCCAAGTAAACTCACTCTAATTCATGCTAGTTGTAGGTGGTTCATCAAAACCACAAGGAACCATCTCAATTCCAATGATTCAACCGTCAAAACAAGATAAAAATCAAAGAGCATTACCTTTCAAGCTCAAGGAACTAATCTCTAGCTTCAATTCGTGAAATATAGACTCAAATCTCGACTTAGAAAGCTTAGAAATCGATTTTTAGGGTTTTGGGAGGGTTTTGGTTGAATTGGAAATGACACAAATGAAAGAAAACCCGCACTTTAAAATAGCCCTGGTGCGCGACACGACCCGTGTGAGACCTACAGCAAGCCATCCTGAATATGCACAGACCCACACGACCCGTGTAGCCTCACACGACCCGTGTGAGACCCAAACTCACTTCGGTAATTTTTGAACAAGAGCTACACGACCCGTGTAGAGGTACACGACCCGTGTAGACCTGAAAGAGGGTACTGTTTGGTTCTTAAGCCTTTCTACACGACCCGTGTGGCCATACACGACCCGTGTAGCTCTGATTTGACATTTTACAAGTCCAAACTTTACTCAATTGGGTTTTTAACCATCCTAACTCATATAACAACCTATTTAATCTTAATCACACTAAGATTAACACAAAATCTATATAAATTAATAATATGGTGTTACAAGTTCTTACCCCCTTCAAAAGATTCCGTCCTCGGAATCTCTTGAAAACAAGAAGGGATACTTTGATCGCATCTCCTCTTCAGCTTCCCAAGTGACATCTGTTCCTCTATGATGTCGCCATTGTACTTTAACTATTACAATCTCTTTATTTCGCAACTTCTTGATCGTTTTTTCTAGGATCTTCTCCGGTTGTTCTTGATATTGAAGTTTACGATCTAACTGAACTTCCTTCAAAGGAACACGTGCCGACTCATTGTATAAAGTCTTACGAAGATGCGAGATATGAAACACATTATGAATTCTCTGTAGCTCATCAGGAAGTTCAAGTTTATAAGCTACTGCTCCCACTCGTTGAATCACACGGAAAGGTCCAATAAACCGTGGGCTTAGCTTGCCACGTTTACCAAAATGAATAATTCCCTTCCAGGGAGACACTTTTAACATTACCATATCTCCGACTTGAAACTCCAACGGTTTCCTTCGTTTATCTGCATATTGTTTTTTACGCTGTTGAGCAACTCTCATATGCTCACGTATACATTTTATCTTCGCTTCAGTTTCAGTTATAATTTCAGGACCCGCTAGTGGCTTCTCTCTCGCTTCTGACCAACATGATGATGTTCTACACATTGATCCATATAACGCTTCAAAGGGTGCCATTTGAATACTAGAATGATATGAATTGCTGTATGTAAATTCGGCTAAAGGTAGATGATCGTCCCAACTACCTCCAAAATCAATCACCGAAGCTCTAAGCATATCTTCTAACGTCTGTATGGTTCTCTCGGTTTGACCATCAGTCTGCGGATGATAAGCCGTACTCATTAAGGCTTTAGTTCCCAAATGTTTTTGAAAACTTTGCCAAAAATGAGAAGTAAAACGACTATCACGATTGGATACTATAGAGGTAGGTACTCCTTGTCGTCTCATCACCTCCCTAACATAAATCTCTGCTAATTTAGACGCTTGATAATCTTCTCTTATGGGGATAAACTGTGCTGACTTGGTCAACCTATCAATAATTACCCATATAGAATCAAACCCTCGTAGAGTTCGGGGTAATTTAGTGATAAAGTCCATAGAAATCTCATCCCACTTTTTCACCGGTACTGGTAATGGTTGAACTAACCCGTATGGTCTCTGATGATTTGCCTTGACTTGTAAACAAGTCAGACACTTCTCCACATATCTCCCAACATCACGTTTCATTCCCGGCCACCAATAAAACGGCTTTAAACTTCTATACATCTTTGTACTACCTGGATGGATTGAATACCGTGTACAATGTGCATCTTCAAGTAACAACTGTCTCGTGTCTCCGTGTCTTGGGACCCACACTCGTCCCTGAAAAGTCTTCACTCCCTATGCATTTTCAACTAATTTATCTACATAGCCAACCATTCTCTCACTCTTCATGTCATTGGCTTCTCTCTGGGCACTTTGAATCATTTCTGGTAATTTACTAACCACTCCCATTCGAGCTGAAACGACTTGAATAGGTGGTTCTTTTCGACTTAACGCATCTGCCACTACATTTGCTTTACCAGGATGGTAAAGTATTTCATTCATAATCTTTCAAAAGGTCCATCCATCTTCGTTGTCTCATATTCAACTCTTTTTGATCAAACAAATACTTTAAACTCTTATGATCTGAATATATCTGGAACTTCACACCATAAAGGTAATGTCGCCAAATTTTTAGTGCAAAAATAATGGCGGCTAACTCCAAATCGTGTACTGGATAAGCTAGTTCATGAGGCTTCAGCTGTCGAGACGAATACGCAATTACTCGCCCCCTTTGCATTAATACACATCCAAGACCGATTTGTGAAGCATCGGCAAAAAGGACAAAGTCTTCCACACCTTGAGGCAAAGCTAACACCGGAGCTTCGCATAACGCCCGTCTCAGTTTTTCAAAAGCTTCTTGTTGTGCTTCAGCCCAGATAAACTTCTCTATCTTTCTGGTCAGCTTTGTTAAAGGCAATGCAATACTCGAAAATTTCTTAATAAATCATCGATAATAGCTAGCTAGTCCCAAAAAGCTCCGAACCTCAGTCGGATTTTTGGGTGGTGCCCAACTCATCACTGCTTCTATCTTGACAGGATCCACTTTAACACCTTCTCTGTTTATCACATGACTAAGAAACTGAATCTCTTGCATCCAAAACTCGCACTTTGAAAATTTTGCATACAACTTTTTTTTACGCAGAAGATTTAAAATCAACTGTAAATGTTGCTTGTGCTCATCCCAGCTCTTGGAATAAATCAAGATATCGTCAATAAATACTATTACGAACTTGTCTAAGAATGGATGACATGCTCGATTCATCAAATCCATAAAAGCCGCCTGGGCATTCGTCAAACCGAACGGCATTACTAGAAACTCATAATGACCGTATCGGGTACGAAATGCTGTCTTCGGGACGTCAGATTCTCTTACTCTTAACTGATGATATCCCGATCTCAAATCAATCTTTGAAAAATACACCGCTCCCTCCAATTGATCGAACAAATCGTCTATTCTCGGTAGGGGATAACGATTCTTCACAGTAATCTTGTTTAACTCGCGATAGTCTATGCACATACGCATAGAACCATCCTTCTTTCGAACAAACAGTATCGGCGCACCCCACGGAGACGAGCTCGGACGAATAAAACCGCGATCTAAAAGTTCTTGTAGTTGTTTCTTTACCTCCTCCATCTCGGACAGCGCCAACCGATAGGGTGCTCGAGCTATCAGTTTCGCTCCAGGAACTAAATCAATAACAAACTCCAATTGACGATTTGGCGGTAAGCCCGGAAGATCATCAGGAAAAACATCGGCAAAATCTCTCACTATCTCAACATCCTTCACAGTGGGATGTTCGGTTTCAATTGGGGCAACATGTGCCATAAATAAAAGAGCGCCTCTTTCGGTATACCTTCGCGCTCTCGCGAAAGATACAACCGGAATATGTTGAAAACGACGTTCGCCTCGTATTAACATCTGAGACCCGCTCGGAGTTCTCACAGAAATAATCTTTCCGTGACAGTCCATATTTGCCCTATTATTATCTAACCAGTCCATTCCAACTATTACATCAAACGCACGAGTAGTCATCGGCTTCAAATCAATAAGGAAAGAAATTCCATTGATTTCAAGCCGACAATTTATATACTGAGTATCTACTATAACATGTCTCCCATCAGCAACATCAACTATCAGACTCTCACTCATCTTAGACACCGGGACATTAATTCGAGTCGCAAAAGGTACAAATATAAAAGAAATCGATGCACCAGTATCAAACACCATACGAGCTCGAAGAGAATTTAGGCTAAAGATACCTGTAATCACATCTGGTCGCTCTCTAGCCTCCTCCACGGTCATCTGAAAAGCTCGAGTTCTAACATTCCCACCGCCTCTATCTCGTCTATCGCCCCGATTATCACCTCGTCCCGCCCTCGGAGTCTCGCGACATGAATCAGTTCTCGACTTTGGGCAATCCGGGCGAATATGACCACTTTCCCCGCAATTAAAACACACACGATTTTTCTCCAAACAATCTCGAGCCATATGCCCTGTTTTCCCACACTGATAACACATAAGAGACGGGGGTACTTGTTTCACAGTTTCCAGCATGTTTTCGACGGCATTTTTCGCACCACTTACTCTCAGTCTTTCGTAAATCACCTCGATATTGATAACCCGAAACTGGCTGTTTTTGAGAACTACCCTCGGGTTTTCCTTCCCATTTCCTCTTCTGGCCTCCACTTCCTTGGTCCCCCTTCCTTTCATTATCTTGCCTCCGAAGTTCTTTTTCTCGAGATTTGGCTGCCTCGACAATCTGCTGATAAGTTGTAAAGCTGGAACTTTGTAAGAATTCTCGTATCTGAGTCCTCAGTCCCCACAGATACCTGTCAATCTTCCTTTCTTCAGTATCCACCTGGTGAGCAGCAAATCTAGTTTTTTTGTTAAATTCTGTAGTATACTCCTGTACTGACCGCGTTCCCTACTACAATCTCAGAAAATCTTCTTCCAAACTTTTCATTGCAGTATTTGAGCAATATTCCTTCATAAACTTTGTTTTAAACTCCTCCCATGTCGGTTCTGCTTCTAATCCTCTCTCTATATCAAGGTTTATATTCTCCCACCAGAACTGGGCATCTTTGTGTAAACAATTTGTAGCATACTCAACTTTATATTTTTCCGCACACTTGCTCGTACGAAAAACTTTCTCGATATGTGTCAGCCAATTTCGTGCAATAATAGGATCATCAGTACCGAAGAAATCATTCGGTTTGCATTTGCGAAACGTCTCATAACTGCAACCTTTTGGTTCGCCCGACCCTCCAACTTCAGTATGTATAGTAACCGGCTCTCTCTGTCCCTCCTCAACCACAGGTGTGATAGGAGGTCGGTCTCGATCATCTCTATTCGTCACCTCCGTCTGAGGTCTCACTAAGGTAGGTAATAAACTTTTAACTGCTTTTGCTACCTCCGCAGCAATCAACTCTTGTAAAGATGATGTTAACTCAGGCGGCCTCTCGCCTTCAGACTGGCGCCCCAGTCTTGAATCTTGTGATCCCGAATGCTCATCTCGGCGATCACATCCCTCTTTCTCCTTTCCAGAACTCATAATGAGGCTGAAAAGAAATTTAACTCATTATTATCTCATTTATCTCAATACTCTTTTTCGCATCATATATCTAATCAAAATTCTCGTAATAACACACATACTCATAATGTGTGCTTAAAGGAACGATTGCATAGGGACAAAAATGGGACCTCTTTCTTTATTAGTTTGAGTTTAGAGTTTACCTTTCAAAGTCTAATTCACTCAAACCCTTGCTCTGATACCAACTTGTAACACTCAGTTTTCTTATCTCTAAATTACATCATAATCACTCAAAATAAACAAAGTGATCATGGCATAATCAAGATTAAGCAACATAAGTACAAGTAGAAATCAAAAGAACAAGTACTTCAAACAACACGTCCCAAAAACTGGTTTACAAAAGACCGTCTACAAAACTATACAAAAGAGTATATTCAGGTTTACAAACAGTCAAAGTCAAGTCTCATATCCATGCAATCATCCCTCCACTATCTTCTTACCCCTGTCACCTATATCACAAACATATAACTATTTATATGAGCTAAATTAGCTCAGTGAGAAAGTTTATCAAGTTTAGAAATCATTCAAATAATTATCAAGATTTCCACAATCAACTCACTATCTCCATTTCAATGACTATCTCAGTCATTCCATTTCAATGACTATCTTAGTCATTTAACGTACTTAATTAAACTAAGTAATTAAGTCAAACAAAGGATTCTCAACCCTGTTTAACTCATGTAGAATTTGTTGTCTCAACCAAATCAAGATATACAACAATTCAATTTAGTTGTAGTTAAACCATTCACAATGAATTATAACTACTCACCTGTTGTCGGGTTATTCTATGGAACTCTTGAACCGCGTGTGTCGTGCTCCTGTCTAGCCTCAGCTGTATCACAATATCTCAGGTCAAACTCAATATTCAACAATCTCAATCATACTCAATATCAATAACAATCAAGAATTTGAATCATAAGAGAGGGTTACAATCAAAAGATAGCAATACTATCCTAATTATAACTTCCAATTTCACAAATTTAACTCATATAACCCTAAGAACAACATACAAACACTTCACTAGCTTAGGTCTCGAATTTGAACTCCCTTACACACACTATTCCAAGTAAACTCACTCTAATTCATGCTAGTTGTAGGTGGTTCATCAAAACCACAAGGAACCATCTCAATTCCAATGATTCAACCGTCAAAACAAGATAAAAATCAAAGAGCATTACCTTTCAAGCTCAAGCAACTAATCTCTAGCTTCAATTCGTGAAAGATAGACTCAAATCTCGACTTAGAAAGCTTAGAAATCGATTTCTAGGGTTTTGGGAGGGTTTTGGTTGAATTGGAAATGACCCAAATGAAAGAAAACCCGCACTTTAAAATAGCCCTGGTGCGCGACACGACCCGTGTAGGCTCACACGACCCGTGTGAGACCTACAGCAAGCCATCCTGAATATGCACAGACCCACACGACCCGTGTAGCCTCACACGACCCGTGTGAGACCCAAACTCACTTCGGTAATTTTTGAACAAGAGCTACACGACCCGTGTAGAGGTACACGACCCGTGTAGACCTGAAAGAGGGTACTGTTTGGTTCTTAAGCCTTTCTACACGACCCGTGTGGCCATACACGACCCGTGTAGCTCTGATTTGACATTTTACAAGTCTAAACTTTAATCAATTGGGTTTTTAACCATCCTAACTCATATAACAACCTATTTAATCTTAATCACACTAAGATTAACACAAAATCTATATAAATTAATAATATGGTGTTACACCAGTCCCTTTTATTCAAATATTTTTCGTTTTGTCGAGTCGCAACCGAGACAAAAAGGAAGAAAAACTCGGGGACAGTTCATCAAGATCCGAAAATACATCAGCATCCAACACAATGTTAATGTTAAGTTAAGTACAGTTATCCAAAATAAAGACATCAAAATATAAAAAAAAAACTAAACAGAACCACAAACAAACTAAAAAAAATAAAATAAATAAAAGAGAGGATCTCACCAATGTCAATGTCGGGGAGGTGGAGGATATCGCGGATATGGCGGGGCAACTTCGAATATAGACTTCGCTAGACTCTCAAAGCCCTCCCGATAGGTCCTGCTCGCTGGCGGTCTGTAATGCCGGTACTCCGAAGGAGGTGGGTATCCTGCTGGCTCGCCTGCCCGTCAGTAGAGTGGGGCGGGGTAATATGGTTGCTGTGGCTGATCGATATCTATAGGATCCGACCTGCTTCCCTAGTAAGAGGCATGAGTGTAATACTCATGTGCGTGGAAGTGGGCCGCAGAAATGACGCGTGTATCCTCTGAGATCAGCTGCATTCGCCTCACCATCGCATTTAGGTCTGCGACGTCGTTGCTAAGCGAGGCGAACCGCTCCTCATGCAATAGTGACTCTGCATCCCATGCTGCTCTCTGATCCCAGCACGATGCCCCCGACGTCCCTTCTCCTCTGTGGTGTCCCTGTGAATGCCTCGTCGAGTCATCTGCTGGTGTAGGGCCTGTCCTCCTGCTGCCCCTGGGCACTCATACTCTGTATGGTTGTTGAGGTCACGGATGATGCATCTCCCATTTTGCCGGATGAAACTGATGCTCTTGTATTGACTCAAGGCTATTGTCAATACATTCTTGAAACTACGCGGCGGGGGAAATGCTCGGATCATTGCTCTCAACTCCCGAACGAAGTACGAGGATATCAAACAGACATGGGGGGGTGGTGTTACGGTATCTCATGTCATAACTCCACCAAATGTTGCATATAGCATTATATGCAAACGAAATCTGCACCTCCCTAGTCATCAAGGCGTAAAGCACTATCGCGTCCTGCATCCGCACCTTGCCCGCGTCACTGGCTCTCGGGTTGACGTTACACTCAATGATGCGCATTAGGGCCTTCGCCCTCGGAACCAGACCCTAGTGGGCGTTTGTCTCTCCCCTCGTGTAGACTGTGTCCGCCAGTCGTGCCATATCCACAAAGTTACCCGGATTTCGGGTGTCGACGCAAGCATACAATGGAGGCTCCCCCAAAGCCTCTAGTAAATGCACCCCGTATCAACGCTGAAATAATCCCTGATGCGTGGAATCGTCATAATGATCGGCTTACCTCGGATGCTCCCGATCAACTGTATGTTCTCTCCTCCCCTATTCTCCTGCCTCCTGAGCGTCCGCATCCACTATGCGGAGGTGCAGATTTCGTTTGCATATAATGCTATATGCAACAACTGTATGTTCACGCTGAAATAATCCCTGATGCATGGAACCGGCATAATGAGCGGCGGGGGAAAGTGCTTTACGCCTTGATGTACTGGGGAGGTGCAGATTTCGTTTGCATATAATGCTATATGCAACATTTGGTGGAGTTATGACATGAGATACCGTAACACCACCCCCCATGTTTGTTTGATATTCTCGTACCTCGTTCTGGAGTTGGGAGCAAGGATCCGAGCATTTCTCCCGCCGCGTAGTTTCGAGAATGTATTGACTATAGCCTTGAGTCAATACAAGAGCATCAGTTTCATCCAGTAAAATGGGAGACGCATCATCCATGACCTCGACAACCATACGGAGTACGAGTGCCCAGGGGCAGCAGGAGGACAGGGCCCTACACCAGTGGATGACTGGACGAGGCATTCATAGAGACACCACAGAGGAGAGGGACATCGGGGGCATCGAGCTGGGATCAGAGAGCAGCATGGGATGCAGAGTCACTATTGCATGAGGAGCGGTTCGCCTCGCTTAGCAACGAGGTCGCAGACCTAAATGCGATGGTGAGGCGAATGCAGCTGATCTCAGAGGATACACGTGCCATTTGTGCCGCCCGCTTCCACGCACATGAGTATTACACTCATGCCTCTTACCAGGGAAGCAGCCCGGATCCGATGGATATCGATCGGCCACAGCAGTTATATTACCCCGCCCCACTCTACTGGCGGGCAGGCGAGCCAGCAGGATACCCACCTCCTTCGAAGTACTAGGATTACAGACCGCCAGCGAGCACGACCTATCGGGAGGGCTTTGAGAGTCTAGCCGAGTCTATATTTGGAGTTGCCCTGCGATATCCTCCACCTCCCCCACAGTGACATTGGTGAGATCCTCTCTTTTATTTTATTTTATTTTATTTTATTTAGTTTGTTTGAGTGCTTCTGTTTAGTTTTTTTTTTTTTTTTTATATTTTGATGTCTTTATTTTGGATGACTGTATTTAACTTAACATTAACACTGTGTTGGATGATGATGTATTTTCGGATTTTGATGAACTGTCCTCGAGTTTTTCTTTCTTTTTGTCCCGGTTGCGACTCGGCAAAACGAAAAATGATTGAATAAAAAGGATTGGACATGGGATAACAGGTGATGAGATAAAAGTGACATTTTAACTAATGTATATTTATATGGTTACCTGCCCGGTTCAAGTAACAAATTGACCAAAAATGTTTTAACTTCAAGTTGTAAATTGGTTTTTTCTAAAAATTTATGTTTCAAAAGTTCCTCTAAAGATACCCTGTTTAAAGAACCCTGATGGCCCGGTTCTCGAATTTACTTGTAAAGATCCCTACTGCATTCTATGACCGCACGACCAACAAAAAAAATATAAGAAGCTTAGGAAATTTGGACAGAATGCAGTAACAAAAAAGGAGCGAACATATCATGTCATTGGAAAAACCGCAGGGGGAGGTAAGCTTGGTATCTTTGGAAGGATTTCTGGAAAATGAATTTTTGACTGAGCCGTTTGCAGGGTGAAATTTTTTTTAAGATCACTAAATAGTGCTTCGCACTTCTAATAAACGCACATCCGGGCTGGCAATGGACACAGGCGTATGCAATATTGGAGTGCCTACTTTTATTTGATTGCTTGTTGTTTTATGGACTGTACCTGAATTCTGATTTTGTTGAGTCTTTCTCGGGACGAGAATGGGATAAGTTGGGGAGGTTTGATCGGGCCATTTTGGTTTAATGTAATACATGATTAATGTGATCAATTAAGCTTTGTTTACCAAGAATGACCATACTTTTGATGGAATTGAGTGAATTACATGCAGGGATTGAAAAACAGGTATTTTGGGCAAAAACTATGCATCAAACGGACACCGGAAGCAGGAAAAAAAGCTTAGTGCTTTAGCAACGTCCCAGACGCTGACCTGGAACTCTGGCCCATTTTGAAGAGAAAAACAAAGCCAACAGGTTGGGAAAGCCCGTCAGCGTCCTAAGTGGCGTCTGGGATGCTAGCCTGGGACGCCAGACGTTTTTGGGACGTCTCTTCGTGGAACGCTGCTTGTCGTAAGTGCTTAAGAAATACACACAGCGTCCCAAGGGCGTCTGAGACGCTGGCCTAGGACGCTGCCGCCTAAATTGCCTTATTTAAGCCGTTCTATTTATTGAAACTTTTCCCATCGACCCAAGGCAGCCTCCAGACGAATTTCAATGGGTTTTAGCACTTTTCCAAGGTCCAAAACATTCCCAAATCATCTCCAAACAAATCCCAATCTCAAAATCAACATTTTTTGCATCAAGATCAAGCCACAGTTCTTGAATATCTTAAGATCCAGACATGTTCATCATCTCCAACACAGTGTTTGCATCATTTCCAGTCATGAGTAGCTAAATCATTTCGTGATCACAACCGGGAGTAGGTTTTGATTTTCTTTTCAATATTGTATTAGATTTGAACCTTTTAGATTCATGAACAAAGTATTTGGTTTGTTTGTTTTTCAATCATATGATTAGACTTCCATTGCTTGTTTTTAAACTGTTGATTGATTGAGTGTAAGACAATTCTATTGTGATCTTCCCCACCGTGCCAAATCATCTACAGTGGTGTGTAGGACGGAGGGTGCGTATTTTACATAGTTTGATCCCAGATTTAGTCAGTAACAGTACGGTTATGTCTATGTAATATGAATGAGCGCAAAATTAGTAGAATCTGATATAATACATTGTTTAGGAATTAAAACTGAAACCGGGAGTGATCACCTCTTTGTTTGATTGAATTAAATCTTTTGCAGTATCTGTTTGTCTGAATTTGTTTACTTTTAAATATGTTAGAAGTAGTTGTTAACCACAAGCTCCTCGTGGATTCGACCCTTACTTGCCCTGACTAGTTAGTGCTTCTAAGGTTATTTTTGATTGCATCAACGACTGGGATCATATAGCACGATGCTTCATACAAGGCTTCAAATGGTGCCATTTGAATACTTATATGATAACTGTTGTTATAAGCGAACTCCACTAATGACAAATGATCCTCCCAACTACCTCTAAAATCGACAATACACGCCCGCAACATATCTTCTAGAGTTTGGATTGTATGTTCGCTTTGACCATCGGTTTGCGGTGATAAGCAGTGCTCATCAACACTTTGGTTCCCAAATGTTCATGTAAACTTTGCCAAAATCGAGATGCAAAACGGCTGTCTCTATCTGAAACAATAGAAGCAGGTACACCGTGTCTACTTATCACTTCTTTGATGTATATTTTGGCAAGTTTTTCTATCTTGTAATCTTCTCAAATCGGTATAAAAATTGCGGATTTAGTCAAACCGATCCACAATCACCCAAATTGCATCATGACCACTCAGAGTACGAGGCAACTTGGTAACGAAATCCATCGTGTGATCTCATCCCATTTTGTTTTTAGGAACCGGAAGTGGTTGAATATTTCCGTAAGGCTTTTGGTGGCACGCTTTCACTTGCAAACACGCTTGACAACTCTCTACATATCGTCCCACATCTCTTTTCATTCCAGGCCACCAATAATGAGTTTTAATCGTTCGGTATAACTTGGTGCTTTCAGGATGCACCGAGTATCTCGAAGAGTGTGCTTCCTCCAAAATCAATTTCCGGACATCAACATGTAAATAAAAAAATATTGAAAAATCAAATAAATCAAAATATATCGAAAAATCAAATATAAAACTAACAAACATAAAGCTAACTAACTCGTGGATTGTGAAATCATTTCTCTAAAATATTTTATGACTATATAATCTTGATCAATTTCAGTTTGTATGCAGATATTTTTTTGTGATAATTTTTGTGGCTTTATTTGTTGTATGCATAGTTTTAAAACATAATAGTATGCATTATTTTGAATCTGAACAATTACCACAAAAAAAATATCAGCACACAAACTAAAATTAGAGAAATGATTTCACAATCCACGTGTTAGTTAGCTTTATGTTTGTTAGTTTTATATTTGATTTTTCGATATATTTTGATTTATGTGATTTCTCGATATATTTTGATTTGGTATCAGAGCCTTGAAACAAGTTTTGAGATATGTCTGATATAGCTCTATGTTCTCTACAAAAAGAACAAAAATTATATAGAAATTTATTAAAGACTCTAAGAAAACATTGAAGTCATTAATAGAAAAATCAAATGCATCTTCCATGACTAACCAAATAATTAATGAACAAGTTATTTCTTTAATAACATCATCTGTAACTGCACGACAAAAAAGAATTGAAACTCTTGAAAATCAAATAACGACGCTTACTGGTTAAACAATTTTTAAATCTTTTATAATGTCTACGTCTGACGAAATTAATGAACCCATAATTATTAATAATAAAGAAAACGATTCATGATATATATTTGATGCTCTAATTAGTAAGAATAGCATAAACAAAGATGTCATCAGAAAATCAAATTTTACCATTATCTGAAAAACATAATTTTAAATATGATACATTTAAAAACTTCTTTTCAAGAAAAAATATTATTTACTAGGGCTGTAAACGAACTGAACGTTCAACGAACCGTTCGTGATTTGTTCGGTGGGAAGTTCGTTTATGTTAGTTTATTTAGTAAATGAACGAACATGAACAAGATTGTTTGTTCGTTTAGCTTAACGAACGAACATGAACATTTGCATTGTTCGTTCATTTATGTTCATGAACGTTCGTTCATTAACGTTCGTTTATATGTGTTCGTTTACATTCGCGTGTGTGTAGAAGATACTTGATGTGATGAAGCTAAAGGTCAAAGTCATGCATGTTTTTGTATTGCAGAAGATATATGGAAAAAAGACTATATTTTAAGGACTTTTTGATGTTTTTATATCGTAAGATTTGCTATAATACATGTATTTACGGATGGTTTAGTGTTTGGATGCTAATGGTTGTTTATCAATATTTTTCTTCATTTAGGTTGCTTTTTATGTTCGTTTGTTTATGTTCATTTATGTTTGTTTACGTCCATTCATTTCCGTTTGTTATGTTCGTTTATTTATGTTCGTTTAGAACTTTAATGAATGAACATAAACGAACATAAACGAACATGAACAAAGGAATATTCTAACAAACAAACATGAACAAGGAAATTCGTTCGTTTATGCGTTCGTGTCGTTCATTTGTTCGGTTAAACTTAAATGAACGAACATGATCATGCCTCCGTTCGTGTTCGTTCGGTTCGTTTACAGCCCTATTATTTACTATGGTTAAATAGTAGTTGAAGAACCAATACTGATATAATCACCTCGGGGAAATATTATTATACATATTATTAATAAACAACAAATCATAAATAAAATACAACATATTAAAGAAATAGATCGATCAAAAATAACATATATATTCATATATCTACAATTCAATTAATTTTAAAAAGTAATTTTAGTGATTTAGATACACCAATAGAATTAGAAATTAGAGACGATCGTATAATTAATAGTCAAGAAAGTATTATTGTCAAAGGAAAAGGGAATTTAATCGAAGGAAAAATAAAATTTAATATAAATATATAATTAGGACTTAGTTTAAAAGACAGAATTCTTAGTAATAGTATTACAATAATATATAAATTATTAAGACAAAATTTTATGTTGAAAGGAAATCATCCTTTTACTTTAACATATCAAATAAATTATTGCATTAACAAATTCTCATCAGAGTATTACATTTAAAACAGAAGATAGAATTCATATTGATAAATTATTTGAGTCTTTACTATCTCTTGAATCATCGAAAAGAATAGATAATAAATTATTTCATGAAACAGATTTTCAAAAACCAATAATTATACCTTTAGTTAAAAGAGACCCAATTATAGAGCCTCCAATTTCAACAATTATAGGAAGATCATCTATTTCAGAAATACAACCTTCAACATCTACAGAAAATTTAAAAGACTGAAAACATGAAGGAATTAAAAGAAATGATTAGATCCTTAAGTCTAAGAATATGACAGAATCATCTAGTAAATTATATGATATAGAACTACAAATAGACTATCAGATGTTGGTAAACGAAAAACTTAACATACCAAATAAAAAAATAAATAACAGTACGGAAATGAATAATAACTTACTGTTAAAATATCTACCAGAAATATTACAAAAAGCTAATATAGCACAACATTCACTTGAACAAATTTATAAAACATTAGAAGTTAAAAATGAAAAACAACCACTCATTATTAAACCACCATTAACATGGTAATCAAAAATATTTTATAAAAAGTAATAAAATGGTTTAAAAAGAATAAAAGAAATAAAGAAGATAATAATAAAAAGATCATATTGACAAAAGAAGATTATATAAATAATGATATCTTAGATCAATTATTTGAAAGTAATAGTTATGACTAATAAATTAGAACTAACTAATAGATATGATAAACAAATAATTGACACAATTCAAGATGTTCTAGAAGAAATAAATGATACTCAAATAGGAATAGCAAATTTGCAACAACGTTTAAAAAATATAGAATCTGTATTTGATAATCTAAAAACTATAACTAAATGTTTAAAGTCACAAGAAAATATATTAGCCAAATTACATCGTAAACTAAAAGAAGAGCGATCAAAACTAAATATAATATAAATGGAAACACTTCAAGAACAAGTGGAAACACTAACTAAGTTAACGGCAGCACTAGAAATACCTGAAGAAGTAAAAGATGAAAAATATAGAAAACGACGTCGATGTAGTATATGATTTTACATCTGATGAAGAAAACCCATATAATAACCCTTATACTAATTTTGGAATAAAACGAAATAAATCATATGTAGAAGATATGGTTAAAAATAAGCAAAATAAATGGGAAAAAGTACCGCCACAATATATACCAAAATTATTTACGACACCAACACCCTTAGGTGTTCTTTCTATTGATTGTGTAATAGATCCAGAAACAAAAATACAAGATTGGAGCAATCAAATGGATATACAAATTCAATTAACTGATGAACTTAGAAACCTACACCCAAGGAATTTCCTAAGTTATATCATGCATAAAACACAAGGAAATGTCTATCGCTTTCTTTCATCCTTAGTTGAAAACGAAAAATCTAGAATAGCAACTACTGATGCAATGGAAACTTTTACAAAAATATTAGATAAAATTCTCCAAGAATTTGTAGGAAAAAAGGTAGAAGATGAGGAATCCAAGGAAGCCTTTCGAAATAAAGCATTATGACATCTAACAAATCTAAGAATATGTAATATTTGTTATTTAGATTCATTTATATGTGAATTCTCCGAATATTATTATCATTTAGATCCACCAAGACAAAAAACAGCATTAGATATGTTCTATCAAAAATTACCATATACTGTCTGTTAAAGTGTATTAAAACATTTTAACGATGTTTTACAAGAAGGTAAAATAACATATACTTTAGGAGCCAGAATAAACATTTTGAAAGCATGGATGCAAATTAAATGCCTTAAACAAAAAAGTTAAATTTGACGCAAAAACTGATTTATGTTGTGATAAACAATCTAATCAAATTTTGAGAAAATTAATTTAGAAAATCAAAATTTTTTAATTAATTGAGAAAATCAATTTTTGAGAAAAATTAATTTTTATCGAGGAAAATTAATTTATTTTAAATTATTTCTCACTTGGCCAGTTTGTTGCAGATAAAATGGCTGAATCCTCATCACTCAAATTCGCGGACTCTCACAACATTGCCGGTTACTTGCTGGATCCACCTGCTGCCCACAAAGAGTTCCGGTCAATGATCACAAGCCTTAATTCATGTCGTATCTCACAAGCCCTTCGTGCCAGTCCAGTTATCCACAAGGACATGATAACTGATTTCTGGAAAAATGTTGCAATCAACAAACAAGGAGCAGATGGAGCTGGCACTGTGGAATCAACCGTGAACGGAGTAAAAGTGATTATCTCTGAGTAGACAATTAGAGAGGTGCTTGAATTTGGTGATGCACCTGGATTCCCAACTGAATTTGCTGATGATCGGGTCAAGGAGGCCTTGGAGAAAATGTGCTATGAAGGATCCTATCCTCCCACTATGAAGAAGCTGTTGCCACCTTTCTGGATGTTTCTAGCACACTCTTTTATGAGTTGTATTTCTGGAAGGAAGGGAGGATCTGATGAAATCAGCCAGACTGCAACCTCAGCCATCGTTGCTCTTGCTATGGATTGGGATTACAATTTCTCAAAATACGTTTTCGAGGAAATACAGAGCACCCTCCAGGAAAAAAAAAGGATATGTTCTTGATGTATCCCCGTTTTCTCCAAATGATCTTTAATGAAATGTATCATGAAATCGTAAGGACACCTAACACTCTAGATGTTAAAGAATTGGGTCCCAACACCTTTGGACTCATGAAGCAACCAAGAAAATCTACAAGAGTGGCCTATCAAGGGTTGAAAGAGTTGGTAAAGTTTGGAAGATTTTCTGAGAGAGAAGAGGCACCTGAAGCACCGGTGACTGAGACAAACTTGGAAAGTTCGCAACCCAAGTTTCAATTGAAAATTGAAGAGATTGTGATTCCTGATGACGAAGAGAATCAAGCAACCGAAGAGATTCTAGCGACAGAAGAGAATAAGTCAACGGAGCAAGAGCTTGAAGACCTTAGTCAAAGTATTTCCTGCCCCTGTGTAGGGTGAAGCTGAAACTGAAGTACCACAGCAACCTGTATTGAATCCTCCTCAATCAGGTGTTGCTGTCATCAATGACCCTGCAGAAAGTGATCAAGAAGAACCTGCTCCCGCCTTAATTCAAAGAAAGCGAAAGCGAAAAGATCCAAGATCAAGTGTGTACATCCCAGACCCTGTTCAAGAGACACCTTCACCGACTGAGCTCAGTCCTAACATTCAAGATATTTAGAGCCCAATCAATGAATCCATTCACATGGATCAAGATGTTCAAAGCCCTATTCTTGAAGGAAGCAAAGGTTTTGAAGAAGAAGTGACACCTACAAACATTTTCAAGCTGCTGGAAGCTCATCCTTTCCATCTATGGTGGACATCTACAATGGCAAGAGCAAACTGCCTGAATCTGAACTCGTGGATGTTGTCCAGCTTCAGAACAGAGTCTTTCAACTGGAACAAGACTCTACCAAAAAGGATTTGCTGATTGAAAAGCTGGATATCCGAGTCAGCGAGCTCGAGAAAGACAACTCTATGAAAGATGCAAAGATTTCCGAGCTTCAAGCTAATATTGGTGGTTTGACTGCTTTATACTTTGATCTGAAGCAACGCCTGTTTCAGAAATTTGGTGATGAATTCCAATCCTTGGGAGATGAAGGAAACAAATGTGCTACTTCTAGCACAAGTCCCGCCGATCTAGCTCTACAGTTCTCAAGTGAAAGAGGTTTTCAACCTGCCCCTGACGAAGACATTGATCAATACTTGTTTTCGGTCCAAGTACAGCTGAAGAAAGACGAGAGAAACAGAGGATGATGGATCAACAGAGACCACCAAAGGGTGATTTGCTGATCATGAAGAACTCTGATCAAAATGTGGTCTCATCCAATCTACCAGAGAGGTTTGTTCAAGATGTGAGAAAACATTTTTCTGACAAGTATGAAGATCGCTCTGGCATAAGGATGTGGGGGTATGACGCTGACAAAGAGATGTGGGTAGTTAAGAGGAATAGTGGAAACGTAGAATACTACAAGAAGAAAGTTGACTTTATGTCATGGACGAAGGTTGATCTTACTGAACTAATACAAACGTAAAATTTTGCTGGGATGCCGACTGCCTCCTCTTTTACAAAGAGAGCCAAGGGTGTCATCAACCCTCATACAAACAAGACCATGGTGAATGTTATGTGGCCTCCTACTGCTATAGCCATGTAAGTTCCCATATTAAAGGCCTTACCAGATGGTTCTCTTGATACCATGGAATTTTGGGTATACGATGCAGCGACTTTTACAGTTCTACTACTATGATTCGTCTGAGGAATAATCAGATTCGCCTTGTCGATCCAATAAATCTCTTGAAATTTGGTGAACGGGATATTCATAGACTAGCACGTACACAGATTATGACAGAGAATCCGCTTTTTGAAGTAGCTGCTAAGGAATTTACAAGAATGACTGTGAAGATTGTCGATGAGAGGCTATGGGATGGGGCTCTGAAGGATGCAGATGTGCATCTTGTGTCTTTATCCTGAAGACTAGAAAGCAATAAACCAATGGGGAGATTGTTGGGCTATATTTTGTGGTTTATGCTTTGTTTAATAGTCTTTAGGTGTTTTGGGCTTTGGGCTTGTTGTATAGTTAGGCTTGTCTTGGGTCTAGGTATTTAATGCCTTAGTAGGCGTGTTCTAGTAGGACATATGAATGACCACGAATTGGGTGAGGCTAGAGAGAACAAGTGATAGTTTTTGGTGCAAGGTCTTATGTACTTAACGATTCATTAATATAATATTGTGCATTTGAAGATCTATTTGTCTCTTGATTCTTGTTCTAAATGGTTTCTTATTATTTGCTTGATTAAGATTTCGCATTAATCAAGCTTTTGGATTGATACCATGTTAAAGGCATATTTGGGACTTACAAACTCTTTAACCATGAAGTCCTTTAGCACCACTCACTAATTTTAATAATTACAGATTTGAAAAACCTTTCAAATTATTCACCCAATAACTTCTCAATGACTTCTTACGTGTGTTTAAGTAATTTGTCCAGTATCCTAAGCCAGGTGGTATCCTGAATCCAATGTACGATGCTCTAAACATTAAGTCATCAGGATAAGCCCATGACACTTATGATCGATCCAAGAAGTCCGTGTGATCAGATTCATTCCATTCTGAACCTTTTTCAGAACCTGAGGATTACTCATTATCCTTGTGTTATGGCTTTCAGAAACTCTTTCCTTTTGGAGACATGCATCTTGAATCTTATCAAGATCATACTAATACCGGTAGGGTCTATACTGGTGTTTTCATCTATCTGATAGATGATTTTGACTATGTGAGTGTGTTGTACCTTCTTTATATCTTTCATGCCAAGTCATCACACTTTGCAATGATAGGAAACTCCTTTCCTGGGGTTATGCATCTTGAATCTCATCAAGATCATATTGGCAGAGTTTTCTTCTATCCAATAGATGTTTGCAACCACTTGAGTATGTTGTATCTCTTTTAAGTCTTTCATAGCGAATCATCTCTCAATGCCAAGTCATTACGCTTTGTAATGATAACAAACATTTCCTAGAAATAGTATGTAACCGACATACTTTGATAGGCAGATCACAACGATACTCTCACTAGCTTTGACACGATTATAAGACTCTTTTAGATTATCACAAATTCCAAGCCCTTTGGCACATTTTGAGAATCCAAAATCCAAACCTTCTGACATAATTACAGAACTCTTTCAGGCTATTCACAAAATCCAAACTTTTGACATATTTTGAGAATCCAACGATCCTTCCTTCCAAGGTGCCCGTAAGATGAATCTCAGGGCCATCTACATTTTTCTGTTTGGATATATTGGCATGTCTTAAACCCCTTTGGTTGTGTCTCACAGGCAACCCTTGTGTTTTTCCTTTTTAGGAAAGCGGTTCAGATCATCCAATCCTGTTATGACTCACGAAGTGCAGTTACAGCAGATAATATCCTTTCAGATTCATTTCGGTTCTGTTGAGAGAGTCTCTCCCAAAATCAATCTCATGACTCTGAGTAACGCCTCACTCAACCATTCTTGCTTAGAATGTAGGTACATTTCTATCTATGTTGCTTTCTTTTGTTGATTCAATTACTCCCACTGGTTCTTTAGGCCAGGTGTAAAATCCGCCAAATTATCACATAGACCGAGTCTCGCCCTTAGGTTCTCTTATTTGGTAGCAATTGGGCTCACTAATGCTTCAAATTAGTAGGATTGCTTATCCGTACCAACTTAGTATTTTACTACTAATCGATATGTCACCCAGATCATAACACCTTATGATAATGACCAATACTATTGGTCTACTAAGAGAAGGGTATGTTAGTTTTAACAGGAATCCGATTCATGGACAAGTTCTAGTGACGACTAGAGGTTCTTTCACTTGGCTAATCCTTGAACTCGTTCAGGATTACTCTTGCTCCTACTGTTTCATTAGAATGTGAGTCCTTTCTAAAAGGACTCTTCTTTCAAAGGTACTTGCGGGATGACCAATGAAAAGACACTGCTGATCAGGCTCAGACCAGTTATGAGGTTTAGACGAACGATATATGACCCTGGACCTTCTATGTATATGTGGGGGAAACCCAAGTTTACACTTCAGACGGTGTCTGTACAACCTACTTAGTCTAAGATGTGGTCGGAATATGCTTTTACGGTCTGACTGGACGATCATTTAATTTATCGAAAACTAATTGGAATTGTATCTAATACATCGAGGATCGAACTATTTCGACCAATGCTCGATCTTCTTCCCTATGACACATTATAACCATTAATGTTCTTGGAAGAGGAATAACTGTGAAACATTTTCTCAGTTTATGTTCTTACTCAGATTTTGTTGATCTTATACTTCCTTTGAAGTCCTTGAACAGTTCAAGGTTTCAATCAAATTGCTTATTCTGATAAGCGAAGCTATATTTGTCATACTGATTGACAAATATCATTAAGTATAACTAATTGTGTTTTATTTATAGATTCGAGCAATTCACTAATGTGACCGTTCCTCATAATCTTAATGTCTTTTACATCTCCATGTAAATTTATGACTTGTTAATTTGTTCAAAATATGCATTCATCACTTGACTCTAAGCCAACTGATTTCAAAGTCCTATCCATTGGATATTTGGGTGATACATTTCTTGCAACAATCGATTTTATAAGAACTCGTTTTATCATGCGACTCCAAGTCAAATGATTTCAAAAGTCCTGTCCATCTGGACCTTTGGTTGAAGCAATTCTTATTAAAATTTAACTTCAACAATCACACAACACAATTCACAAATCCAGCACACTTTGGATGCATTAACATTCAAATTATTACTATTTATGCAATTAACACATTCACACAACATTTTAATGTACTATATGATAAAAATATCATACGCATCTATAAGCTAATGACAAATCAAATATCTAACTAAACTTCAAAACTGCACGAGCTCGTGATCCAATCCGAATGTGCTCCTATGCGTCAATGTCCTGCATCCTATGGTGTCCTTGCATACAAAGCAAATATGACAATCACATATTGTATCAAGGAATTAATGATAATGAGTTTTGAGTTTTAGATATACCTGAGTTGCCAAACGGTTTGGCTTTGGAGCATCTTCCAATCTTTCTATGACTGTATCCGACCCTGTGGATTCCCAGTTTGAGACATCTCATAACTGATCTAGACGATCTGGATTGTTTCTTGATGCGTCTCATCTCTGGACTCAATCCCGAAGTAGTTGAATCAGTGGAACCATGCCTCTCCATGAGCAACTTGTAGAAAGTCAACATTGAACGCATTTCCATGTTAGTCTTGTCATGGTTTCTCTTTCTATACGTCTGGATGAACAAATCATATTGGCTAGTTAGCGAGGCGAGCAGGATGTTGATACTCATCTCCTGATTAAGAAGGTGACCAAGTTTGCACAATTCGCCTATGTATCCCTCAATTTTGTGAACATGCTAACCAACGCTACATCCTTCTTTTAGCTTGCACTTTCCAAGTTCTTTGAAGATCCTAGCTCGTTCCTCTTCAACCGGTTCTCGGAACTTTTCCTCAACGAGTACTGTTAACTCATATGGCCCCATGAATTCAAAATCCATGCGGATGGCGGGGTCAATGGTCAACAACATGAGGCTACAAACTTTTTTGGACTCATCAATTAAGAAGTCATGATCATCACAAAACTGCTGTGTGATGCCATGTTTCGGTAGATCGGGAAGCGGACACTCAATCAGGTATGGTCTGCTTTCATATCTCATAACCAATTTCCACTGACGAAGCCATTCCTCATAGTTCAGTCCAGTCAGCTTATCCATAGTTACTTTCTGAAGCTCTCAGAAATGGGTGATGAAGGAGGAGGAGGAGAGTTGACGCTGAGTTTAGACATCTATAAAATCAGAATTCATTAGTTTAATTTAATCCTTTTAAATAATTACCCAATTATTATTTAATAAGGCTAGGACCCAAAATCTTCCAACTATGGTGTGAAGAGGGATGTCTTAATCACAACACAATGGTCATTAAGGTAGATACACTTTTATCAATTTCAGTTTCAATGAAATTCCTAGATCTGTTAGATTCATTGAAACTATTCAATGACATGTTTTAATATCGGATTATGCTCTTCCATTTGTGACCGGGATGCCGAGGATCACAAACAATATGTGAATAACCATGCAAATGTGCTTGGTAACCTCAATGTCATTTATCATCTCAAATTGATGTGTCGGTTAACCACACACGCTCCATCAACAACGATAATTTATGAGATACACATTACCACTCTTTATGAATCACTATTAGTGTGCCGGTTAACCACACACGCTCCACTAACGATTCACAAAGTGTAATTCATGGGTTAGCATACTTTTCACATTTTCCTAAAGTAACTAGATTAAGATTTTATTAAGGTTCTAGTACTTTGTCTAATAGCATTATACTTTTAATGAGATTAGGTTCGTCCTATCAAATCTGTTCTGCTAACGACACTCCACTGATCAAGGAAGCGGCGGGTGAGAATGGACACTCATTCAACCGCCATTTTATAGGCAGTTTCCTTATACCCCCTTTAAAGATCAGCTTCGTGAATGAGGCATATTAACGATTTGACTGACTTATTCTTATACATATAAATATTAACTTTTAATAATATATATAAGATATATTTTAAACTTTTAAAATACTAGGTTTAAATTTCGAGCATTTAAATGATTTAATATAAATCATTTAATTAACAATTAATTAAATAATTAAATCAAGTAAGGATTAACTAATTAAATTAATCAAATATTTAATCCTAATCCTAACCCTATAATTTTCGGAAATCAGGGTAAAGGATTTATCCATTTATTAATTAATCATAATTACCAAAACAGAAAAATCATATTTGATCAAGTTCTCCAATTATAGCAATTGAGCAGAAAACAAAGTTGACACTCTGATACCACTAATGGAGAATAGGCAAACAAAAAAACTTAAACTCTTAAGTTCATATGAAACCTAAAGTATCTATGTTTTCTCTATTGAACATATAAATAAGTGTTGGATTAGGTGTCTAAGCCATGACTAATAATTAGTATTTATCCAATTAATAGAAGCAAAGTCCATTTGGGTTGCCATCATAGTTGGAGGATTGGCAGAAAGTCCGGTAGAGAGAAAGGTTGATTTATTATGTGATTAATAAATCAATAGAAATTAAATAAATAGTTTATTAATATATTTAAGTGTTAATATATTAATTAGAAACTATAATAATTAATTAGAAATTTTTCTGGAATTAATTGGAATTAATTTGGCAGTTAAATTGATTAATTAAAGGTGCAGGGACTAAAACTGTAATTATTCGATAGTTGAGTAAGTGGCAGTGTTAGTGACCATGTGGTGGTCGAAAATATATATATAGATATGTATATTTTCGAAATATATATATATATATTATAGATAAATGGTGTTTGAATGATTAAAATAATAGTTTATCTTAATTCGAATTCAAAAAGGCTTATCTGTAACGATTATCTGATCACCACATGGAGGCTATAAATAGGGAGGCTCACCCTAACCCTAAAGCCACGATTTTTACCCTCTTTCTCTCTAGAATTTCGGCCAAGATACCTCCTACTGGGTGTGACTGCATTTGAGGCAAGAGATCTCTGTTGCTTTGCTTCCAAGATTCACTAAAGGTTAGTTTTTCTTGATCTTTCTTTTTAGTTTATTATTTCTGGCCTACTAGGAATTGTTATATGTTTAATTAGAAGAAAAACTTAGATCTATATAGGTTGCATGTGAACTTAGGAATTTTAGTTCATAGTTGCAGAAAACCTTTCAGTGGTATCAGAGCATTTTGGTTGTTTTTCTTGTTAAATTGCTATAACTGTGTTCCTTGTAATTAGGGTTTATTGTTCCTAAACCCTAATTAGTGCAAATCGACATCTAGGGTTAGGGTTTTGAAAACCCTAGCCCCTCCCTTTTGATTTTGGCGATTTTGTGAATTAGGGTTAGAAGGTATTCTATTTTTGGTAACTTTAAATTGTTTAAAAGATAACCTTAAAACCTTTAATCCTAAAAATCGAAATTTAAGGGATTAAGATAGGTTTTAATTAATTTGATTAATTTGATAAAATCTATCTACATTTGAATTAATTTAATTAATTGGTAATTAAAAGATAATTCAAGGATTTAATTTAATTTAGAATTTAATTGTTTTAAATTGGCGAAATTAAATGGATAAAATCCTAAAAATATTTTAAGAGGTTTAAAATATCAAATTTAATTAATTTAATTAATTGGTTAATTAAAAGATAATTAAAATCGATTTTATGGTTTAATTTAATTTGAAATTTAATAGTTTAAATAGACAATAAATTAAAAGATAAACCAGAAACATATTTTTAAAAGGTTTAAAAATTACATCTTATATATATTATAATTAGGGATTTATTATTATATGTATAAGATTAAAATGGTTAGTCAAATCATTAGTAGGCCTCATTCACGAAGCTGGTCTATAAAGTGGGTATAAGGAGACTGCCTATAAAATGGCGGTCTAATGGGTGAACACTCTCACCCACCGCTCGCCTGATCAGTGGAGGGTCGTTAGCCGAACGGGTTTGATAGGACCGCCTAATCTCATTAAAAGTATAATGTTATTATTCAAAGTACTAGAACCTTTTATATAAAACCCAAATCTAGCTACTTTAGGAAAAATGTGAATTGGTGCTAACCCATGAAATTGCACATTGCACTTTATGAAACATTGGTGGAGCGTGTGTGGTTTACCGGCACGCCAATTGGGGTTCATAAAGAGTTGCAATGGGTTTCTCGGGTGTTGTCATTATTGATGGAGCGTGTGTGGTTTACCGGCACGTCAATTTGAGATGGCAACTGACCCCGAGAGTACCAAGCTTATTTGCATGGTTATTCACTCCCGGTTTGTGATCCTCGGTATCCCAGTCACAAACAGTGGGGCACATCCGAGATTAAAACATGCTATTGAACAGTTCAATAAATCTCAATGAATCTAGGAATTCCATTTTAATAAGATTATCTTTCCGCGGTGGAATTGGCTGAATCGTCATTCGCCTACCTTATAAAATTTACAATATTGATTACGGCATCCCTCTTCGAGATTGTAAATTGTTATTGTAGGATCCTAGCCTTATAATTGTTATTGGGTCATTATAAGGATTATTATATACGTCTAATTAAAACTATCTTCTTTTATAGATGTCTTCTGCCGAACAATCCGCTCCCCACTCTAACTCAAATGTTACCTCAATCTTGTCATTATGCTCCAAAGTCACGTTGGACGGTACCAACTATAATGACTGGATCCGTAACATCAAGATGGCTCTGAGGTTTGAACATAAAGAGTATGTTTTAGAAACCGAGCTGGTTGAAATTGACCATGATAATGCTACTCCCGAAGAAATCACTCAATACGCAAAACATACTGATGATGCAACCAAAGTGGCTTGCATCATGATAGCTACAATGAACCCAGAGTTGCAAAGAATATATGAAGACTACTGGCCCTATGAAATGCACAAAGAGCTGGCGGAAAAGTTCCGCAAGCAGGAGCGCATTGAGAGGCGCGAGGTAGTCAAAGCTTTCACTAATGCAAAGCCTAGAGATGGAGAGTCCATTTGCAACCACGTGCAGAGAATGCAAGGGTACGTGGAAAGGCTCCGGAAGCTTGAGATGCCGGTTCACGAGGATTTGGCTGTAGACATAGTGCTGAATTCTCTGCCTAGTTCATATGACCAGTTCACACTGGCGTATCATCTGAACAACTCCCAGGCCACTCTGGCCGAACTGCATCGCATGCTCCGCACCGCCGAGGACGGAATGAAGGGTAAGAGTATACCCGCTGCTAATCAAGCCGTCCTGGCAATTGCTGGTGGAAAAGGGAAGAAGAGAAAGGGCCCTCCTAAACAGAATTGGAGGGAAAAGGTGCATGTTGGATCGTCCAGCAGCGGCTCCAAACCCAAGACTTCTGGCATTCCTCATAATGCCAATCCCAAGGAGGCAGAGTGCTTCTATTGCAAGGAACGGGGCCATTGGAAGAGAAGCTGCCCTACATACCTGCAAGACTTGAAGGATGGCAAAGTCAAGCCAACTTCAGCAGGTATTTACACTATCTTTAAAAACTCACCATCTTCCAGTTCTTGGGTCCTTGATACAGGATGTGGTTTTCACATTTGTTCTGATTTGCAGGGCCTAAGGGAAAGCAGGGAGGTGGAGCACGGTAGACTCAACCTGATCATGGGGAATAGGAGATCGTCGCCTGTGACCAAGATCGGGACTTATAGTTTAGTGCTCAGTAGTGGTGTTTGTTTAGAACTTATTAATTGTTGCTATTCGCCAGAAATGGCAAGGAATATTATTTCATTTCATGCATTGTTTAGACAAGGATTACAGTTCTCGTTTGATAATAGTAATGGTTCCATTTCTGTTTTTCAAAATGGTATTTCTGTATTTACTGCTTTACCTTGTGATGGTGTGTATGAAACTGTGCAATGTGTAGACAATTTAGGTCATAGTGTAAACTTTATTGATTCTTCTAGTGGTGTAGAAAAGGCGTGCTTGTGGCACTGTCGTCTTGGGCACATTAACAAGAAACGCATCGCCCAACTCCAAAAGGATGGAGTGTTGGAATCATTCGACCTCAAATCGGATGATGTATGCGAGTCTTGTATTTTGGGCAAGATGACTAAATCACCATTCAAAGGGTCCTTTGAAAGAGGTGAAGGTCTTTTGGACATCATACACACAGATGTGTGTGGTCCCTTTAGATCTACCACAAAAGACGGCACGCGGTTCTACGTGACCTTCACTGACGATTTTAGTAGATACGGGTATATCTACTTAATCAAACACAAGTCAGACACCTTTGAAAAGTTCAAAGAGTTCAAAAATGAAGTTGAGAATCAATTGGGCAGGAAGATAAAGATGCTCAGGTCCGACAGAGGCGGAGAGTATCTCAGTATCGAGTTCCTAGACTATCTAAAGGAATGTGGAATAGTTTCACAGTTATCGCCTCCTCGAACACCACAGTTGAACGGTGTTGCCGAGAGACGTAACCGAACCTTGTTAGACATGGTTCGTTCCATGATGAGTCGAGCTTCACTTCCCATTCACTTCTGGGGGTATGCCTTAGAGACTGCCGCCCATATCCTTAATCTTGTCCCTACTAAGAAGGTTGCTAAGACACCTCATGAGATGTGGACGGGGAAAGTTCCCTCATTAGCACATATCAAAGTCTGGGGTTGTGATGCTTTCGTTAGACGAGAGACTCACGATAAACTCGCAGAGAGAAGCGAGAAATGTTTTTTCATTGGATATCCCAAACAGTCATTTGGATACCTGTTCTACAGACCAAGCGAGGACGTGGTCTTTGTAGCGAGACGGGGATTCTTTCGAGAGAGAGAACTCATATTCAAAGAGGACAGTGGGAGTACCATTGACCTTGAAGAAATTCAAGAGTTACCCGACAATGCAACCTTAGGAGAAACTAGCAACCAACAAGAGGAAGAAGTTCCTGTTGGTCCGACTGATATATCCTTACCTCTTAGGCGTTCCAGTAGAGTTAGCATGCCACCCGAGTTTTATGGATTCCATATAACTACGGATGGAGATACGTTTGTCAGTGATAGGACACTGATAAATTTGGATGAACCTGCTAACTACCGGGAAGCGGTGGCGGGCCATGAGTCTGCCAAGTGGAAAGAGGCAATGGACAGCGAGATCAAGTCCATGTATGACAATCAAGTTTGGAACTTGGTTGACAATGTACCGGGTCGAAAGACAGTCGGGTGCAAATGGATCTTCAAGAAGAAGACCGACATGGACGGAAAGGTACACACTTTCAAAGCAAGACTGGTTGCGGAGGGCTTTACTCAAACCCCAGGGATTGACTATGATGAGACCTTCTCACCAGTGGCTAAGATAAAGTCAATTAGGATTATGCTGGCCATAGCTGCATTTCATGATTATGAAATTTGGCAGATGGACGTCAAAACCGCTTTCCTTAATGGAAAGTTGACTGAGGATGTTTACATGAATCAGCCAGAGGGTTTTGTTGATGCAAAGTATCCTGACAAAGTGTGTAAGCTTGAGAAATCCATCTATGGATTAAAACAAGCTTCTCGTAGCTGGAATCTTTGTTTCCACGAGAAAGTCAAAGAATTTGGTTTCTCTAGGAGCGAGGATGAGTCTTGCGTATATGTCAAAGCTAGTGGGAGTATAGTCACCTTCCTGGTGCTGTATGTAGATGACATACTGCTCATGGGAAACGACGTCCCGACTTTGCAAGATGTCAAGTCTTGGCTCGGGAAGTGTTTTGCCATGAAAGACCTAGGAGAGGCAGCCTATATTCTCGGGATAAGAATATTAAGAGATAGGAAGAAAAGACTAATTGGACTTAGTCAGAGTACATACTTGGAAAAGGTACTGAAAAGATTTAGTATGGAAAATTCCAAGAAGGGAGAGCTACCAATGCAAAGTAATGCTAAGCTGAGTAAGACTCAGAGTCCAAGTACAGACGAGGAAATTGCGGACATGAGTCGGGTGCCTTATGCTTCGGCTGTGGGGTCGATCATGTATGCCATGACGTGTACTCGTCCCGACGTGGCCTTTGCCTTGAGCATGGTCAGTCGATACCAGGGGAACCCTGGTAGGGCACATTGGACAGCGGTCAAAAACATACTCAAGTATCTGCGCAAGACGAAGAACTTTGTCTTAGTCCTTGGTGGCAGTGATACCTTGAGAGTTGACGGGTATACTGATGCCAGCTTTCAGACAGATAGAGACAATGGTCGGTCTCAGTCAGGCTGGGTATTCCTGATGAATGGGGGAGCAGTGACTTGGAAAAGTTCCAAGCAAGAGACGGTGGCTGATTCAACGTGCGAATCAGAGTACATCGCAGCGAGTGAAGCGGCAAAAGAAGCGGCCTGGCTGAAGAACTTCATCGGTGACCTTGGAGTAGTCCCGAGTATTCAAGAGCCTGTGGAACTTTTCTGCGATAATGAAGGAGCGGTTGCTTTGACGAAGGAACCGAGAGATCATGGAAAGTCCAGACACATCGACAGAAAGTACCACTACATAAGACATAAGGTAGAAAAAGGTCACCTCGTAGTGAAGAGGGTATCATCAGAAGATAATCCTGCAGATCCATTGACAAAGGCTCTGAGTAGGATTAAGCACTATCAGCATGCACGACGCATAGGATTAACAGATGATATTAGTTTTTTGTAATTAGATAGGATTTTGAAACTTATTACAATATAAATGTAATTGACTTTGGTGAATTAATAATATAGTTTTGTTGATGAGTATTTGATACTGCCTTTTGTCGATTGTTTATTATTGTGTTTCATTTTGCATGTTTACTTCCTAAATAATATTGTATTATTTAAATATCCACAGTCGCTCATGCTTCTTAGGGAGTAAGTATGAATGAAGACTGTCATGAATTGTTTTGTAGATTGTCTAATGAGTTAGACATAGCAATAAGATTGCTACAATATTCATGAGTACTTAGAAAATAGGGATTTGAGTATTGGATAAACCCACGCTCAACTGATTGCTTCATGGATTTCATCATAAGCAATGTTGAGACGATAACATCTTTTGATCTTTAAGTAGAGACATATAAGTTATGTTTTACCAAGCGGTTGTTCATTGACAATGCGAAAACGCATCGGTAACACGGTGTTATAAAACGTGTTGTTGTGAATGATTTGACTAGTAAAAGACATAAGTATATGAGTCAAAACTTATTCGTCCCTTGACCCTGTCGGGAAAACAGATATCTGTAGGCCTCTCGATGATTTTGAAGTTGACTGAAGGGTTGGCCAACCAGGACTAAATTGACATGGTCAATTGGTAGTCTTAAAGTCATATGCAAATCAGAAATCGGGAAACAGAGAATCAGACAAGGATTGATCTTAATCCATGTCCTGAGTCTGAAAAAAATATCTTGTTGGACGGAGGATCATCTGATCACTTATCATCGGACAGAACTGACTAGGTCAGAGTTCGACATCAGTTTCTAGGAAGCTACAGTTGCTAATTAATTAGAGGGTAAATTGGTAATTTTAGTCATAGACTTATCCAAGTGGGAGACTGTTGGATTAGGTGTCTAAGCCATGACTAATAATTAGTATTTATCTAATTAATAGAAGCAAAGTCCATTTGGGTTGCCCTCATAGTTGGAGGATTGGCAGAAAGTCTGGTAGAGAGAAAGGTTGATTTATTATGTGATTAATAAATCAATAGAAATTAAATAAATAGTTTATTAATATATTTAAGTGTTAATATATTAATTAGAAACTATAATAATTAATTAGAAATTTTTCTGGAATTAATTGGAATTAATTTGGCAGTTAAATTGATTAATTAAAGGTGCAGGGACTAAAACTGTAATTATTCGATAGTTGAGTAAGTGGCAGTGTTAGTGACCATGTGGTGGTCGAAAATATATATATAGATATGTATATTTTCGAAATATATATATATATATATTATAGATAAATGGTGTTTGAATGATTAAAATAATAGTTTATCTTAATTCGAATTCAAAAAGGCTTATCTGTAACGATTATCTGATCACCACATGGAGGCTATAAATAGGGAGGCTCACCCTAACCCTAAAGCCACGATTTTTACCCTCTTTCTCTCTAGAATTTCGGCCAAGATACCTCCTACTGGGTGTGACTGCATTTGAGGCAAGAGATCTCTGTTGCTTTGCTTCCAAGATTCACTAAAGGTTAGTTTTTCTTGATCTTTCTTTTTAGTTTATTATTTCTGGCCTACTAGGAATTGTTATATGTTTAATTAGAAGAAAAACTTAGATCTATATAGGTTGCATGTGAACTTAGGAATTTTAGTTCATAGTTGCAGAAAACCTTTCAATAAGAACATCTATAGGAAACCCTAGGTATAATCAAAATTACTAAAGAGGGTTTCTAGATTGCATACCTTATTGTTATTATAGCAAATAACAATTATTCCTTGTCTTGTTGATCTCTTAGAAGCTAGCACCACAAATGTCGTGCCTCTAATGGTTCACACCCAAAAGTCCATGCAAATGTTAATTATCTTAAAGTCTTATTAAGAAAAGCTCGCTATAAAACCTTAGAGAAGGATTATAGATTCTGCTTGAGAGAGAAGAAAAATTTCTAGAAAACTGTCTACAGGAATGGGGCAGCGAATAATGTGACAGGGGAGGCATATTTATAGCTTCAAATGTGATAAGGATAAACCTCATTTGAATTCAAACAAGATAAACATTTTATCTTCAAACCCTTATCGGTTGTACTCGGCGCGCGCATCGCGGCACTCCTTGCTTGCGCCGTGCATGTTACTTCGACCAGAAGTTTCTATTGTTCAACTATTGAACAATTACAATCCAGCCCCTACACTTTTAATTAATCCCAAATTAATTTCAATTAATTCTGATTAACTCCAAACTAGTTTCTAATTAATTCACATCACATAATAAATTAATAAACTATTTCTCTCTCACTTTCTATTAACATTAATACCATTTGGACTACTGGGGGCAACCTAAAAGGACTTTGCTACTATCAATTCAAGTATATACCAATTATAGTTATAGGCTTAGACACCTAATCCAATACTTTTTTGTCAAATGAAACCCCTGAACATAAAACTATGGGTGAAGCACTTAATACTTTTGTGGGTTGGCTAAAATCGCTTGTTTTATTTGACTGAAAGGTTTGTTTCTTAAGTAATTATCAAATTACTTACATGTTGATATTTGATTGATATCTACAACTTTTAATTTCTTGGTACAAGTACTAGATCTCATAACCCTTCAAATTAAAGAAATGCAAAGTTCTAAGGAGCCAAAAAAAATTTATACAACTGTAGATGTCATAATGAAGATTAAGGTCACAAGGAGCAACATAGAAAAAACAAACTACGCCTGCAAATCATTTCCCATGGACGTTTTTTTTAAATTGATGTTTTTGATTAATTTCTTTACTTTGTAAATTAAAACATTATGTATATACTTATTATGTTAATATTAATATCATTCTCTTTTATTATGTTTAGTTTTATATTTATTTGTAACATTTATTAAAAAAAATATGGCTAATATGTCCATTTTATAATTGTGGCGGTCTTTCATACCGGTCATCGAAACTTACATAAAACCAAACTTAAAAAATTTGTTGTGGCTATAGATTAACAATAATCATGTTTATTTTTTATTTATGTGTCTGAATGATAGCAACTGTCATGTTAATAATAAAAAAGTGGCTATACACCAACATTACTCACGATTTATGAAATTGTATGTATACGTTAATCAGACCTACAATATCCATGAATCAGTTGACTCACCACATTCTTGATGATAGAGTAGGAACCTTGGCAATAGTCCTTGACTCACCACACAGACTTCAAAGCCTCAGGATCGCCAGCAGTGTTATCCCCATTGCCATCACTATGTTCCACGCTAGCATCGTCTAACTCATCATATCTAGGTTGTTAGCTAGTAGGGGAATACATTGGATCCACAAAGGGCACCTTAGCATGCTGCAGATGATGTAGTCTTGACCACTTCTTAATAACAATGAGGATAGGCTCCATTCTAATCTTCTTGCCTATATATAAAGCAACCATATACGAAAATTCCACAAAGAGGAATACATAGTTAAACAACACAAAGTGGTAAGAATAATACTTTGGGTATCCAACTACTACGATGACATCTCATCATCCATCTGCCATTTCAGATTCATCCCAACAAGCCTGGGTGTGATTTATTCAACATATGCTGATTTACCATGATGGTTGAGCTGGCTAAAATCTGTCAACTTGTGCTTATTAAAGTGGGGTTTCTTATCCATAGTTTCTTAGGATGGTAATGAACATAAACTATATGAGGGAACAATGCATCATTAACCTAAAAGAAGCGATCCCGCCATCGTGGCAATGGGGGAAGGTATACAAATCTCCACTAGCTTGTTAGTGGAAAAATGCGATAACCAATATCCAATAAGGGTTAATACTCGGGCTTCGACATAACATCTTAATCGTGAAATATTCCTAATAGCGTTTGGCTTTTAACCGATGAAAATATGAAGGAGATAAAATGCTAGAATGTCATCAACAAAATAATTAATACGAAGACGAAACCCAAACTCCAACGACTTAAGGTACAAACCAACCTTCACCATCGATTCTTGAAGAATTGATGAGTCTGGTAGAAGTACTTGCATGCCATAATCTTCATAGAATTGGTAGTCTACTGTCGCCTTCCTAACTCGTGAGGAAATACATGGTGGAAACAATTGATTGGATGCTTGTTTGTCGACACCTTGATCAATAAAGAGACAATAGAGGATGGTAAAAGATGAAAAAGAAAAGTTGAAGAGGCAGGCCATGATGGCCTTGATAACTGTGATAGGGTAGGGTCAACTCCAACCGCCTGTTATATAGATAGCTGACAAATGGGGCCTACCCATATACGAAATAAGATATTCCTGCCAAGCTATACAAACACCAACCTAAGTAAAAATACACACACACACTCACTCACTCACTCACTCACTCACTCACTTACTCACTCTCTTTCTCTCTCTCTCTCTGATTTGAAATTTTATGGGCCTATGATGGGGAGCTTAGTGATATATCACCCACACAACACATACTCTGGTCTGGAGGCACGAACTTAAAGAATAACAGCTCGATGTTCAAGTTGAGGCACTGAGGCAATTGACACAAGACAAATGGTTGAGATCAAAACACGCCCAAAGCACCAAAAGGTCCCTCCACAAACCAGCACATACCATGGTGTCTACGCCTCTACAACCATGTAATTGTGTGTCATCCACAATCACCTACAATAAATACTAAATACATTGTACCACACATCCTTCTTAAGACAAACGGGAAAACCTTGTCTCATATAACAACACTATAAATACCACCCTAATAGGAGGCATCAATAAGCAACATCTTGATCTCTTACTATTATGCTCACTCTCTTGAGTGAACACCCTTTGGTGCTAGAGCGTAATCCTAAACCTATCTTGGATTATGGTTGACTTAAGCTAATTTATGATCAACATGTCTAGGTCCAAGTCTAGGAGAATCATATAGTCCACAAGAGGATCCACCATCACCACTCTCAGTTCCTCTACTAAATATCCCCTCCCTAACTTGGTTGCATCAGTATTCACTAGCTACAATGCGAGCATACTATAAGTTTTTGAACCATTGTACAACTATAGATAAAATGCATGATTCGATTAACAACTTGTATAGTGACGTTTAGTTATATATATATATATATATATATATATATATATATATATATATATATATATATATATATATATATATATATATATATATATATATATATATATATATATATATATATATATATATATATATATATATATATATACACACACACACATACACACACACACACCAGTTTTATTGTACAACCAAAATTTTTAAACGCAATATGCCTTACATGTTCTTATTGGTTGATGAAATTAATCATTTGATGATACCGGCCACCACATCATCAAAGATGAATTACCATCTACTTGGTACACTCTTACCTATAGTTTTATGTTATGCTTTTAAAACTCTATTTTTCTACTATAAAATACTTAGCCATACATTTTTGGTTTGCATGTTCTAGTTGTGCTAATACTAATATAACAACGACAACTTTATAGACTAAGGGGGTGTTTGTTTTTTCTCAAAAAGTCTTTTTCCTCTAAAACATCTGCAGGAGGGCAGATGTTTTGCAAAAACACCGTTTGTTTTCTAAAAGACAAAAGACCTAAAAAATACTTTTTCACATCTTTTTCAAAAAGACATATTTTTTAGCTTTTTGAACCTCTTTTCGAAACTTTTCAACTATACTTCACCTCATCCCATCCTAACCCCACCTCACCCGAAACACACTACCCCCACGCCCGCCCGCCCGCCCTATGCAACCCACCCACCCCTACCCCCACCCCCACCCCCACCCTCACCCACCCCACCCTTACCCATACCACCAACCCCCACCCCACCCACCCACCACTACCTACCCACCCCACTCTCATCCCACTCGGGTTTATTTTAGCTAAAATTGATGTTAGAATGAATGATTCCGAAAAAACATTAAAAACAAACAACTTTTTTTTTATGAAGAGCGAAGACATGGAAAAGGACTTTTGGTCCACATCTTCTTCCGCAGACATGGAAAAAGACAAAAGACATTTTACCTCTTCAAAAACAAACACCACCTAAGACACTAATATGAGGGCTGCTTATGCAAATCAATGCATCGTCAAAGGACATTGACAACATTTAATTATGGTCAAAAGACTCGAGGAAAAAAAGATGCCAACCAACACTTTTTTAGTGATTGTCCTTGCACAGTAAGTGTGATTGAAAAAGAATTAGAGTAGATAAGAAACATGTAACCGATCAAAACAGAAAAATGAAAGAGAATATATATGTTTGTTGTTACATGCAAACTTCACTAAGGAGATGGAAAATACAATCAATTAGGCTATTGCTCTCATATAGAGGAGGTCGAGTACGTTGTAGCCATTTTGTTTGACAAAATGCCTCTACCTATGTTGCAGACTAATGATTCTGTAAGAATCATGGATTTTTAGCGAGTTTCAAGGGATTGTTAGAACAAACTTTTGGTTGGATTCCACCAGATACGTTACATGTATTCAAATCCATGAAATGGTCGAGACTGAAAAAAAAACATCAATAATACTGAATCTGAATAATCATGTTCAAGTGGCGATAATTCTTGACATGGTAATTATGTTGATTGTTTTAAAGGAGGAAGCACAAAGAACAAGAGCATCGACCAAATTTAGCAAATTATTAATCAAAAACTTAAACTAGAGGTAGAGGCAAACTAAAATATACAAACTTGCTTTTAGAATTAAGGAATAGTTGAAAGACATCAAGTACATGCTACTTCTTGCTTCTTCTTGATGATGTTAATGAAGAATTGAAGCTATATGAGATCTGAGTTCTTTTTTTGTCTGTACTGTTGGTAGCAAAATTGTGTTTACAAACAGGAGACAATAAATTTCACATATACAACCAAATGAACTCATGTCAAGATGTTGCATCGAGAAAAAACATTGGACAATACGAAGGGGTACTGGAACTCCGAACTTGTCACTGTGACATCTTGAAGCAAACTCCATTGTCAGAGTTGTATGATGCCTATAATCAATTGATGTAATTATCATTCTATGATGATGAAGGTAGTAACTCTTTTATTTTGAGCTAAAGAGACCCAAGATAACTCACAAAACAAATTGGCGGATTTACAAAAAAGCTTATGGGGATGTGGAAAAACTCACATGTATGCATCTTTGTATGAATGTTTGAATGATATCCAATCAAAATGTTTTGATTATATATGTAGACATAAAAAATGGATTACTTATTAAACAATTGAGAATCATGCAAATTTCTGACATAGACAACCTATGATATGAAAAAAAAAAACTTCTCAGTAGATATATTATATTGGAGGATCTCAAGACGTTGCTTGCTATTTGAGGAAATTACGTATGTAAGTTATATTAAGATACACAACATACTTCGTCTAGCGGCTTTGTATGACTTGTCAAAGATTGAAGACCAAAGTTGTTCAATGTTTCATTCAAAAAATAAACATATGTATTTAACAAGTTTCAGGTCTTTGTCGGGTGTTAATTTGCATCAAATCCCAAATCATGAAATTTCGACTATTTTGTTTAATAGAATTTTAATCGAGTCCTACCGACTTTTGGAACAACATGTAATTACCAGAATAAAAACACAATTAACACATATTGTATGCTAGTATATGAGCTTGAATGTACTTAACTAGCAATGTTCCATGGTGTAAAATCACGTTAGTTTTGTATGCATACTTTATCTGAATGAGAAAACGTTTAAAGTGCCAAAGTTGTATGCTTCTAATATACATTTAACTTAAAAAAATGGCTAGTTAAATTAGTGCAACACGTGGTAAATCTAATAATAAGTGTAAACATTCGACATGTCGTGAATATGCTCAAAAAGGGATTCGAAGATAGCCTCCAAGGTTCGATTTAACCAGATTGAGTTATTATTACAGATTTGGTCCTTGTGCTTTTTACAAGACCGAAAGTTTCGTCCAATATTTTTTAACAAAAATCCATTTAACTATTAATATTTTTTAACAAAAATATATCAAAAGGGTCATCCCTTTTTCTCCTCATGTATGAATAAAGTGATTTTTACAAAAATATATCAATGGGGATTTCTTTGTTTTTCCTCATGTATGAATAAAGAGAGCTAATAAATAAAGATGGGTTTCAAACAAAGTGTTGTATACATCTTGTCTTTCTAGACTGAAAAAACTATCTAAATAATAAATAGTAAAAAAGTCAAAAGAATTCAAAGAGCGTTTCGGGACAAAGAAACGGAAAAACTAAAGTTGTATGGATTCACAAAGACTTTCTCGAGAGAAACTAAAAAAGAGATATCGAAGTCGTTTTGATTATTCAAGAATGTTATTACTTGAATTTGAAGTTCGTAGTTACTTCGACTGTATAAATCGTAGCAATGGTCATTAAGTCATAGTTCATTGGTTGAATGTATCATTAACCTTTTTTTTTATACGAGGAACTTATCATGAATCCACTGATTTCTGCTGAACAATTTCATCCTTACATTTCAATTCTTTTTCCATCAATTTAAATATGAGATGGGTTGGAAGAAAAAAACAAGTGCAAATATATAAGGCTAAATGTCCTAATACACAAGCTAAGTTTTTTTTTTTTTTTTTTTTCTAACTCATTAAGTCATTGTGTCTATATTAACCTAAAAAAACAAGTGTGAATAGATGAAGCTAAATATCCCCATAGGAGTTTGACCTGGACCACGTGTGCTGCCAGGTGTTCGTGGGCCTGGAGATTGTTTCATCAGGGTCATCAAAAGGATGGGTCGGGTAAGGTCCTCCGTTACCAAAAAGAAATCTTTAATTCTTTGTTTCTTTGAACTTCAACATTTAGCCTAATAGATTCTACTTGTATGAGAGATGCACGTGCTAGTTTGTGCTACTTTATCAGGGATATTGTTGGTTAGCCAAATTAGACCTTCATAAAGTCCTTGCCCCGTTGTGGCACAAGTGCTCTGTATGTGCCTGATATAAAGATAAAATAAAATAAATCCATCATGACATGACATAACATGATATGACATCACATGATATGACGTCACAGAATAAGTACAACGTCACAGAATAAGTTGTACTGTGTGACTATGACCGATGTGAATATGTCAAAATTGCAATTTTTTTAAAAGAAAACGAGGAATTACCAAGGGCGTTGAGAAATAGTGTGCAATTTGAGTTTATCAGCAACCTCAAAAACATGCATGGCATTAGATTAACTAAAAATGTATAAACTCAAAAAAAAAAAAATGACCATAATGTACACATGAAAGAAATTATGCTATTTGTTTACACCATTTTGGTGCAATAAATGGTTTTAAGTTGGGAGTAAAATGGTGTAAAAAAATTATGACTTTTTGTGAATTGGAGATGCCTAAAATATTCATACACACCAAATTTGGTGTTAACCTTCCTTTGTAAAAATTGGTCAAACTTTGAATTTAATGCATTCTTAGTTTATTATTTGTATTATGATATTCTATATGTAATATTTTAACAAATGCATGTGTAATATTTACTCAAATGTATTTAAAATGTATTTTTATTAATAAAAGCATAAAGTTTATGTTGGATGTTCATACCTTATCGTGCCCTCCTAAATCCCACACGTTGAATCTTACGTTCTTGTACTCGATAGCTTCCACATTAAACCCTTCATAAATATAAATCCAAGTAATCTTATAACATGAAAATAATTTAATAAAAAAAAGGATGAACAATTAAATCAATACCAATTGTGGGTGTAGTTACAATAAACTCCCCAAGCTTTAACTTATACAAGATGGTTGACTTTCCAGAATCATCAAGACCTAACATCAAAATCTTTATGTCACGTTTTGCAATAAGTTGCTTGACGCTAGAAAACTTTGAACCCATGTTTGAATTAGATCACAATGTGGAATTTTATAAAATAAAAAAAATTCATTGTATGCATGAATGAATAAACGCTATGGCACCCATGTGAAATTATTTTTAAGCATGAATGAAATGAAGGATATTATATACTTAAAACAAGGTAATGGAGAATAAGAATCTTACCAGAAGTACACAAAGATATGTCACTTTCTTGAATTTTCTAAATTGAGATTCTGTACAAAACTGGAAGCTTCAAATCTGTAATTATATATCTTAAAAAAAGTTATTATTGACAAGATTTTAAACTCAAAGGTATATATTCTATCTGTCTGTCTGGCATCCACATTTATTAAATGTAGAATTTGTTTACCATTCAATCAAAGAACAATAGAAAATCGTAGATTGTTGTTGGAATCAGATATTAAAATTACGTTACAGAAAAATGTTTATGAATAAATACACAAAGGTTTATAAATTATAAACAATAGTTATGTATTAATTTTCAGAGGCGGATTGGAAGATGAAAATTGCTGTGAGAACTCCCACAAGTGCAGTCACTGCTAAGGCCACTGTTGGTAAGGGTGATGTGAGACCAAAATTCTGCAAAAAGTCCAAATGATAAGAGATTTTAATAAATGGATTTTGAATATTTTTCAATATGATGATGTTAAAAGAAATGCATACCTCAAGAAGCCCTTTCCCTGTTGATATTTCAACACTGATTGCTACTGCAAATCCCATCATTGCTGTGCGACCTAGCCAAACATCTAAACTGTTTCCGTCTTTGCTACTTTGTTCACATTTCACAGAAAATGATGTTGCTTTTGGTACTATGGCCTTTTGATATTGAGTTCTGCATGTTACTGAAAGTTTTAACTAATTGTTAGCTCTCACACTCCTAATTTATGACATCAAATTAAGTGATTATCATCTGCACAACTGGTGGATTCTATAAATCTACAGAAGTACATAAAAACTGACCTAGGTCCTCTTTTCCTGTAAATTTTGGTCGAGGTAAATATAGCAATTGAGAAGAACTTATAAGAATCCACAAACATACCTAGGGGCGAACCGCAAGTAAAGGTTGTCCCAATCCGAGGCAAACTGGATGATGTGAACTGTGGAACGCCGGACATTCTAGCTGGAATCAACACCAAAACAGATGAAATTTGTAATTCAGAATTCGGAAATCAATTGCTCTGTAACACCCTACATTAACAATCAACTCCGCTTTCTGAACTTTGATGAAGATTTAGCACAAACACATATCGTGAGTAATTGCTCGAGTACGTTATATCAATTTACACTAATTTGGGCTACGATTTGTAATAAAAAACTATATAATCATCAAACCGTGAACCGTCTGTAGCCGTGGAAATCATAAAGTAGAGACTAGAGAGAGAGCAGAAAGTACCGGCGGTGGAGATACACAGCGGCGATGGAACTTGAGCGACCGCCATTGTTGTTGGTGCGTGTGGGGTGAGAGAGGGGGAGAGGAATTCAGTGGTGTAGTTCGTTTCACCTCTCAATGCCTATCTCTTCAAGTTCAAGAATCTAACGGACGGTTTTTGTAAGAACGAGTTATTTGTATATAAGTCCCTATGTTTTGATTAAATGACATTCAAGTACTTTTCTTTTCATATTTTATATTAGCTTAATATTGAGCTTATTGGAATCCAATGTTTGGTAAGACCAAAAGTAGCTTATCATAACTTATAAACTAGCTTTTTGATATACTTCTTGAAATAACATATTAATAAATTAACTTATAAGTTAAAGACTAGCTTTTCAGCTAAGACACCGACCACATCCTATGTCTACATATTATTTCAAACAACCACTATTATCTTATTGAATACAAATAAAAATACATATTATAAATTTTATCTTATTGAATACAAATACAACTCTGTCAAAACTTGTACGTTCATGACATGTAATTATGTAAATAGGGCTTATCTTTAGAAAAGCATACAATTTTCATTTTAAATCTAACCCATTTCATTATCAGTCGTTGGAACAACAGTAAGAGCGTGTTGGGCAAAACTAGCCGGTAGGCATTGGAAGCTGGTTATGTTAAAAAAATATTTAGAGTTTTGTTAGTAGATATAACATATCCAACATTAAAAATCTCATATAAAATCTAATAATACATAATAAAATTGCCCATTAAACCATACTTATAATGGAAATACACATCAATCTACTTTTGGTTAATAGCAAAACAACATTTTACTTCCATTCAAGTACATGTAACTCTGTTCATTCATCTTGATCATCTTCTTCATCCGAAGATTTATCTTCTTCATTGGTATGTTGTTCTTGTTGGTCGCCTCCTTCCAACTTAATTTTCTTTTCTTTTTTCTTTTGCTTCTTCTTTTGGCGCTTCAAACGCTTCTTTGCAGTCCGCTCTTCTGTTGCTTTTAATCTTTCCTCTCTTCTCTTATTAAACTCCGCCACTTGTTTCCTTTTGTGGAAGTCAACATCCATTCTCGCAAGTCGGTCTTGTTCTTTTCTTCTCATCTGTCGATACTGTTCCCAAAAAAATAGCAACGTACTTTCATATATTTGTCCATTAGAATACCCTATTTTCATTTTTTCTATTACTATCACAACCTTGTAGATTCAAGTTTTTTTCTTATTAATAAATTGTATTCTGAAAACTTCACCCAATTATAACATTGTACTTGTGAATTTTTTTTCTTATTAAGAAGTTATATTTTAGATTATAAATTGTTTTGTATATAGATATATGACTAGATTGGGTAGATTTCTCAAAGTACTATGTTGTCATAGGAAGAAATGGAAGTACTTAGCTATAACAAACAAATCAATGAAAATAAAATAAACTGTTATTTCTTGCATTTAACCAACATAATAATTGTTTTGTATTTAGATAACAGAAGGTGAAGACATTTCGTGAGGTACATACCAAACAGAAAAAATAAGATTTGTTTGCTTAAAGAGCCATTAAACTTAAATTTCATTTAAGGGATAAATGCAAGAAACAGCATTGTATATCTTCATTTATTTGTGTACTAAAGCATTCTACTTCCATTTTTTCTATTGCAGCATTACACTTTCATTTTCTTTTTTCATATTAAGCTATTGTATCTTCAGAAATGTACTTAAGTATAGCATTGTACTTCCAAATTTTTTTCTTATTAGGACATTGTACTTCAGAAAATCTACACATTTATAGCAGTGACATATGTTTTGTATTTGGGTGACATTGCTTTAATTGGGTTGATTTTCAAAGTGCTATGCTAATGATAGTAGGATGTTATAAATCATAATAAACATGTATAGCGACAAAGATCATAAACGCAGATCCACAGAGAGTGGAAACACATGGTGAAGATTGTATCTTGGTTTACATTGTCAATAGGGGAAGGCAACATGAAAAAAAGTTATCAGTTCTTCCACCAACCAAATCTAAGAAAAATTTAACTCAAAGGAAGCAGGTCCTTAAAACAGCAATTAACCCTAACAACACACGAATGCATAGAAGTTATCATGGATCGGTAGGTATGAAAGTCAAAATATGCAATTAGGTAAATACGACAGTAAGGGATTTCAGTTTCAATTGAAATATTAAAAGAAGAATGACAGAAAAACCTGATGGAAATCTCCGGAGCCAGAACCGGCGGAACTACCGGAGGTATTGTTAACACGAACAGGAACGTGATCTATTATGCGACGTAACTTAACCTCGAGGTCCTCCTCTTCCTGATTAGGTACGGGAGGCGTGTATTCAACAAGAGCTGTGGAAGAATTAGTCGGATGGCGAGGCGGAAGAGCAGAGATCGCTGTTCTATCTGAAGGCGCCATTACAATCTGTAAGTCTCCACTCGCAACGGCCGCCGACGGCCTACCTGAACTGGACATCTTTTCGACCGTAGAAAAATACCCTAACCGTTAAAGTAATATGAACAGGGGTATAAGTATCCACCTCCTGAAGGAGAAATACGCCGGATTACGTTGCCGGAGGAAGTCGACGATATCCACTTCCGAATTGTGCGAGCATGGGAATTGAGTGTGCCCTCGGCCCGGTGGATATTTTTTGCAATCTTGTTATACAACTGGGCCGCCGATGACTATTTTCAACTTTGGTTATATAAACTTCAGCCCATGAAAATATTGTCCAAGGCGCACTTTTTTAAATTATGAAAATAACGAAAAAAGTGTATTTTATTATTTTATCCGATTTAAGATCAGTTTCTATTTGTTTTAATAAAACTATCATTTTTGAGAAGAAAACAAATTTTAACATGACCATTACGAAACAAATTTTAACCTGACCATTATATTTTACAGATTCCAATTAAGTGTTTCGAGATAAATCTTTTAGATATGTAAACTTTTTTTGTACGTATTTTTTATGAACTCATAATATGTTTATTATGATAAGTTACATAAAATATAAAGATTTATATGATATTTTAACCAAAATGCATTCGGATCACAAGGTCCATATGGCCAATTAAAAAAAAGTTCATGCTCTGAGCAACATAATGGTTTAGGGAAGGATTTTGGTTTTATGTACGGGAATGAGGATACAATTGTTGGAATACGATAGCATAAAAACAACGCAGCGGAAACAGAAATCAAAATCGTATTCAACCAGGATCACAGAATCATGCACACTTTTGTAACTGTAAAATCAAGAGGGTTCAAGACATACCTTTTAAATCTCAGATCTGATTTTGTTAGGATGACGAGAGCCCAAAGTAGAACTCCTCTAATGTAATCGCACCCAAGACAACGATCCAGCACCCGTTGATGTAGTATATACATTTGCTTGAAGTTTTAGCACGTAATACCTAGGGTTTTGAAAGAAATCGGCCGTATACCGAGGGGTGGGAGGAGGGTGACGAAAATTAGGGTTTTGGCTGCCCTTACAACTCAGATCTAGGGTTGTATTTATAGTGCTCCTCATCCTTATCCCCTCCTTTATGGATATTTCACTTTAGTCCTTTATCCTTATTAAGTTTCTAATTAATATACCTTTACTTTGGTATATTAATAAACTTAACCATTAAGTTTCTAATTAATATACCTTTACTTTGGTATATTAATAAACTTAACCCCTCAAGTTTATTTTCGATCTCTTTTAGCTAAATCGTCTCTTGCGTGTAACCCAAAAGGACCCTACTATTTATAATAATATTACCAACTTGTTATAACGATGAGCATATAACCAACAGTCTCCCACTTGCACTTGTTATAACAACTGTATGGTCTAATATTCATTAACCTAGTAAGGTGTATGTCATCCTAGATAAGTGCCGTGATCATCTAATGAAACAGCCCTTAGGCAAGTGATCAAATATTCCTTTGTTCTACAAGATATCCATATGAACGTCTGACATGGAATTTTGTCAGTCTCAAACATTCAAGATTATGTTTCCCGATAGAGATTTGTGATGACCACAACAAACTGCACTTATTGATTCTATATCAATTCAGTTCGAGTACGGCCGTACATTTGCTGTCAACACCAAATCATCGAGGGGCCCACGGATATCGCTTCTCCTGTTAGGGCAGAAGGAACAAATAAACTTTGACTACACGGATCTCGCCCACTCATCATGTCATATCTGGACATTCCCTGTATGGCTGCCAGTTACGGACAACGTTGGAGAAAACCAAGACATAACAGACTGCAGGACTAAGAATCAATGCATCTCCGCTTGAAGAATATAAGATATTACCATCTTAGAATTACTCGTGACACATTCCATGAAGTAATCTCTAAGTACAGGTTACTCCAATACTTAATCCCAATTAAGTACACATGAGAATTAGCGCATCTCTATGCTATGTCCATCTCTATGGACAATTTACTAATTCCTCATGTCAGCCTTGAATCAATACTTACTCCCAAAAGTATGACCGACTGTGGACGTTTTGAATAATAAAATAATTATTCAGGAAGTCAATAAAACATGCAAAATTGGAACACAATGATAAACTAATGAAATGACTGCCTTCATGCATATATTAAGTTCTCCACATAATAATCTTCAAAACAAATAGAGTTTCACATTGCTTGAGTTCCAAACACAAATCAAACTAAATTAAATACACTTAAACCAACTCATTTGCAAATCTAATGCCCATCGACCTAGTATGAGAATCATGCTTGGCCTGAGATAACGGTTTAGTGAATGGATCAGCAAGATTATCTTCTGATGTAACTCTACTAATCGTGATGTCTCCTTCTTCAACGAGCCTCCGGATATAATGGTACTTCCGGTGTATATGCCTTGTGCGCTTGTGAGCTCTGGGTTCTTTCGCCAAGGCGAATGCACCCTCATTGTCATAGAAGATCTCAACTGGACCATCAATGCTAGGAACAACACCGAGATCCCTGATGAACTTCTTCATCCACATGGCTTCCTTTGCAGCTTCATTAACTGCAATATACTCAGCCTCCGTTGTCGAATCAGCTACTGTTTCTTGCTTGGTACTCTTCCAAGTTATTGCCCCACCATTCAGTAAGAACATGAATCCTGACTGCGAACAGGAGTCGTCTCTGTCGGTTTGGAAGCTAGCATCACTATAACCACTTACAGTGAGTTCTTCCATGCCCCCATAGACCAAGAACACTTCCTTCGTCCTCCGAAGATACTTAAGAACGTTCTTGACTGCGGTCCAATGATTTTCACCAGGATTGGCCTGATAACGACTCGTCATACTCAAGGCACAAGAGACGTCAGGCCTTGTACATAACATGGCATACATGATCGATCCCATTGCTGAAGCATATGGGATTCGACTCATTCTTTCTCGTTCATCACTAGAACTAGGACATTGGTCTCTACTCAATGTCATACCACGTTGCATATGCACGAATCCTTTCTTGGAATCCTGCATCTTGAACCTTTTCAAGATTTTGTCTATGTATGTACTCTGGCTTAAACCAATGAGTCGCCTAGATCTATCTCTATAGATCTTTATACCAAGTATGTATGCCGCTTCTCCCAAGTCTTTCATAGCGAAGCAATCCCCAAGCCAAGTTTTAACATTTTGCAACATTGGGACATTGTTTCCTATGAGTAGTATGTCATCAACATACAGCACAAGGAAGACAACAGCACTCCCACTAGCTCTGACATATACACATGGCTCATCTTCACTTCTCGAAAATCCAAATTCTTTGATTTTCTCATCGAAGCAGATATTCCAGCTGCGAGATGCTTGTTTGAGTCCATAAATCGACTTCACAAGTTTACACACTCTATTGGGATATTTGGACTGTACAAAACCCTCTGGTTGTATCATATACACATCTTCTGAAAGTTTTCCGTTAAGGAAAGCGGTTTTTACATCCATTTGCCATATTTTGTAGTCATAAAAGGCTGCGATGGCAAACAATATCCTGATAGATTTAATCATTGCCACTGGTGAAAAAGTTTCCTCATAATCAATCCCTTGGGTTTGAGTATAACCCTTTGCCACTAGTCTGGCTTTATATGTGTGTACTTTTCCATCCATGTCTGTCTTCTTCTTGAAGACCCATTTACACCCAACTGTTTTAAGGCCAGGTGTTTGATAAACCAAGTTCCAAACTTGGTTATCATACATGGATTTCATCTCGCTTTCCATAGCCTCCTTCCATTTGGCAGCATCTGGGCCTGCCATTGCTTCCTGATAGCTGATAGGTTCATCGTCACCTACCATTGACTCATCACCTTCAGTAATATGTAAGCCATAAAATTCAGGTGCATGACGTACTCTATCAGATCTCCGGACAGGAGGTGGAGGTATGTCAGATTCCCCAGCTGTACTTGGCTGAGGCTCAACATGTAACGCCCCAACTTTTTCAAACCATTTATATTACATAAAAGCATATTTTACAAAATACGGTTCAACAAAAACCATTAAACTTGTTCAAATACAACAAGGGGGTGTTACAATTACATATCAAACAACCATAAGTTTAAGGGAAATGGATTCAATCAAATACCATTACATGGAAGCTGTATCCAGCTCCACTCCTTTGCACCCTAGGATTTATTTCGCAAACTCCAAACTATCTTACAACTTCGTACCTGAACCTGGAATACATGGTATAAAAATAGAATACGTAAGACAAAAATGTCTCGTGAGTTACATGAGTTTTAGACACAAACATTTAATCTTCTTTTTCAATCTTTTGTAAGAATTTTATAATATAAACACTTGTCAAAACTTTATAGTACTAATATACTATAACTTTTTATCTTTCAAGACCATTTTATATCTTTCAAAACTAGCTTCTTTTATACTTTATTTGACTGGTTTTATAAACTTGCTGGATTTTTATACTTAGGGCTTTAATCACTATATGTAATACCCCAAGTCTCTACAGCTAGAAAGAACGGATCAATCCTCACAGTAGAAGTGCTGAGGCAGCCTACTTCGCGAAGGGGTTTTCCCTAGTAGACTCCTTACCTAACCCGGGTAGGTTGGAACATAGTTCCCTTACTAACATTGCTAGCTACAATACCAGTCAAATATGAAAATACTTTCTGAAAACTGAAACAGTACTTGTACACATAATGGCTAAATGCCAAGCTTGAGACTTAAACAGGCTTTTACCATAATCTAGGCTATTGCCAAATTCATACTTTCAAATATAGTAGTTTACTTTTCATATAAAATAAATCATTCTTGCAGTTATCTTCACACATAAAAATATTATACGGAAATCTGAAAAATACTTACTTGCTTGCCATGTATCCCAAAATGGGTAAAAATGCTACATGTACTCACCTTAAAATTCTTGAAAAGTCGATTAGTTGTCCCTTGGTTCTTTACCCTTTCGATGTCCAATTACTTGACTTGCACCTATATATAGTATATGATATATTAATTTACATTCTAATTGACTCTATAACATGTTAGAGTCCTTATTATATCATTAATGGTCAAAACAAGTGTATAACTTTTAAATGCCCAACTTTAATTAACCCGTATATTATACGTATTTTACTACAGTACCCTCGGGAGGTCGTATTCCCGGTTTAACAATTTTCCATGTGTTTTCACACCATTTTAAGCTTATGGTATGAATTATAGACCAATCGGACAGGTCTAGCATCAAGTTCCAAACTCAAAAATGGACAGAAACAACACAGAGGATTGGCACGACTCGTGCTCTTTTTGTTCTATGGGGAGCACGACTCGTGCTCCTCCTGGAACTTCCTTTCTTTGCTGATTTTTGTGCTGCAGGTCCTTTAGTCCATGGGTTAAGTCCTTAATACGTAACTTAATCATTTTAAGGTCATTTCTAGGCCTTAAATAACAACTTACTTTTAGTTTTAAACCATAGAATCATCAATTCCATTCCTTTGCTTAAAACATTCCCGTAGTACCCATTTTAACACCGAAAATCATTTTGATGAATTTTTAAGAATGGAACTGATTTCTTACACTCTTTATGACTCTTTGAACTTACTGAATCGTTTGAAATCAGTTTCAAACTCATAAACCCAATTTCTAGGGTTCTTGAGCTAAAAACCCATTTCCATGGATTTAACCACAATTTCAATAACTCTTTACAATTTATGTGTATCTACTTGATGTTTTAGTATGACTTGATGGAAATAAACTTCTGGAAACATTCCATGAACTTCATAATTCGAATTTTCCAGATTCCACACGAAGAAGATGATGAATAGTAGGAGTTCTTACCTTGTTTACTTAGGAATCTTCAATTCCAACTTAAATTTCTTGTAGAAATTTCTAAACTCCTTCTTCTTCCCGTGCCTTCTTGCTCTCTCTCGATTCTTCTACAGATTTCTGGAGAAGAGAGTGATAACTCTCTCTTTTATGTTTATTTTTTATAAAATATTTACACTTTTAGTCCCTAGACTTGCATTCCTTGGACTTTTGACACTAACACTAAGTTTGGCCACATGAAACTATAGTTCTTACATTTTTAGTCCTAAATTATAAATAAATTTTTATAATAATTTCTGCATTTGGTCAAATGACCAATTTACCCTTTTTATGATAAATGACTAAATTACCCTTACAACCATAATTTCTCATAATATTGCATATAAAACTTTAAATTACACATATCTTATTTTACATATTTATTATAAATTTTTGGTCGTTTCACAACAGGTTTTTCAACCTCTGATTGAGAGCTAGTGCCAACATCAGGTCCTTTATTGGTTGGTTCTTGAATCTCCTCAAGATCAATTTGGCTCCCACTGGCCTCTTGGTGTATCAGCTCCCTCTCTCGGAAGACTTCCCTTCGTGCAACAATCACCTTTTCAGAAGGTTTGTAAAACAAATACCCAAAAGAACTAGCAGGATAACCAATAAAGTAACACCTCTCTAATCTGGGTTCTAGTTTGTCGATGGCTTCACGACGGACGTAAGCCTCACAACCCCAGACTTTCAAATGCGCCAATGAGGGTTTAGTCCTATTCCATATTTCAGAGGGTGTCTTGCTGACCTTCTTAGTTGGTACAAGGTTCAGGACTTTTGCTGCAGTCTCCAAGGCATAGCCCCAGAAACTGATTGGAAGCGTAGCACGACTCATCATGGACCGAACCATATCAAGTAATGTTCGGTTCCTTCTCTCAGCTACACCATTATGTTGTGGTGTTCCGGGAGGAGTCAGCTGTGAAACAATTCCACAGTTCCCCAGATGATCGTATAATTCTTGACTAAGATATTCTCCACCCCTGTCGGATCGGAGGATCTTAATCCTTTTGCCCCGTTGATTCTCTACTTCATTCTGAAACCTTTTGAACACCTCGAAGGTTTCAGACTTATGTTTAATCAAATAAACATACCCATATCTACTGAAGTCATCAGTAAATGTGACGAAGTTCCTTTCTCCATGTCTTGTGGCTGATCTGAACGGTCCACACACATCAGTGTGTATGAGGTCCAACAGATCCTTGCCTCTTTCAAAGTTCCCTGTGAATGGCGCCTTTGTCATCTTGCCTAATAAACAAGACTCACATACATCATCAGACTTGATGTCGAATGATTCCAAAATCCCATCCACTTGGAGTTTGGCGATGCGTTTCTTGTTTATATGGCCAAGTCGACAATGCATAGACATGATTTATCAAATACACTTTTGGATGTATTTGAATCAATATTTAAGATTAAGCTATTATTTCTTCTAATGCTCACGATAGTTTCATAAATACCATTTGTAGGACATGCTTTAAAGTAAAGACAATCATTTTTGAAAACTAAAATATTTCCATTATCAAAACCAAAATAAAAACCGTCTCGATACAAAGCACTAAAAGAAATAATGTTTCTAGCCATTTCTGGTGAATAACAACAATCTAATAAATTAATAGAAAATCCAGTAGAAAGCACGAGCTCGTAATCCCCAATCCTCTTGACAGCAGCCGTATGTCTGTTGCCCATGATCAGGTCAAGCTCCCCATGCCTTAACTTCTTACTTCTTCTTAGTCCCTGCACATCAGAGCAAATGTGAGTACCACATCCTGTGTCTAGGACCCCATGAATTAGTAGTAGAAGTATTATGGAGTTCTATCATGTATATACCTGAGGTACCAGACACTTTGGGCTTGATCTTCTTGATCTCCTCCAGGTATTTAGGGTAGGTTCGCTTCCAGTGTCCCTTTTCTCCGTAGTGGAAACAAATGGCCTCATCAGGGTTTGGTGACGGCACTATCATAGAACCAGCCTTGCCCTTGTTGCTAGGGTTGGAGTTGGGATTACCAACTTGACCTTTCCCTTTGCCTTTAGGCTTCTTGGCTTTCTTTTTCTTGATTGCCCCTTCCCTGATTGCCAATACTGGAGCCGTGGAGCTGGAGTTCTTAGATTTAGACATATTTGCCTCGGCAGTTTTTAGCATGCCGTGTAACTCCATTATGGTCTTTTCCAATCCATTCATATTAAAATTCAGTGTGAACTGAGTGAATGTACTGATCAGCGAGTGGAGGATGATATCCGTAACCAATTGGTAAGCGATCGGAAATCCAAGTCGCTCCAATCTGTCAACGTATGCTTTCATCTTAAGCACGTGTGCACTGACAGCGGTTCCCTCCTGCTGCTTGCAATCTAGTAGGGAGATCATAGTGTCATATCGTTCCTGTCTAGCCTGCTCTTGGAACATTTCCTTGAGCTGGTCGGCCATGTCGAACGCCCCAGCGGTCTCGAAACTCTTTTGGAGTTCCGGAACCATGGTCGCCAACATGAGACAAGCAACCTCATCCGACTGATCTTTATGCTTTTGCCAAGCATCCCTAACAGCTCTAGTTGCATCATCAGCTGGAGCCTCAGGAAGAGCTGTGTCCAGGACCCATTCTTTCTTATCATACCGGAGGGCGATCCGAAGGGAACGCATCCAGTCCAAGTAGTTGGATCTGGTCAGCTTATCCTTAGAGAGGAGTTGCATTAGTGAGATATTTATAGCCGAATTCGAATTTGCATTTGTGTTTGGAGCCATCTATATGAAAAGTAGATTTTAATTAGTTTAATTAATCCTTAAAAAATTAATTACCCAAAACAATAATTTTACTTAAGGCTAGAATCCATATTTCACTTCTGGTGGTGAAGAGGTATGCCGTAGTCACCCCCAAAAGTTATTTAGGTGGGCAATACTTTTTGCCAACTTCAATCTCTATGAAGCTTCTAGATCTTTCGGGATTCATTGAATCTAATCAATGGCATGTTTAATCCCATCATGCTCATCCTCTCTCCCGTGACGGGTATGCCGCGGATCACGGGTTTGGATGGTAAATCGACCACGAAGGACCCACGTGACACCCGGCCCATGATTCATGAGTTATCGCGAGTATCACATCATTTTGGCCGAGTCCAATCCGACGCGTTGGCTATAGCACTTCCCATGCCGGAAGGGCCCGGTTAAATGTGTGGTTCTTTGTGGGTAGCATGAGATTTACATTTTCATAAAACGGGATTTTGTTTCGTTTTTGTTAAAACATTTTAACATTTTAATTGGCATAAGGGTCAATTTAAACATTTAAAACCGGTTTGAAATTGCCAATTTGACTTTTGAAAAATTCTATTAACTTTTAACAAATTTTTCTTACTTGTGTATTTTCAGTAATACTTTTATCTTGAAACAGTGTCCTATCAAACCCTTTCGGTAACTCCACTCGATAAAATGTGACAGGCGGTGAGGGTGGTAAGCAATGAATGCTGTTTAAAAACCGACCTCATTAGGAATCAAAGAGACCTCCTTCAACCTTCTACACATTTAGAGTAGGTGAGCCTAGTCACGGTCTGACCAATGTTTTTATTTTAAGTTATACATATAGATACAATTCTAATATATATATATATATATATATATATATATATATATATATATATATATATATATATATATATATATATATATATATATATATATATATATATATCATTTAAAATTTTAAGTATTCTTTGAAAATTATGTTTAACTATTAATTCTATTAAACACGCAAGGATGCAGTGTTAATAATTAATTTAAACAATCATCCATAAATTTTGAAGCATTTTAAACTTTGTGTTTAGCTATTAATCCTATTGAGCATGCAAGCATTCAATGTCAATCATTAATCTAAACAATCATACAATACTAAAATCACAATTTTATAACAAGAAATCTGATTTCAAAAACGACCGTCGCGACGCGGAACACTAGAAAACGCGACGCAGTAATCAACAAAACACGATCATCACAAGAACGACGCGGCGCGGAACACTAGGAAACGCGACGCGGCAAAACCCTAATGATCGTAACTTTATAGAAGACCGCGACGCGACCATTCAAGGACCGCGGCGCGGACGTCGACAGATTCGATAATTCAAAGAAAAAAAACGATTTTTAACATATCTAATCGAATCTAAACAGTACAAAATCATGATAAAGCTGCTCTGATACCACTGTTGGAATACGATAGCATAAAAACAACGCAGCGGAAACAGAAATCAAAATCGTATTCAACTAGGATCACAGAATCATGCACACTTTTGTAACTGTAAAATCAAGAGGGTTCAAGACATACCTTTTAAATCTCAGATCTTATTTTGTTAGGATGACGAGAGCCCAAAATAGAACTCCTCTAATGTAATCGCACCCAAGACAACGATCCAGCACCCGTTGATGTAGTATATACCTTTGCTTGAAGTTTTAGCACGTAATACCTAGGGTTTTGAAAGAAATCGGCCGTATACCGAGGGGTGGGAGGAGGGTGACGAAAATTAGGGTTTTGGCTGCCCTTACAACTCAGATCTAGGGTTGTATTTATAGTGCTCCTCATCATTATCCCCTCCTTTGTGCATATTTCACTTTAGTCCTTTATCCTTATTAAGTTTCTAATTAATATACCTTTACTTTGGTATATTAATAAACTTAACCATTAAGTTTCTAATTAATATACATTTACTTTGGTATATTAATAAACTTAACCCCTCAAGTTTATCGATCTCTTTTAGCTAAATCGTCTCTTGCGTGTAACCCAAAAGGACCCTACTATTTATAATAATATTACCAACTTGTTATAACGATGGGCATATAACCAACAACCATGGCCTGTCTCGAACCCATCCCATTGACATTCCTGATAATAATCAAACATTTAGAATTATATACAAATAAAAATCATAAATCTTAACTGAAAGTCATATTACTTACTTTTCTAATTCTCCTAGAACACTATAGTTTAAGTCTTAATGTTATACTAAACATGTAGTTCATTTAAACTAAAGCTCTAATACTTATTGAAACATCCCTTTCCTGGGTTTTTTGAAAAATAATCGTTAATAATTTTATCTGAAGCTTCCCCGATCGTATGTTATTTATTTAGGTTGGAATCTATCACCTTTGTAAGTTGTTATTTTCGGATGTGAAGGGGTGTTACATAAGCTCAAAGGGCGTGCCTTCTAGATAATCGTAGCTTAGGTCCGTGTCTTGACCATGGGTATGCTTATGGTCACTTGTTTTCCAACTCATAGTCAATTTATGAACTTTTTTGTTTGATATTAGTTCTTCATGCTATTACCATTGTCGATTAATCATTTTCCTTACAGTGATAAAGGCACTTGATCAACCTTCATCCAATCCGAACATTCTAATGCATATCATTTCTTCGAGGCCAATTGGTAAGATCTGTATTTTTAATGTCAATATTGTATAGAATAATGACAAATTAAAACCACTCATACTTTTACCATCTTAAATTAGTTTTTATGTTGAAAATCTACGATGGATTTTATATTGACACAATATTTTCCTCATTAACAATCCGTTCTCTTTTATAAAACATATTTCTTCATCATCCTAATCATAAAATCAACTTATAGCATTAGTTCCTTTAATATTTGTCTTTGATTTAATTAAGCAATGTCTAACGAGTAATCAACATTATAATCCATTTATATAAGGGTAAATTGCATAAAAGTCACTAACTTTTCCAATTTTCTCGATTTTGACACTGTATTTTTAGTTTTTGCAATTAAGTCATTATGTTTTCAGAAAATTGCAATTAAGTCATTATGTTTTCCAAAAAGTTGCGAACATGACCATATGACAGGATAACAACAGGTTACCAGGTCATATGGTCAAATTTGCAATTTTTCAGAAAACATAATGACTTAATAGCAAAAATAAAACATAGTGTCAAAATCGAAAAATCTGGAAAAGTTAGCGAATTTTATGCAATTTACCCTATGCAATTTATATAACTTAATCTACATGCCTCATACGTGTCCAAAAAAATAAATTTGTTGTTACCTTGTTTTTTCATTTAAAATAATCAAATTTATTGTCCTAAAAGTGGAATTTCAAAAAGATTTAGGATAAATACATACAAAACCTTCTTTTACTTAAAAAAAATTATAGTTTAAACTCTTAATACTTTTTGTTTCATTGAAATTAAGTTTTTTTATTGAAAATGATTATACATTTTTTGTTTTATTGAAAACAAGTACTTTAATTTCGAATAAGACAGCGCCTTTTTTTATTTTGTCTATTTTCAAAATTTTTAGCGATTAAGTCTTTCAAAAAATCTAGTGATTAAAATAATACATTTTATGTCTTCGAGTATGCAAATCCTACTAGCTTGACATGTTGTATTGCCAAATATTTTTTTTTCCAATAAGAAAGTTGATGGACTCGATTGAAAAAATGGTAAAAGTATATTGAACTTTTTATCTACTTAGCTTAAACTATCTTTGTAAATGAACGAACATCAATATAGATTTTTATAACCCATCATATAAAGACATTGTTTACATAACCAATTACCCAATAGGATATTCACAATGAGGGCATGTAAGTTAGTTGTTATTCATATGCATTTATCCTAAATCTTTTTGAAATTCCATTTTTAGGACAATAAATTTGATTAATTTAAATGGAAAAACAAGGTAACAACAAATTTATTTTTTTGGACACGTATGGGGCATATAAAGTGATTAAGTTATATAAATTGCATAGGGTAAATTGCATAAAATTTGCTAACTTTTCCAGATTTTTCGATTTTGACACTATGTTTTATTTTTGCTATTAAGTCATTATGTTTTCTGAAAAATTGTAAATTTGACCATATGACCTGGTAACCTGTTGCCATCCTGTCATATGGTCATTTTCGCAACTTTTTGGAAAACATAATGACTTAATTGCAATTTTCTGAAAACATAATGACTTAATTGCAAAAACTAAAAATACAGTGTCAAAATCGAGAAAATTGAAAAAGTTAGTGACTTTTATGCAATTTACCCTTTATATAATATCAAATGTTTCAAATTTCAAGTGAAAAAGAGATGTTCTTTCTAACCTAAAGACCTGGGCAAAACAAACTAAAATATAAATATGTTTCAAAAAATTTAATTCTATACTTAAAAAAAACAATTTACTAATTAAACATGATTAAAATATTTTGTTTAACTTGAATCCAACTAAGAAAACTTATCAATATCAAATTAGATATAGAATGATATAGATGACAACATAATCGTAAACCGTTATATTACACCGATGGGTAAACGTGTGGATTACTATAAAAAGAGATGTTAATGTTTTCAAATCATGCATCTAAAAAACCCGAACTTTATAATAAGGCAAGGAGCGGGTCAAAAGTATCGAAACAAAGGTAGTTATATGACCGGCAACCGGCTATTGTAGGTGAAGAAAAGGCCGTTAGAGGTGGATTGCTGGTTTGTCGTTTTGTCCACCACATTGTCTTTTCCACTTGTATTTTATTAATTAAAGTAGCCACCATATCCGATTCAATCCGGTTTTACAGTACAAGTGCAGTCCAGCCTAGCTAACCGTACTCAAATATTCATCCTTATCCTTCCATTTACTTCATATTAAATATTTTATAAATAATATTTACATGAATGTAAAAGATCTAATTTATTTTGTTTTGTTTTGTAATGTTTTTGTTAGTAATTAAATTTATAAATTTTGGTGCTACTAAAACTTAAAGATATGCAATTTGATTAAAACAGCCAAACACTTGGTATTTACATATATTTTTTGAATATCATTAATAAAACAAATTTGAATCGTTAGAGAAAACAATAGACTTATAAAAGAAATTGATGTTCTTCTATATTTAACCCGTTTTAACGTCTGTTTTCGCATCAACAACTAAGATATTTGACTATTCACGATTAAATAAAATAACAAATAATTTTTATGATGGTTAACTGTATACATAATAAGTTAATGAACTACAATATTAAAATATTGTAAAATTAAGCACAAAATAGTAACTTACACAATAAAAGTTTTACCATTATGTCAATTAAATACGTCAGCGTTATTTATGAATAAACTGTCACCTTTTATTTTTATTTAAGAGAAAAAATGTTTATATTACGGGCACAAGTAAGAGTTTTAATATTACCATTAAGATGATTCAGTTGTGATCCATTATTATAAAAACTTTACAAAATAGAGAGGTCTCGAGTTTGAATCTTATATGTTTTAAGATTAAGATGTCGTAGATTCAAATAAAATAAAAAAAATAATGTACGAGTTTTAATCAAAAGAAAAATATAGCCAGATATTCATGGTTTATATATTTCATTTCTCTTCTGTTTACATGACTAAAATCCAAACTATCTCATTTTATTAGACGAAATATAGCCAGATATTTATTGCCAACCCATTACCTACTTCGATCAATTTCTCACCATATATCTATAACGAATTTCATCAATTACTTTCCATTAATTCAAACGCAACCGAAATTCAGCTAACATGAACTATTTTATGTGTCACAAATTAATAACGATTGGATTATTATGTAGATACTTTGTATAAGTATTAATTATTATTATTACATTAATTTCGTGAAACAATCGAAGCACTAACATGGTGACGCGTGTAATGTGTACAGCTGTTAAACTGTACGCTTTCTCAACTGTCTTCTTCAAATCCCGTAACTATAACGTCTTTTTAAAACCAGACCCTCTATATAAACACAACCCCCCATCTTTCCTCTGTTCATCTTCCCTTTTTCTCCCTCATATTTCATGGATTCGTGTAAGAAACAATTGGATCGAATCAAAGGTCCATGGAGTAACGAAGAAGACGAGTTACTGTGTAAGTTAGTAGATCAGCACGGTGCACGGAACTGGACGTTGATTAGCAAGTCGGTTCCAGGTAGATCTGGTAAGTCGTGTCGGCTCCGGTGGTGTAATCAGCTATCGCCGGAGGTTGAACATCGGTCGTTCACGTCGGAGGATGATGAGGTTATTATGAAGGCGCATGCTCAGTTCGGAAATAAATGGGCTACGATCGCGAGGTTGCTCAATGGACGTACGGATAACGCAGTTAAAAACCATTGGAACTCGACGTTGAAGCGGAAGTACGCGGCGGTGGATGGCGGAGGTGGAGGTGAGAGAGATGCGCCGATGCTGAGACTGCCAGAGAGAGACGCCAATGCGGCGGTTACTACGATCTCTGGTAGTCCGTCTGATTCAGATGTTTGCGATTCAGGTAACAATATTCCGGTAGTACTTTCCGTCGGAGAAACGTGTATAACGTCACCGAGATTTCAACAGAAGGTTGAAACCGATGATCCTCCTACGGCGTTAACTCTGGCCCTCCCTGGTTCCTGTTCGTATGAGATCTGTGATCGAGCGAAGAAGAAGACCAATGCGACAGCGTTTAGCAACGAGATTCTTTCAGTGATGCAAGAGATGATACGTAACGAAGTGAGGAAATACATGGAGTGTGAACAAAGGGTTGATGAAAGTGTGAAGCATTTTGGTTTTAGCAAAAGTGGTTATTTATTAAATCAAAACTAATACTAAATACAGGACTTTGTGGTTTAATTCAAATTATTCTTGAGTTAATTTGAAAAGAACGATTTCCAAATCAAGGATTTTGGGATTTTGTTATAGAAATTTATATTAAACAAGTGGATTTTACATCTAATAAATTATGTTATAATTTTGTGATTAAATGAAAAACATGAGAACCAAATATGAGACATAAATGGGAACAAGTCATTTTTGTAATTTAGGTGATCAAGTCATTTATATGATTAAAAGTTTATAACAGAAACACTTGAAACATATTCTTTTATAGTACATATATTTTAAAATAAATTAATTGAAGCTATATATTCACGTTTCTTTTTGGCATAATATGAGTTCAACAAGTGGAAACATTAAAGATTTGTTCATTTATTGGAAAAATGACTTATAAGGGTAATTATGTTTCAAAACTGTTCAAAAAACATCATCCAAGTTTGGTCTGTTCAAAAAACACCATCCAAGTAAGATCTTTGTACAAAAAACACCATCCAAGTAAGGTTTTTGTACAAAAAACACCAACGAACTACATGTTTTGTTCAAATTTTACCCGATGGTAACCGGCTCCAGGAGCCGGTTACCATTGGGTAAAATTTAAACAAAACATTTAGTTCGTTGGTGTTATTTGTACAAAGGCCTTACTTAGATGGTGTTTTTTGTACAAAGGCTTTACTTAGATGGTGTTTTTTGAACAAAACAAACTTGGATGGTGTTTTTTGAACATTTTTGAAATATACCCTTTATTCATTCGAGATTCGTATCAAGCATAAAGTGCAATATGTCCAGCGAATACCCAACTTTTGCAAAATTAAAGTTCAAAAGCCTTCGTATCAATCTCCTATATAATCATTAATGATTTAACCATGTAATGTTGCCACCAACAACCATGGCAAAATCAAGATGTTTGATGCTATGGTCAAAATTTAGTATAGGAGAAGATTTAAACTATGATCGTGTTTCTTTCTTTCTTTTTTTTTTTTTTTTTTTTTTTTTGTATTTTAACTATTTGTTTTTAGAAGGCCGTGATAATAAATTTTCAAGTGTGCATAGATCTTAATGAAAAATATGTTAAAACTCAAATAATCATTTTTATGCCTCATTGATTAAAATATCATACGGTTGTCAATTATATTAAAAATGGTAAAAGTACAGGGGTAAAAATTGTAATAAACTAAAATGGTACTGTTCATTGGAGGCAACAATTGTATATATATATATATATATATATATAATATAATAATATAATAATTTTATATTAAAAAAGTTAATTACAATTATATTAAATAAAATAATATAATAATTTTATATTAAAAAGTTAATTAATTTAAATGTAAATTTATTTTAGCAGTCTGCAGATTTTAAAAATAAACAATTTTTTGCTTACAGATTGCGGAGTTTGATCCACATTTTCTTCTGCAAATATGATCTATTGATTGTAGACGTTTTACCTCTTTAAAAACAAACAACACCTAAATCAACATGCCAAAAACATGAAGGTTTTCAAAATTTCATTATTATAACATATATTGTTGAAAATCTTGTTATTTTATTTTGATTTCCTTTCCCTTTATTTTGGTATAGTATTATTTTGATATAGTATATGCTCATTGTTTCAAACAATATGTATTATATAAAATTATGGAAATCAATATGACAATATTCAATAAAGCAAAATATAGAAAAAAACCAACCATTTTTACATGTATATGCAAAAAAACATTTACATTTTCTTTTGATCAGAAAAACTGTTACACTATATTATATTGTTTAAACAAACCTAAATTGCGGGTTTATAAATAAAATGATTGGCTAATAAAATGTGGCATGGCTTTCTTATTTAAATGAATATGACATGTATATTAATAAGTTAAAATCATGGCTTTATAATTTTCTAAATATCACTTGGATATTAAATAGAGGCCAAAATCGATTATTAAATTAGGGAAATTACATGTAGGATTCCCTGAACACGATCAAGCAAGGAATGGAAGCAGCAACTGCGTCTCATTCATCACTTGAGGAGAAAATTTATATTTAGGGTTGGAAGACACAGTAGCAGCACCTTATTCATCCGAGCAAGAATACAAATCCATGGCTTCTTCTTCTTCTTCTACTTCTTCTTCATCTTCCTCAAAATCGAGATGCGGGTTAGTAAAACAAATCAAACCAAATGAAGTTTTACTTTAAATGTCATGTCAAAGTTAGAATGTAGACATCAAATACATCTTTGAATATTGGAAAACGATTTTATAAGTGTGCTAACTGGGTAAGTTCATAAATGAATGCAATTAATTGTTTACTCTTTTTGTTTTGATTTACTTTATACCTCATTACTCAGGGTCCAAGTAAAGATTGCCATTATGTTAGATGGAATGATCTAGAATTGAATGAACACTACAAAAGTTTAATGTATAATATTCTCCTCTATGAATCGAAGGGAAATAAGACAATCTATGAAGTGTTGGAGAAGATAAATATTACAATTAAAGTGATTGTTTGATTATTGTCATTTGCGTTTGTCGTACTTATTATCAGTTGGTTTTTCAATTGTATATTTCAGATTATACATCAATGTTTTAGGGTATTAAGTGTTGTAATGGTTTGATCAGTTTGGGGTATTAAGGTTGTTAGGATTTATGATCCATGTTTTAGGGTATGTAGTGTTGTAACGATTTGATTTATGAAAGTTTTGATTTGATATGTCTTAGGGTATTTGAGACATGTGTGTATGTATTTTTTAATGGTTTGAAAGTTATGAAAATGAAGAAATTATCATGTTTTTGTGAACTTGTATTGTTTGAAAAGGGATGTATATGTAGTCACGTTTATTGCAAACAGCAATAGCAAGGCACTTTTAATATATTTCCATAGGATTGACAACCTACTTTTAATGGTTTCCACATAAATAACAACCTGCTTTTGATGTTTTCCATGGAAATAACAACCTAATTTTAATGTTTTCCAAAAAAACCCAAAAAGCTACATGTGTAACTTGACTTTTTGACACCTTTGGGTAACCTGGGCCTTTTTAAATAACAAAATAATGTAACCTGTGTTTTCACAATAACAACTTAAAATAAGGGTTTTTAGCAACTTATTTTTAATAAATATTAACGTACTCTCTAAAAAAACTATTTTAGCAACATACTTTCTAAATACAAGAAAATGACACAAATAGTCACTTTATACATAGAATATTTATATAGAAAAGCATAAATTTTCTATTTTTGTCTATTATAATGTAGAAATTTTATGTTTTGGAACTCTTGTTTAGGAGCCCTTGAAATTTTGAAAGCTTCATCTCACCCTATGAGTTCAGGGTGCTTTCCTGGCTCGCCTTCACTCATATCATAGGGTTGTGTTCAGTACGATCTTTAGCCTTTCTTCGTAAGATCCTGAGAACTGAAATGCCCCATTTTAATGTAGAAAATTTATGTTTTGGTCCCTTTATGTAATCCCGTAAATTTTAATTTCGATAGAATAATAGAAACTTTAATATAAACGAGCTTAAATAAGTTAAAATATGAGTTTAGACGTTTAAAATTCAGTTAAGTCAACCGGGTCGAGTCAAATCGAAATGAAAATGAGAAAATAGCCAACCCGGGTCGTGTTATTGAGCCCGGGTCGTGTTCGAGTAGAACCCGGGTCGGGTCACAGAAACCGGAGCGGGTTACGATTGGATTTAGACGAAATGAAGCGTGACAAAACCCGGGGCGGGTTGAGCAGCCCGGGTCGGGTTGCGGGTAAAACCCGGGGCGGGTTTGACAGCCCGGGTCGGGTTTCGGTGCAGGTATAAATACCAATTTCGTCTCATTTAACGGATTTACGAACAATAAACCTCCCAAGTGCGATTTTTAGAGCCAAGAATGCGATTTTGAGCCTCTTGATCGAGGGTTTTGCTTAGGAAAAGGTCAAGGAAGTGGAATTAACACCCGAATCACGTTCTTGAGTCCTTGATTTTGAGGTTAGTGATTTGTGGTTTTAGGGTTTTAAAACCCTATGTTCTTGAATCCGGATTTTTGGTTTGAATTAGCTTATGTGCTGTTAGTAGGTAGTTAATATGTGTTGTATCGAGTTTCTATTACGATTATTACGAAGTTTTAACGGTTGGGTAGTTTGATTTGGGTTGGGTTCATGTGGTCTCGATGAACCACCTGAGAATCGATGATATTAGAGTGAAATTGTTGAATTAGTAAGTGTATAAAGAGTTCAAATCCTAGACTTAAGTTAGTGAAACATTTCTTGTGGTGTTTTTTTATCTTGAATAGGTCAAAGTAGTGAAGTGGGAGTATAACTAGAGTGGTTTTGTTATTGTTTGATTATCACTTCACTATACGATGCTAATTTTTGAGTTATTATCGATGTTAACTATGATTGAGATTGTTAAAGAGATATGAGTATTGAGATTTAGCTGTTGTGTTACAGCTAAAGCTAGACAGGATCACACGCGAGGTTCAGGAGTTCCACATATTGATTTAACCTTAGGTGAGTACTCTTGTGTACTTGAGTAGAAATCTACCTTATGGTAGACTGAATGTATATATGTATGTTAAGTCATTATTGTTATAAACCGATAGCAGAGCGAATTGTTATATGTGAATAACAACAACCGAGTTGAGTATAAATATTGATTGTATAAACTGAGTAGATGTTAATGTAGTCACATTAAAGAGTTTTGAGTCAATTTATATAGCCATGAGGGCTGATGAGCTAGAACAGAGTTTGAAGTGGAATAGAGTTTGGGGTGGAGTAGAGTTGAAGTGAAATGAGTTTATATGTGTTGTTTTAACCCTTGGTATGTATAAAGAGATGTTTTACAGGTTAATAGTTGTATATATATATATATATATATATATATATATGATGAGACGTGTTACAGGTTAGTAATTACCTATTGATTCTTTTAATTGAACTATGTTGTCGATGAGTTGTTCATTGCAGAAAGAGAAAAGTTATATGAGTTTCATAAGTGTGTTAATTACAGTGAGGGACTGAGATAGTCCATCCAAAATGAATTTAGTCACAATGAGCGAGTGAGAAAGTTTGTTGAGAATGAGTTCAAAGAGACATCGGGCATTGAGACTTGGTTAATAATGATTACTCACTAAGCTTTTTATAAGCTTACACTTGAGTTGTATGTTGTTTTTTTGCAGGTATCTGTAGCAGTGGTAGGGGAAGGCATGTGATAAAGAAAGATGGACAATTTAGAGCCTGTCCTTGATTGAAGTAGATTTATTTGTAATGCTTGGTTAAATTAGTAGGGACCTTTTTGCGTAATTATTGTGATGATAACATCTTGATCCGTGGTTTGATTACAAGTATACCCATTTTAAATGTGTAATTTATTGAAAATTTTTGGGTGTACTTTGTATGAGAAACCGGGTGTTACACTTTAAATGCAGAAAATGACAAAAATGGTTTGTAAATGTGAAAAATAGAAATGGTCCGTATAAATGCACAAATGACAGAAATGGTCACTTTAAATATAGAAATAACATAAATGGACACTTTCAATGCAGAACTAATAAAAATAGTCACTTTACATGCATATATAATAGAAATGGTCACTTTAAAAGCAAAAATATCATAAATGGCCACTTTAAATGCAACAAATGACTAAAATAGTCACTTAAAATGCAGATTTAGCAGATATGATAACTTTAAATGCAGGAAACACTGCATTGGGGTTACAAAATGGCCAATTTAAATGCATAACTTCAATATTGGTACAAAAGTTACATTGCCAACTAATATAAAAAAGGGATACTAAAGCTACACATACATCGATCTAAGTTAACTTGTCCTTTATGTTTTAAAGAACATATTTCTTGCTTGTTTTTTGATAGTCCTAGTAATTATTTTTACGTGATTTTAAAAAATCATCATCTTCCTCCTTATCGATCACTAGAACCTCTTGAAGATCACCAATTGTAACATATTGAGTCTTAGAAACATTATGTTGTTTTGGACTACCCGACACTCTTTTATCACAAAAATTACTTATCTTTCTGGCCATATTGTTCATTTTTTATTTTTAACCTATACAGTCATATCATTTTCAAACCTATTAACCACAACATGTTCATTTTGAGCCCTTTCATACCTAACTTGTTCATTTTTTAATATATATATATATATATATATATATATATATATATATATATATATATATATATATATATATATATATATATATATATATATATATATATATAATTAAGTTCAAATTAGAGCTAGTTTTATTGTAAAAACTTTAGAACTAAATCTGCTCATACGATTAGGGCTGATATTGAATCTAACGTGAAATAGCTACCTTCCATGATTAACGGACATGATCTTATCTAATCATATTCAATCTCGACAGTAGATCTTTCTAATCGCATGGTCAGATTTAGTTCTAAAGTTTTTACAATAAAACTAGTTCTCTCATTTGAACCTAAGCGCACACATAAACACACACAGACATATATATATATATATATATATATATATATATATATATATATATATATATATATATATATATATATATATATATATATATATATATATATATATATATATATATATATATATATATATAGAATCAGGATCAATTGAGGCCAAAGAAAAGGTTGAGATCGCGAGGCCAGATCTGAGTCATCTATTTCTATTGATCTACGGATGTAGTTAATTACCAATTTGATAATTATTAATTCATTTAAATTTTAAATTTTAAATTAAATATAACATTAGGGGTATTAAGGTAATTAATAATTACCCTAATTTTATCAAGTCCTATAATTACTCTCATCCCTATTTTATTACCCAAATTCTCGTAACCATCATTCTTTAGGGTTCATCGAGACCCATGAGACGTTTCATACATCATCTCCTCATTTGCCATTGATTTCCGCAGCACACCACAATCAGCCTCAAGTCTCCATCGATCCAATCTTTTGCTGATTCGTTGATTTCTTTTAGCATTATTTTCGTTTATGTGATCAAATCGCACAGATTATAATGCTGCCACCGGAAATCCAAGTCCACCAAAGGAAGAACCAATGTCAAACAATGATAAAAGCATCTTGCAATCTAACCGGCGTAAGCGATGGACTCGAAATTGAAGAAAGCAGTGAATCATGTCTCACCACGATTATATTTAGAAGATGAGGTGATTTTATCTTTTAATTTACAAAATAATACTTAAATAATCACCATGTATCATGATGTTAATATATGCCCGACATACATCATTTGTGAAATAAAGAGGAACCTGCAAACATTAATCCTTGTGTGTGTTTAAATTGTATATAATCAATGTTCTTTTGTTATTTATTTTAGGAAATTTGTAGGGACCGACGCAATATTCAATATCTATTTTGTTGTAGGCTTCCTATTTTCAAGAAACTGGTTTAGGTATAAACTATAGAGGAAATGGAATCATTAATTTTGGACTTGGATATAGGCATGTCTTGAACCCTATAGTTGGTGTTGCTGAAAAAGAAGAAATGGATCCTCATGTGTGATGCCGTCGAGGTGTTTCAAAAGTTTACAATGATTTTTCTGTGTTGTTTGGAATTCTAATTGCTAATAGGTTTTATTTTATTACTGAAAATTTTATATTATGATTATTCTCCTAGAACTACAAAATTAGTGATTTTATTCAATTTTATGGATTCTAGCAGTGGTACTACTAAAGAAGGGGGATGGATGGGACGATCAATTCAATATTTACAATGGAAATGCTGATTTCATCATAGATATCAATAGTGAAGGTAATTTTGTAATTTATATTTTGAAGCTAACCAATGAAATAGTTTTTGATCTCATACGCAATTCGTAAACGATTCAAACTAGCATTTATGAAGCATCATCGGTTATGAAAATAGCATTTATGAAGCATCATCGGTTATGAAAATAATCATAAATGATTAAACAATGAAAAAATAGATGTATATCAATTGAATTGAAACGTATATGTAATCATTTATGATTATACATTTGTTCAAGAATTCTGATTTTAAGTAATTAATCATGTATACTTAAATTTATGTTATTAAACATAATTAAACATAATTAATTGGTTGATGTTTGGTGAAAGTCTGTTATTATTAGCCAAAGGCGTGGTTTTAATCAAAAACGTTATTATAGTATTGTATAATAAGATTTTAGGTCTGATTAAAATAAATTATAAAAGTCAATTTTTTTAATATGTATAAAAAAAGTGTTTGATTTTGTGAATATGTATATGTGTACTATAACATTCATACATGATTTTTAATCCGACAAGTTTAAATATACTTATAAACGATTCTCTAATTGAAAAATAGACCTGAAATGATACAATTAATCATAAATAATTAGAAGATTGGTTATAATCATTGATGATTATAACTAGAATTATTGAAGATTATAAATATAATTGCATAAATAATTAGAACATCGGTTATAATCATTGGTGATTAAAACTGTAAGTGTGTGTATTTGTGTGTTAAAAATTCTTTATGTCTTAATCATTGATGATTATAAGTATAATCATTGATGATCATAACTACAATTATTGATGATTATAAATATAATTGCATAAATAATTAGAACATCGGTTATAATCATTTCTGATTATAACTTTAGATATGTTTAATATTGTCATTAATCATTTATGTTTAATATGGTTATAATCATTTTATGATATCCTTGAATTTGATTTTGCAGGTGTGTATCCAAGAACAACGATGATCATGGGTGTCTCATCTTTTTTTCATGTATGGTGCAACAAGAAAATTCGAAGCAAACACAACGATGTGTGAATTCATTTATTGTTACAATTATATTCATTAATAAATATAACTTGAAATGTACGAATTCAAATGTAACTTTTATTTTGTTAATGTTTATTAATTTATAGTTAGAGGTATAGTCATCTATGATTATAATTAGAGGTGTTTTTTTCCATTCATGATTAAGAATATTTTAAAAATTTTATCTTTATATCGTGTTCTATTCATTTTATATTTTACAATCGTATCGATTTTTATTTTTTAGAGATCTAATCATAAATGATTAGAAGTACATTGTGTTTTATAATAATTAATGATTGAAATCGTATAACTCAAATGATACAATGAAAAATATATTTTGACCGAAAAATGATAATTACTATCCATTAATAAAATAAAACAATAAAAAATAAGTAAAAAATTGACGTTATATAATTTGATATTATTAAAAAATAAAAATTAATTTATTAGTTTTTTTGGTAACTAACAATCAGAATCTTAGATTTTAGGAATCAGAATCCTAGATTTTAGGAAACTATAATTTTGATATAATTTAATTAAAATACATAATTACTAATATGCCCTTATAATTTGATTGGTTCAAAACTGGCCTCGCGACCTCAACCTTTTCGTTGGCCTCAATTGATCCTCCCCCTATATATATATATATATATATATATATATATATATATATATATATATATATATATATATATATATATATATATATATATATATATATATATATATATATATATATATATATATATATATATATATATATATATATATATATATATATAGGGTCAAGTTATAGAGAGAACCTAAAAAAGTGAGAGAACCTAGGAACTTTTTTTCTACAAAAAAAATCAATTTTTATATTTATATGCATATGCATATAAATATTCACATGTATATGCATATATGCATATATAAGCTTTTTTTTCAAAACAAAACACTTTTAAGTAACGCATATAGAACATATAAAACCCCCAAAATCTAGAGTAAAATTTTTTGTTTTAAAAACGGATCGAATACATAAAACGGTTTGGAAAATAGGAACCATCCAATATAAACTCAACATTCTAAAACGTATAAAATCGGGTTTAACAAAAATAGTCACAAACATTATCCAGCGGAAGACTTGAACACCAAAATCTCAGATGTGATACAATCGCGTCGTGCTCCAAACTCCAGCTAGCAAATACCTGAAAAACAATTATGGTGAAAGAGTAAACACAAAGCTTAGTAAGTTCCCCAAAATACCATATGGTCCATCACATAAGGCATAATCATTCATGGCTCTCGGGCTCACCCCGATCCACCTCAGCTAATTAACACATAATGGGTCATTGTCTCCGGGATTACCCCGAACAACCTGGCTCTCGGGCTCACCCTGGTCAGCCTCGACTAGGACTCATAAGCTTGCCACGTTCCACCCGTCGTCGGCTGAATGCGTGGACTCTCGAGCTGGCCCCGATCCGTCCGGCTCTTGAGCTTACCCTGATCCGCCTTAGCATGACAACCCATCCTAAATTAGTATCGATACTAAACATACTTACCAATCACAGAAGCCTAAGTATTCAGATGGATCCAGCGGGTCCCTACTCAGTCATACAATGACATAGTTGGGGTACGTTCACCCTAAGCTTACAACACTATACAATGTGAAGTAAATCTACATACATATGTAATATCACTCATAGTATAATGAGAAAACTCACCTGATCCGCTAAGCTGAATAGTACTACACTCGCACGTCCTCCGACCTGACAACGCGAACCTCCTAATAAGGATAAGCTTCACTTATAACTTCCTAGACTCCGAAGAGGTTAAACTTCTAAGACTGGTAACCCGAACCCTTAAGTTTGACCAAAAGTCAAACTAGTCAAAAAGTCAACAGTTAAAGGTCAAAGTCAAATTTGGTTAACTTACAATTAGCACCGCTATCTATATAGATAGCGTCGCTAACTCAGATAGTTGCATCGCAAAAACCCATCTGAGTTAGCGTCACTAACTACAGAGTTAGCCCCGCTAACTCTGCTATTTAGCCAAATCCTTCCAAAACTCTTAATACGCAAAGACAAGGTCTAAAACCTTCCAGAGACCTCCTAAACAGTCTCTAGAGCTATAAAAATGAAGACTTTAACGTTCAATCATAGCCATGCAAGCTCATGACCAAGTTCTAGGCCCAAAATGGCAAAAGCTAAGCTTAACTTATCTCAAACAAGGATTCCCAAGGCTAGGATGGGATTCTTACTATGATTCAGAAGCTAAAAAGAGAAAACATCCATCCTCTAGCCCCTAAATCCCTTCCCTTCAACAATTGGAACCATTATTGCCTTAAAAGCCACAAAATGACTTCATAATCTCATTATAAACAATAAATCTCAAAGGAATAAGAGACATGAACACTTACGGAGGTCCAAAAGTACAAAAGAAGCTAATCCTTCCATGCAATAACTTTCTTCTTCACTTTCTATTCCTTTCCTCCTTCCAAAATCCTTCAAGAACTCACAAAAGAAGCAAAACCACCAAAATGGCTAGAAGTGGGACAAACGATGCTTTTATGCAGACCCTAGGTACTCAGGAAAACCATGGGCATGTACGTGGGATCGGAAATTTGTAACCCCGCACCAATACTTTTTCCCAAGACCATTAAGCACTACAGGGACAATGAGAACAATAAGCTTCATTAACGGTTCAAGAAGCTTGAAGGTGAGCTAGAAAAACTAAAAGAAACATGAACAATGCTATAATAAATATTTAAATATTTAAATAGAACTATGCTAGAAGTAAGCGACATACTTCTATTTAAATGTTTATTGTAGCATTGTTCATGTTTATTTCAGTTTTTCTACCTCGTCTTCAAGCTTATTGAACCGTTAATGAAGCTTATTGTTCTCGTTGTCCATGTAGTGCTTAATGGTCTTGGGCAAAAAAAAGTATTGGTGCAGGGTTACATATTTTCCCATCCCACGTACATGCCGACGGTTTTCTTGAGTAGATAGGGCTTGCATAAGAACATCGTTTGTCCCACTTCTAGCCATTTTGGTGATATTGCTTCTTTTGTGAGTTCTTGATGATTTTGGAAGGAGGAAAGGAAGAGAAAGTGAAGAAGAAAGTTATTGCTTGTAGGGATTAGCTTCTTTTGTACTTATGGACCTCTGTAAGTGTTCATATAACATCTCCATGACTTTCTGAATTTTTTAGCCCTTCCTGTAGTTGAGACAAAATTAAGGATTAGGGACCAAAATTATGAAGGACCGAAACTGTTCAGAACTAAAATTGTGAAGGACCAAAACTGTGAAGGACCAAACTGTGAATGACCAAAACCGTGAAGGACCAAAGTTGTTATGGACCAAAACTGTGAAGGATTAACTATTAGTCTATTAGGGACTAAAACTGTTAAGGACCAAAATTGTGAAGGACCAAAACTGATATTTTGGAGAAATAAACGAAAAAGTCCGAAAATATCGGGACTTTTCTGTAGAAAACTCTATTAAAATGATTACCAATGCACAAAATCATGTTTACCAAGTTACGTCAAAGTCGTGCTTTAGTTTCCATTTGCAATTAGATTGGATTAGTTCTAACATTTTAATATTCAAATTGGGGAGGTCGATTCTTGTATGACTATCAATGTCCAACCAAAAACTTAACCGGATTAATCTATTTATTATCCACTTGGATATCCAATTATCCTTCAATATTATTTTATAATGATCCAAGTGGATCTATCCGATTGATCATTCTAGTTATCGTCCATTTAATCAAACAAATTAACATTATCTAATCGCAGTCTCAATCGATCTAACTCCAATTGAACATAAATAGTATGAGAAACCGAATAGACATTGGCAGAAAATTAAATTGTCAATAACAAATATCCGGTGGATATCCAATATCTAATTGTATCGGCTCGACCTTCAATTGAATTAGTTTGATTTGACAATATTCATCATCCAAATAATGATTAGATTAGGTTGATTCTATAAAGATTATTGAATATCCTACACTAAACAAGTCATAAATGTATGGGCTTCTGGTTTGGGTTGAATAGTTGAATGAGAAAATAAAAGTTGCGGTTGACAAAACTAGAGTGAAAAGACTTTTTGACAACCCATCACTGGCCCAGTAATTTAAGGGCCCAAAAAAGAATTCCAATCTTCCTTTTAGGTATATTATATACTTGAATTTATATGTTCGGTGACTTTGGTCATACGACTTGACTTCACGTCTCCAAATCGGCTTGGTTTTCTATTGCATCTTCATTATCAGGACTTGAGTAATTTTAATATTTTATCTTATGTATATAATAGTATGTAAATCTTAGATTATACTATTTAATGACACGTAAAATTCAAAGCAAAACAGTAAAAAAAAGATTAAAACCCGTCGAAATTATCTAAATCTGTTTATAACAGCGTAGATTGTTTGACTAAAAAAGTGAACATTTTTAGTAATAGTTTTTTGTGATATAAAATTATTAATTATTTCAATTTTGTTTTAACAATCAGACTTAAGTCATTTTAAGAATCACACACTCTACCACTTTAAAATATATATTTGAAACTTTTTGTTTTTTTTTTCATCGTTACACGATATAATTTTTATGGATGATAAGAAAAGAGTTGCATGAGAAGACACGTAGGGCCAAATCTTTTTATTTATATATTAAATGGACAAGATAACCACGACGTTAATATCTGTAAAACCCAATCATTGAAGCTTCTAGATTGACCTTTAGGTGGCCATGGGTTCATCACAACCTTTGAATAAACGTAATACACCATATTAGTATTTCCGTTAACAAATCGATGATAGAAAATATGTTTCTACGATAACAAATACATTGTGGATATGCATAATGATTTTGGACCATACACTTATTGTATTATTAATAAAGTGTTAATACATTTATAAATAAATAAGAAAAGTTTCACATTGTTAAAACATGATTTAAAATCATGCCTTAAACAAACTTTCGCCGTCGAAATTGAATATTGAGGACAGAATCTTAATGTCGTCGCAACTCAATTAGGATGAAAAAAAGACACGTGTGGGTCCATGGTTTTTTAAATCAAGGAAAATATTTGGCACACGTGGTCAGGAACTTGGACGAATACAAGTGACAAGCTTCTAGATTAACCATTAGGTGTCAAGTGGGTTTTCATATCATTGGAGGTTGGTTTTAATAAACCAAAACCAAATATTACCTTTTCGTTAGTCAAAAAAAACCCAACAAAAATGTTAATATTATTGGAGGTTGGTTTGTAGCCTTCGAACAAGCATGGTAAATAAATTGTCTAAATTTGTTTTGGTCTGATATCACTTAACATACGGTATGGATCGAGCGATTCTTATATAAGTTCTACCGACTATTTTTACATAAGTTTAATATTTATATATTGATATATGAAGATGAACAAGATCATAAGAATTAATTGACTATCATGTCAATATCATATGGGCGCGACCATACACTAAAATATATTCAATTTATTAATGGCCTAATCGATTTCACACTCCAACAATTAAATAAACAAACCTCGTCTTGAATATGTGTGTTCTTCATCGAGGTTCACATTACATCTGATAGTGACATTTATAACTACCCTGTTCAGAAAAAAAAACATTTAACTATATCAATGTATATTGGTATAATTATTTAGAAGCCAATATATATCTTAGGCCAAATGGTATAAGACTCAATTCTGCTTAAAGATTCATCTTATGACTGTCAATCCATGAAGTGATATCTTGAAGTTGAGCTAATCCAACATTCACCATGAAATGATATCTTGAAGTTGGTTCAGTTCTATATTCACCTATCACCGAATGCCTGTGAATTTGGCTCTCTGCAACATATGTATTTAGCTGACAAAATATTACCAACATTAATATTAGTCTTCGTTCATGCTTACTTCTATATCATGCTCAAGTAGTCGTATTTAAAATAACCAACTATTAATCATGTATTAAACATGCTAATATATAGCATTGTAACATTGATGAAAACAATCAAAACAAGCACATAAATTCATAACATAAACATTATTAATTAATGTTTAACAAAAAATCTATGGAGTACTTGTTGGAAATAATATGCAAAAAATAAACAAATCGTTACAGTGTTGATTATGTGTGAGATTATGTTTTATATATATATATATATATATATATATATATATATATATATATATATATATATATATATATATATATATATATATATATATATATATATATATATATATATATATATAGAGTAAGGTTCATTTGAGAACTCAAAAAACCCTGAGATCTTGAGAACCAAATATAGACCACTAGATCAAAAAAATCAAAGGCTAAGATCAAAGATGGCATATCCGTAATTATAAATAAAATAGATGGTAAATTAGGGTTTTCTTTAATGATTCAAGGGGTAAATATGTCACAAAAACTAAGCATCCTAAAAATCAGCCAAAGTAAATACGGTAACAAAAATAATCCCTCCTTTCTCCTCTCACCTCTCTCATCTTCTTCGGTCTCTCAAGAAAAAGACGCCGTATTTCTTTTCTCCACCTCCGATCCATACCCCTGCTCTCTCTATTTGGCGAGGTAGATGATGGTCCTGCCATCGGTAGCAACCACCACCACCGCCATCGATAGCAACCACCACCGCCGCCGTCTGCAACGAATTTGGAAGGAGACGATAATACCGAATATGGAAGAGATATTGCTAATCGGTCTTTAGATGATTTGAGGAAATCGAGAATGGGATATGAAGGTTAGATGCGGTCACAGATTGAAGGTTGGATGTGGTCACAGATTGAAGGTAAAATTGAATCGCCGCCGTCAACAGCACCATCCTTCTGATTTTGAATCGCCGCTGTCAACAACACCATCCTTCTGATTTCTTAATCACCGCCGTCAACAGCACAATCCTTCGATTTTTATGGAGTTTGCGCTTCCGGTCAGATCGATTTGGTCCACATACCATTGATCCTACATACCTTCGATTCTACAAATCAGGTACGCGCCACATACCTTCGATTCCAAATCCAAAGTTGCTAATCGTTCTGATTTTTGCAGATTGAAGGTTGGATGCGGTCACAGATTGAAGGTTAGATGCCGACAATTGACGCACTCTTCCTCCAGGTTTGATTTTTCTACTGATGTGTGTTCATCACACTCTCTCTATCTCTCGATTTCTCGTCTCTGTCTCTTTGATAAAGAAATCGCATGCACATACACCCTTAATTGGGGTGTGTGTTCAACCCAAGAATTAATTTTCTCACTTGTATCTCGTCTCTGATCGAGTCTTCCCTCGACCATCTGATTTCTGATTTTTGAATAATCGATTTGTGAAAAAATTGTACACTGCATTCTTTGAGTTTCTTAGCTACTGATTTCTTATTTTGATTGGCATATTTATTGTATTCCAGATCACAAACACACACATAGCAACCACTGCATCGATTGGAATGGAACCCTAAGCGGATGTATGCCATACAAAAGCAGGTGCTGCTTGCTTGAACTTTGTTAAGACGGATGCAATGCCGCCAGTGGATTGGGCTTGTTTTGGTGGAGGGGCGCTAGTCTTCCACGGATTGTAAAGCTACCCGACAAGGTTTTACCTCAATCTTTGGATTATAAAGCCGCCCGACAAGGTCTGTATCAAGAAATAGCAATGTACTTTTTTTGTTTATTATAGCATCTTACTTTCATTTCGTATATGTCTATTTTTTTGTGTACACATGTGTGCATATTTGCATATATGCATACATATATGTGCCTATGTGCATAAATGCATATGTGCATATGTGCATAAATGCATATGTGCATATGTACATAAATGTGTGTATGTGCATATGTGCATCAAAATTAATTAGTTTTGGAATTGCATATTTCGGCCGTAAGCATCAAAATTAATTAATTTTGGAATTGTATAATTAGTTTTGGAATTGCATATATTTATGTGCATACATGTATGTGGATATGTGCATATACATATGTGTCTATGTGCATATGTTCATCTAAAGACATGTGTATATATGTGCATATGTGTATAAATGCATATATACATATGTATGATAATTTGTTTGTATTTATGTTTGTGCATATGTTCGTTCAAATATGAATACATGTGTATATGTGTACATATTCATATATGTCTGTTTGTTTGTGTACACGTGTGCATATTTGCATATATGCATACATATATGTGCATATGTGTATATATGCATGTAAGTATTTTTTGGGGGTTTTTTTTAATATGTAGTTATATAAATGCATATGTGCATATATGTTTCTATGCGTATAAATATGTATGTGCACATATGCATATATGCATATATATGCAAAAATAGATGTGCATTGGTTCATATGCGTATATGCATGTATGTATTTTATTTTAATGTTTTTGAATATACATGTATATTAATTTTTATTAATGTTATTGCAGATTTTGGAGAATTTATCGAGCAAATAGAAGAAATAAAAATTGAAAATTTGAGAAATGAATATATCATGAATTTTCGTTGTATTTTTTTATATTTTTGTATGTAACGTTCATTATTTGTAATAAATTTGTATGTATCATTCAAAATAGTTGTATATTGTTGTACTTTTTAAATTTTATGTATGTATTGTTCAAAACAGTTGTATATTATTGTTTATACTCCCTCCGTCCCAAAATGATAGTCCACAGACAAAAAACACACAGATTAAGAAAACATTAAATGCATCTTACTTTTTCCCACAAAATGACTGTTTTACCCTTTCTTTGCATTTAATGCCGGCACTAGATGCGTTGGCTGTTATAATTAAAGTTAGGGGTATTTTGGTAAAGATGTGATTTATATTTAGAAGTGGACTAACATTTTGGGACAAACTAAAAAGGAAACATGGACTATCATTTTAGGACGGAGGGAGTAATAAAATGCGTTGTTTAGTTTTTTACATTTATATATTAAAAATACGAATATGTATATATGAATTGTGAAAATATGCATATATGCATCTGCGAGTATGCATATATACACATGCAAATGCACAAATATTTTTTTTTTAATTTAGAAAATTTGTTTTTTTTAAATTCCGAACTTTTTTTTTCTAATTCCGGAAAAAATAATTTAAAAATAAAAACGAAAATACGAAAACAAAAATTTGATTTTTTTTTTTAAATTTGAAAATTCAAATCTAATAGCCTTGATTTTAGGAGTTGTTAATGTTATTGCCAAAAATAAAAAAAAAATCAATGTTAAATGTGAATTGTAGAATGACAATCGTGCCCTTTTGTGATCTGACCAATCAGAAAGAGTTCTCAAGATCACATGAATATTTGAGTTCTTAAAAGAACATATATATATATATATATATATATATATATATATATATATATATATATATATATATATATATATATATATATATATATATATATATATATATATATATGTGTGTGTGTGTGTGTGTGTGTGTGTGTGTGTGTGTGACGACAACTTATGAACCTGCTCTTGACCAATCTATAGCGAACCCGTCGGCCACGAAGCTGTGATGCCGCCAGCGCCGCCAATCCCGAGCACCCCAACCGGTCTTTCCTGAACCCGCAAACGACTATGAGTGCACTAACAAATTTCAATACTAAGGGCAGGTAAAGTGGGTGTCGTCGAACCCTTCAAATCCGCTGAACCCACAGTGGATGGAATGGTTTCTCCGCTGAAGCTGCACTACCTCCAACCTGCTGCGCTCCGTTCCTTCTTTGCATTCATCCCAATGTTGGTTCATAAACCTGCCGAACACACACCTCCAACTCACTGAAACCACACCCCTCCGACCCTCATCTAAGACACTTCAACCAACCCCCTTTAAAGCCACACACCAAATGCTAGTTACAAATTGTTTAGTTTTGGACATGTGTTAGACTATGGCATAAAGAATTGATGCAATGTGTGTCATAATGGGGAGTAGCATTGGCAAGGGAAGGTGTACCCCATAAATCATTTCTTCTCATATAAACAATTACTTTTTCATCATCTCCTAATTTACCCAGTTCCACATCATCATCTGCTTGTTTATCCCTGACTAAATATCACTATCATTAACGCTTGAGGTCCTTCAATTATTTTTATCTTATCCCCGTATATATATATATATATATATATATATATATATATATATATATATATATATATATATATATATATATATATATATATATATATATATATATATATATATATATATATATATATATATATTATAAAAGAGGCAAAAATAATTCAACCACATTTATTTGAAACTCCAATTACTTTTCAAATACATTTTAGTAATGATATTGTCATACTACTTATGGTAATTTATTCTACATATTAATCACTACAAGTGAAATTATTTTAACTTACAGGTATTAAGTAGTAATTATTGTATTTAATTGGCTAGTTGGTTTATATGGAGATATAAATAGTGAGAAAATGATAATTTGGAAACACATAAAACTCTACATTGGAGTTCATGTAGAATTTTGGAAAAAGAAAAGCAAGATAAAATTTTAGAATATGAAATTCTATACAAGTAAGATCAACTCGACGTCTACTATATTCATTTTCTTGAAAGGTACATCCGATAGAGATTTAATGTATTTATATTGAATGAGGAAGAGGAAGATAAAAATAAAAATTTGGAAGATGCAATTCTATACAGACAAGATCAATTTGACGTCTACCATATTCGTTTCCTTGAAAATTACACCCGATGGACTAATAAGCCAAACAAGATCATATTTATTTTCATTTCATATCAAAAGTTGATTTTTTTAATAATATATGGTGATTTTTAATTTTTATTCTTTTACAAAAATTTGATATGTTGTAACAGGTAACTAAATAAACTAAAAAGGATGATGCACCTTTTAAAATAGATATTATGATCTCATTAGATAAATCGATATCATGTGTATATTACGAACAAGATAAACATATCTCGAATATTATGTAGAGTATTTCGATTCTCGATATTCTCTATTTGTTTTAGTTTCTTGAACTTTATATTATTTAAAATAAAACATGTTGTCCTAAAGTTAGCTATTAAGTAAAAACGTTTGTTGCAAAAAAAAAAAAGTAATGATCAATCACATGTATAAGAAAGTTGCATATTAAAACTTACTAACAATTAAAATATTCATTTTATAATAATTATAATTTGAAATGAAGAATACGTTATTCTTTGTAGTTATTAAATCTTATCACATATAATGTCATTTATCTCATGAAATTTCATGATAAACGAGAGTTTTATTATCATATTGTTCAAAATAATAACGATATTTTATTATCTAAGAAATAATTTTTTATACTTAAGTACAAGTATTGTATTTATAACAATATATAGTTCTAATACAATTTCCAACTTGCTTATAATTAATTTACCAAAATTATATTTTAATTTCTGTAAAATCGTACAATGGCCTACAAAGAAAACGACTATTTATTACTTTGAATAATATATAATTTTTTAGTATTTTAATTATGTAATTATATTCCTGCGCAACGCGCGAGGATTCACCTAGTATATGTATATACTAGGCAAATGTCCGCGCGTTGCGCATGTTAAATTTTGTAGTTAAAATTTTGACAAATATATGTGGTTAAAATTGAGTATGTTGTTAACATTAACTACCAAATAATGTTTCTTACACTAAAATGATACATAAAGTTATAAGTGTTTTCAACAATAAGATAATCAAATTTTGTAATGGTCTTTACATACGGTTTACGCATGAATAAAATAAAACATAATTCTTTATTTACTGTTACTTTTAACTATTGCTATGATTAATTAATATAGAAATACTTATTTGATAGAGTATTATTTGTAACTATTGTTATTGTTAATTAATTTAAAAACTTGTTTGTACCTCAAAATCTAAATTTTAAGAGAAAATAAAACATAATAGTAATACAAAGGAAGATTATTTGAAACATATTTTTAAATGATTAAACATATTTGTAACTATTGTTATTTCTAAATTTTAAGAGAAAATAAAACATAATAGTAATACAAAGTATGCTATATGGTGTCTTAAATGATTAAGATATTATGCATTATTTAAAGTATGGCGATATATAAAACAAAGAAGTGTTAAGTTAACGTTTAAAGTGAGCAAAAATCTGACCATTATGAAAATTATATGATATTTTCCATAACCGTCTAAATTTATTAAAGACTATGTTTATAAAGTAATAAGATTTCTAGTAGTGATCACCATGTATTTATAATGGTGTTATATGTTAAGGGAACCAGTGTCCCATGAGACCTTGTGGTAACAGCAGAATCAATATGTATATGTGATTATGGTAATATGGGCCCGTATTATCATAATCACAGGATATGTATTGAGACTGGTGGAATCGTAAAGGAATTATGGTAGTCTGGTGAGTAAGGATTGTGAAGAGAGTAATAAGAATAACATAGGGATTATATGCCTATGTAATAAAAATAAGTAAGATTATAAGTATTAAAAGTTAATGCAATGGGTATATACCACATAGTATGGTAAAGTAAAAGAAATAATGTGATAATTAATAATTTTTAGACAGATAGAAAGACATTAAAGTATATGCCTATCGAGGCGAGAGGAAGTATGAATAAGAATAATTTAAAGAAGAATTATGGGTATTGATTACCTATATAAGAGTTGTAAGACTCTTACATGAAGAATGAAAAATTATAAGCGTAGTGTATTAATAGTACATAAATTTTGTAAAAGTAAAAGAGCAGTAAGGAAGAGGTTAATACTAATAAGTGGTGTGCGTTGGGCATAATCATTCAAGTCAGAATCTTATTTGAAAGTCGTGCGAATAATAAATGCATAAGGGAAGCAGAAAAAAAAATCGTTGTGAAACGATAGTATCAAAATGATGAGAAGAGCTAAAGATAGAAGATGTCAATGCTAAAGGGGAGAGGAAGACTAACTTACAGATTGAACGAAGAAGATGTATGAAAATGTTCAAAGATTTAATAATTGATTAAGTTATAAGTACAGTGCTATAATGAGTAATAAAACAAAGTAAGATTACCCAAATGGGGAAAAGAATGATGAATGGTAAATTGTTAAAGATTATGATATTATAAGTAAATTGCATTAAAGTAAGGTGATTAAATAAATATGAATCGAGAAATAAAGGTTGAATGCCTAAATAAATGATAGGCAAGAAATTAAAGGTGAAACAAATGATGATGAAATAGTGGTTGCCAGGAAGTAAATTCTGCAACCAAATGAACGAAAAAAAAAAAATACCAGTAATGAAAGAGTATAATGATGAATGTTAATTGAAGAAAACCAAAAGCGTGTAAGCAAAATGACTAAAGGTCATAAACAATATGAAGTAAAGAGTAATGAATGGTAAAAGTTGACCAAAGAAAGTGGAGACCACATCTATGTCAGCGGATCAGGTCGGGGTTTTGACCTGGGAGGATTTGTGACACGGTTCCAGAGGTAGTATCTGCCTCAAGTTTTGGAGCAGACGATAGAGAGCTTGTCTGGGATGACACGGAAATTCACAGAGATGATGTAGGTGATGGAGCGGTCATGTGCTGCAAGAGCGGTTAGGGCAGGGACAGAAAGGGCATGTGGTTGAGCTTTACAGCTCACGATCAAGGAGATGTCAGGGACGGTTAGAGTGGCTAGCGGAAGATGAGCAGTATACGATGGTTGATGTAAATGTCTTTACATCGTCAAAACACGCGTGATGAGATGGTGTTTGGCTTCGATGAGAGTTGCTGGGTTGGTAAGTTAGGCTTACTTTTCATTCTTCAAAGAAGTTGAAGAAGTGGGAGGTGGTAGTAAAGTGTGCTTACTTAAGAGGTGTCGATGCTTTGAGGCAAGTGTTATGTTCAATCAAAGTGGGGGAGCCTGTCAAGTCGACGAGTGCGACTACAAGAAATGAAATTAAGCTTTTGGCGCAACTGAAATTGCTATAATGAAGACACGCAATGTGATTGAAAGTAAAAAAAGCATGGAGCATTGTTGCAGGAGTAGGTGGCATGTCGCTGAAAGGATCAGGTAGGATCGGGTTTGAACCCAAGTGAGGGAGAATTGTTCATTTGAAGGGGAAGATGTTGCTTAAACGACAATAGTGTGTTTAGACGTGTAATGACATGTTGTGAGCATGAATTGAGATTCTAGGAGTGTTAGGGGTGGTATCTTCCTCGTTAGGCTATTCATTTGGGTCACAGAAGGACTCGAACCTCAATATACCCCCCTCATATTTGGAGGGAAGAAGTGCATAACTCTATCTATAGAGGTTGTATGGGTGGTGTGTGCTAGTATTATGTGCAAAGTTATGCAATCAAGTTGATTATAGCAGTGTCTGGGGCTGTTGGACTATTGCAAGTCTATAGCATTTGTATAGATGGTATGCCTTGCTATGTGCTACATCAGGGGTTGAATGCCGTGATTAACTAGTACAGTGAGGTAGTAGCTTATGCGTTAGTGTTTAGCTATTGTGGTTCCTAGTCAGAACGAAAGAAGAAAGTTAGAATAACCTATGTGATTCTAGGATGTGGACTATTTGTTGTTGTGACACGCAAAGATCTAATTGAAGATCAGTGGTGGTCAGAGATAAAATGGGATATATTACGTTACGTTGAATGGTATCTTGGACTTTGGGGGAGGGGCAGCTGGGATGTATGTTTGCCTCCCTCTGTTTGTAATTCGCCTTCGCTGGCAACTGCCAGATATAGCATCGGTATGTCCCGCCACAAGGTGTCGTACATGCGAGGGTGTTGGAACCTTATTCGTTGGGATGAGAAGGAACTTATATAACATCTTGCAGTTGGAACCGAAAGGACACACGAAACTGAAAGGACACCTCACATTTTAGTGCCAAAAATTCAAACCAACTACAGTAGATGCGACTCTTCTCTATCCCGAGTGTCGTGTTATTTTCAAAATTCTCTATTTGACTCCGGTAATAATGGAATATTGAAGAGACTTTTGGGAATAAAGGTATATATAGTGGTGTCGTTTATTGATTATCGTGATGTACGAAAAAGCGTGTGGACCTGTTGTTAGGGGTAAAGGGGAAAACCGTTTCAAATCTTCGAGTTGTATGGGGTTTTGTGGCATTTTGATCGAGAGGTGTTAGAGTTGAATTTCGAGGACGAAATTCTTGTAAGTGTGGGAGAGTTGTAACACCCCGTTTTCCGATACGTTTTTGTTTTCCGCGAATTAATTATTTTAGTGCATAAATTATATAAATAAATATAATTAAAATAAAAGTAATATTCATATTAATAACCTAGAAATTAAGATATGTTGAGGAGGGGGTATATTGTCGTTTTAGTAGACTCCTTTTGATGGAAATAATTATTTGAGGCTTTTAAAAATTAGTGTGCCAAAGTAGAAGGACCAAACTTGACTTTTTCCTAAAAAGTTTGAATGAACAGTGTTTGTGCAATTATATGTGTGCGTCGGATGAGTCTTGGAACTCACACTAGTGAATCACTCAAACCCTCACCCTCTCCATCGCTCTTTATTCCCGTTTTTGAAGACACAACCTTAGTGTTTGATGATTTCCCGGAGATTCAGATATTGGATCGCCATGAAATTTTAAATGAAGGTTCCCAAGACATAAATGAAGGGCCTGATCGAAGGGTTTTCGATTTCAATGTCTAGAAGTGGAGTTATGAATTTTGCAACATGACCTAGGGTTTCTGGCAGATTCCTCTGGTGAGTCTCTCTTCTTGCGAAAATCATATCTGGAGTTCCAGAGGTCAAATAAGGTTAGTATCGGTGCACACGGTTCACAAATTGAGTTGAGCAACTTTCTACAGTAGATCATTATCTGTTTTAAAGAACGGATGTATGGGGTAATTGCTCATCTTTACATACTGCTCTAATTCCGTTCAGATTAGCTATGCTGTTTTGTTTATTTTATAAAAGGAGTTTGGAGAAAGATTTTTACATAATTCCGCCTCCTAGAATCATTGTATTTAAGTAAATTTGATATCTGGAAAAGATGGATGTCTGATTCCATTCCCAAGTTTATGGTAATTGGGAAATATAACAGACCAGTGTTTTTCTCATCAGCACTATCGTTTCTGATTTGTTCTGTATTGTGAATTTTATATCTTGAGTTAGAAAACGTATTTTGAGTTGGTTCTAACTCTCAGACCTCTATTATTGAGTCTATTTTACTCATGATTTTTCCTAGGGTCTGGTTCCATACGAAAGTTGGGTAGAAGTTGCAATTTGCACCAGCAGGTCCAGGACTGTCCTGTACAGTGAATTATGTTTTTAGAAATTCATAAATAATTGTACAAAAATGTTTTGGGGGCAAGACCAGTGGTGAAAGTTCGTTCTATGTGTCTAGTTTCTTCCTACAAAATACCAGAACCTAGCTCTATGTCTAGTTTGTGTTATGGTTCTATCTTTAAAGAGTGGTTCAATAGGTGGACTGATTGTATCAGTCACCTTTTGGGGATTTTTCGTTTATTCTTGAGAAATGAAAATGACATGAGGTCAGGGCCTGTAGTTTTGAATTAGGGTCATGTTTGTCCAATATTTTTCCCAGAATTTATTGATGATCATTTCCATGTTTAAAGTGGCAATCTTTGCAATCTGGTCTGGATTTAACATATTTTGATACCCAATCTTGGTTAATTCATATAAAAGAGAGGAAAAATAGTTAATACATGTTCCTTACATCCCTGGAAAGGTAAAGAGATGGTCTAGGTAAATATCTAAAAATATCCTTGATTTGTTGAGGTTACGATGAGCTTAAGTGGTCACAAACAGATTTTCTGCTTTGAGGTTAAAAGCTGAAAGATAAATATAATAAGTGTTTTAATTCTAAAAGTATATAATTAAGGTACGACTTAATTATTATGACATATAATAACTTAATCTACCTTATAGGAGTATAAGGTGTGCGGTTTTGAGCTTAGTTGGATTTGCGGAGTTGCCGCACGGATTTCTACATTGCCGACTTGAGGTGAGTACATGCAGTATTTTTACCCATTCTGGGGTACATGGCAAGTAAGTATTTTCAAGATTTTTCTATAAAATTTCTATATGTGGAATTATACGCAAATGTATTGTTTCTAAATTGTTGTGAAAGTATAATGCTTTATTTGAAGCTAAGTTTTAAACTACAAATTATATTAAGTGAAAGTATGTTGGTCTATGTACCAATTATGTGAAAGTATATTTTGAAATATAAGTTATACATGTTTGAAAGTATGGATAGGCATATAGCCATATTGTGTTTAAGAAGTATATTTTGATTACAAATTGTATATGTTTTCAAGTATGAATGGGTATATAGCCATAAGATGTTTGGAAAGTATGATTTGGCATTAAGCCTAAAATGTTATAAAGACATGTTTTAAACATATGGTTTATGTGAAACGAAAGTTATAAATTTGGCATTTAGCCATAAAGACAAGAAATGGTGAAGTTTGGCAATTAGCCACTATGCAAGTAAGTAATGTTAAAGTAAGCAGAAAGTGTTTTGTATGACTGGTAATTGTAGCAAGCAGCGTTAGTAAGGGAACTATATTCCAACCTACCCGGGTTAGGTAAGGGGTCTATTGGGGAAAAACCCCATCGCGAAGTAGACTGCCTCAGCACTTCTATGGTGAGGATTGATCCGTTCTTTCTAGCCATAGAGACTTGGGGTATCACTTATAGTGATTAAAGCCCTAAGTATAAAAATCCAGCAAGCTTATAAAACCAGTCAAAGAAAGTAAGAAAGAAGCTATTTTTGTAAAGTATGTTATGAAGTGATATTGAAAAGTAAAGAGTTATAGTATTTTACTACTATAAAGTTTTGAAAGATATTATTTTTGTAAAGCATATTATGAAATGATTTCGAGAAGTAAAGAGTTATAGTATATTATTACTATAAAAGTTTTGACAGAAGTTTTATGTTGTAAATTTACAAAAAGTTGAAAAAAAAAAGTTAGAGGTTTGAGTCTAAAACTCATGTAACTCACGAGACATTATTGTCTTACGTATTTTATGTTTTGCCATGTATTCCAGGTTAAATGCTATACTATAATTGGATGAAGTTTAGCTGGAGTGGAGCCACATAGCTCCTATCTTGAACTCAAGGTTTAATCCTTTCTTGCTTACTATGGTTAGTTTTGGTATGAATTTGTAACACCCACTGTTTTTTTAAGCATGAAAATTAACGGTTTTTGATAAACCGTATTTTTGTATTCATGTTTTTATACGAAAAACCATAGTATTTGCAAACAGTAGAAATGGGGTGTCACAACCTTAGTTTTTCGTTGGTTTCCACTAAGGACGTGTCATCTACATTACTCGTGGTAAGTCTTTACCATATCGTCAAGTCGTTTACACTTAATATTTGACTGTTCTTTATATATTCTTCATACTATCGACCACTGCCTAACAAAAGTTTTGATTATTTTGGGTTTTTATTTTGTTATTAGATCGTAAAAAGACAATAAATAAGATAATTTTCAAATATAAATTAGGGAATCAAGACACTATATTAAAATGTCAAACAAAAATAGAAACTCTAGTAATAGAAACAATATAAAAAATACAAAATAAGTTTATGAAGATGAACCAAACAAAACAAAAATCATATTAATAATTAATATGACCAAAATGGCTATCAAAAAACGAAATTGTTGTGCATGTCTTAACCTCTAACATAGAATTTTTTTTTGTCTTCTCAAATCTTCTTTTTCTCCATATTAATCTTGAAATTCTAGCTATCTAATATATTTTAATGAATTGTATATACATCTTTATATCAACCAATTAAGTATAATAAGTTAAAAAAATTGAGTTACAATGATTAATTAGTTGTAAGGTAAAAAGTTTTAGTATTAAAGTAAAAATACTAAAGCAATTAGTGATCATTATTAAAAGGCATTTGAAAAGTTATTGGAAAATATAAAAAGAGATGTCGGTTTTAAATCAATATGATGCTTGGAAATGTGTCTCAATCAAAATATTAAATTAACAAAAAGGTGATCAAAAACTAATTTCTATAATAACAATTTTTTTTGAAAGAGCGAGCTTTTTAATTATTTAAAAAATAGTGAAAGTTTAAATATAAAATTCAAACCAAAATACCAAATTCAGACATAATCTAAGAATAGATTTCATTGAAATATATGATTATAAAATAAATTTTTTATTTATAGTTATTTTTAACTATTAATAGCTAATAAATTTTGATACACATATTTTATAATCATATCATTTCAATGGATTCTATTCATGGGTTAGACCTGAATTTGACATTTTTATTTAAGTTTTATAGTTAATCGTTTACTATTTTTTTTAATAATATAAAAACTCCCTATTTGGATAAATTTTATTATTATTTCAATTAAATCTATTTTTATGTTACATCCGAATTTGGTATTTTTATTTTAATTATTTATGATTAAACATTCACTATTTTTCAATAATTAAAAAACTCGTTCTTTTGAAAATTTCTTTTATGATAGAAAATAGTTTTTGATCATTTTTTTTGTTAATTTGGTATTCTGATTGAGATTTTATATCTAAAATTATATTTAACAAAATAGAATGTGAATATTTTTAAAAGTTTATTTGTCATTTTAATTTTATATTTCAAATTTAACACCAAATTTAAGTTAACTAATTAAATGTTTTAGTTAATAAAAAATTATGTATATTGAAATTGTGTTTTGAATTTAACATCATATTTGAATTAAAAAATTAAGTGTATTATATCAAAAAAATATAAAGTTAATACTAAGATTTAGAATAATAATGGATTTAATGTAGTAATTAAAAAGGAAGTTGAAATGTTGAGGGTTTCAAATGATTGTGGTGAGAGAAAAAATGATTCTTTTATAAGATATATAGTTTTTTAAAAGTTTATTTGTCATTTTAATTTTATATTTCGAATTTAACACCAAATTTAAGTTAACTAATTAAATGTTGAGTAAATTACAATTTTGGTCCCTATGGTTGTCATGAAATTACACTCTCAGTCATGCTTTTGAAATCTCACATCCAGGGTCCCTGTGGTGACCAAAAACTTGCAGAAATGGTCCCTAGAGCCATTACCGTCAATTTCCTTCCGTTAAGTGACTGTGAATTGTCTAAAATGCCCTTAGGGACCAAAACTGTATTTTATTTCTCTCTCTTCCCCCTTCTCGCTCGCTCTTCCATTTTTCGCTCCCGTTTAATCTCCGCCGGCTCGAAATCCGTCCAGAAATCTCACACTTTCGCTAATTCACTCGCACCCCATACATATATCTATATTACTATCCGAATTCTTCGTCGACAAAATCGTTTTGCTACGCCTCAAACTCATATAACCCTAATTTAAATCCATACCAGTCGATTATCCATCGATCGTTTCAGCTTTTGTACTTAGGCGTTTCTGTTGTTCGGTAGCCGATCTGGAGGTGTTGAGGTGCCTACTATATCCCATGATCAATCATTTCAACCACCTAGGGTTTCTAATAAAATAGAAATTGGAAAACGGGATCACCAAATTGGCTATGGTAATTGATGGTTCTCATCGTGCACCACCAAGAACAATATTTGATTATAAAGAAAAGCGATATTCTTGACTATGATGATGGAAGAAGGCTATTATGTATAGGCGGAGGAGTCGGGGATGAATTCGAATCTGTAACCAAGTCCATCTTGAGGACCACGATCGGAGCCAGGAGATGTAACGAATGGAGTTACCATTGATGCGACGGCAACTGGTGAGCCTGATAAATCGTGGACGGTGACTGACTATCCTTTTATCTCTTTTCCTGGCCGTTCTCTGTCGCTTCTAAACGAACTTAGCAATTTTCTTGAACCAGTGGTTTCCAGCGGCAAATATCTATTGTAAACAATTTGGCAAATATCTATTGTAAACAAATTGAGGAAAGGAGAATTAATTAATCCAATAATATTGCATCTTAATCAAAGAATACTTTGGAAATTCGTAATCTAAATCATATCTGACAAAGAAAAGTTAGGGATCTTGTCCAGGAGGGGGGAAATTGCTTTGATTCTTCTTCAATTTAAGGTTAAGGGTAGAATGGTCTTTTTACACACCATTTAACAGAAAAGTTAAGTGTTAACGGCAGGAGGGACCAAAACTGCAAAAAAAAAATCAACCATAGGGACCCTGAATGTGGGATTTCAAAAAGATGATTGCCAGTGTAATTTCACGTCAACCACAGGGACCAAAATTGTAATTTACTCTTAAATGTTTTAGTTAAAAAAATTAAGTATACTGAAATTGTGTTTTGAATTTAACATCATATTTGAATTAACTAATTAAATGTATTATATCAAAAAATATAAAGTTAATACTAAGATTTAGAATAATAATGGATTTAATGTAGTAATTAAAAAGAAAGTTGAAATGTTGGGGGTTTCAAATGAATGTGGTGATAGAAAAAATGCTTCTTTTATTATATACTTGACGAAATCCCTCACGTTGCGCAGGTTAATATTATGTATAAAAAACTTTGTCATTCACATTATCTATGAAATAATAGCTCTTCCACTAAGTTGATATATAAACTTGTAACTACTTTGAACAATAAACATCTATTACAATCACAATACTCAATGATCGTTACCCGCGATTTGCGTTTGAATAATATTAAATATAATTCTCAATCTAGTGTTAGTTTTACTATTGTGATTATTAACTAATTTGATTATTACTTATTTTACCATCTTTGTATTTCTATCATAATGATTATTTAAAATAACAACGCTTCTTTAAGTTAATGTAATATAATTTATGAATTTACGTTACTATATATTATTATTATCGTCAATTAAGTTTAAAAATAAGTTATTATTATTAAGTAGTTGTATAAGACTTTTAAAAACCACTTATTAGTATTAAAAAATTAAAAAATTTTAAAGTCTAGATAGAAAGTTTTATTTTATTTGTCATCATATTAAATTAACAAATGAATTCTGAATCGTTACTAAATGAACATTTAAAAAATTGTGTCGATTTCAAATCAATATGATGTACATCTTTAATAAATTGTTAGTTACATCCACAATGATGAAACATAATCAAACAATCATATATGATATTGCAAAATAATAGCATACATCTTTAATAAATGGTTAGTTAAATGTATTGAAGTTTTATTAATATTACAACCCATTCCAAATAAGAGTTATTTAGCATTAAACTACTACAATGAAGAGTTGTTTCCACTTATGGTATTTAATTGATACTTATGGTACTCAATTAAAGAGAAATTAAAATATTTAAATTGTATTTAGTCAACTAAATGAATAATATGATCCTCTAATGTGTAGTATTATATTATATTTGAACATTAATATTGAACTATTTTTAATGCAAATAAAGCTAATAATATGTTAGTTCTATCTTTTTTGATTTTTTTCGTATTACTTATTTTTGTATATTTGTTTCAAATCAAAGTTTCAAACAATGTGTTCTAGAATATGATTAACGAATGAGTGTGTGAGAAGTTATTTGACAATAATAAATTTGTAGATGTTTAATGTATTTCATGGTAGGAAATGTGTTTATTTTTTTATTCATTAGTAGTATATAATAAATAAACAATTTAAAAAAAATATCATATCAATTTTAAAAAACATAAAACTAATAGATTAATAAAAAACATGCAAATTTATTACTATAAACTTAACTTTAATATTTATAAGTGTACATGTATCTGTTTATTGATTAATATTAACCTATTCATGGAGACTTTGAATTTTTTATGAGTCAAAATACTTGAGAAATACAAATAAGTTCTTATCTAGTTGTTACAAATTCATGATTGTAGGTTGTTGTATGTATACATTCACTTTTATATTGTTGCACACTATTTTTTGAGCTTAAGCTCTTGTATTTGTGTTTTTTATGGTATATGATTTTTGACATTGTAGTTAATCTGTCTATTTCATTGTCTACATGAAAGTTATCATTAACATATATATGTATGAGATGTATCATTATCAACAAATGTTTAGAATGTAATAGAAAAAACCACAAACTATTAATGATGATTTGAAAATTACAATCTATTTTTATTTTCCAATAATTCATTTATATTATATTGAAATTTGACATTTTTTCATGTTGTAATTATATTAGTTACATAACCGACGACGGAACTCAATCAAACATTCATATAGGATATTACAAAATAAGAACATACATCTTCAACAGATTGTAACAAATAAATTGAAAAAGAATAAATTTCTCTTTGATCTAAATGTACAACATAAATGTTTTCTTGAAATCTAAAGAAAGAAGAAGGAAAAAAGAAGTGAATACAAATTGAACCAAAAAATAACTAAATTATCTTCTAGCATTTTAAAATTTTTATAGTCATACGCGCCTTTATCTTATACATTTTTTCTCATCTTCTTGAATTTAGACAACAATAACAAAAACATAAGAGAAGAAAATGCACGCATATATTAGTTACATAACCGACGACGGAACTCAATCAAACAATCTATTAGATATTACAAAATAAAAACATACATCTTCAACATATTGTAACAAATAGATTGAAAAAGAATAAATTTCTCTTTGATCTAAATGTACAACATAAATGTTTTCTTGAAATCTAAAGAAAGTAGAAGGAAAAAAGAAGTTAATACAAATTGAACCAAAAAAATAACTAAAATAGCTTCTAGCATTTTAAATTTTTGATAGTCATACCCATCTTAATTTATCTTGCACATTTTTTCTCAATTTTCTTGAATTTAGACAACAATAACAAGAAGAGAAGAGAAGAGAATGCATACAACCAAGCATGAAAATAATGTTCTTATATAGGAAAAATATTTTATTTAACTAAGTCATTAATTGGAAGAAGTTGAAAAGGTGGGAGTTTCAAATGAATATGGTGTAAGTATTTGAGTTATCTTGATCCACATTCATGAATGGCTTCTATTATAAGAGTTATTATATATTATATATATTATATATATATATATATATATATATATATATATATGTGTGTGTGTGTGTGTGTGTGTGTATGTGTGTTTGTGTGTGTGTGTGTGACCACAACTCATGAACCTGCTCTTGACCAATCTATAGCGAACCCGTCAGCCACGAAGCCGTGATGCCAGTCCCAACGGCACCCTGACCGGTCTTTCCTGAACCCGCAAACGACCATGTGTGCCCTAACAAATTTTGATGCTAAGGGCAGGCAAAGTGGATGTCGTCGAACCCTTCAAATCCACTGAACCCACCCCACTGTGGATGGAATGGTTTCTCCACTGAAGTTGCACCACCTCCAACCTGCTGCGTTCCTTTCCTTCTTAGCGTTCATCCCAATTTTGGTTCATGAACCTGCCGAACACACACCTCCAACTCACTGAAACCACACCCCTCCAACCCTCGTCGAAGACACTTCAGCCAACCCCCTTTAAAGCCACACACCACAAATGCTGGTTACAATTTGTTTAATTTTGAACATTTGTTGGACTGTGACATGTAAAGTAGGCTAATAAAGAATTGATGCCATGTGTGTAATAATGGGGACTAGCATTGGCAAGGGAAGGTGTACCCCATAAATCATTTCTTCTCATATAAACAATATAGAGTAAATTACAATAATGGTCCATGTGGTTTGCATGAATTTTCAATATTGGACCAACTTTTGAAAAAACCTTGATAATGGTCCAAATGTTTCGATTTCCTTTCAATAATGGTCCAAAAAAAAGTAAAAAAAAAAAAGTAAAAAGACAAATTTACCCTTTTTAATTTATTTTTCATTTTTGTTTTAATGTTTTATTTATTTTAGTAAAAAAAAAAATACCCCACCCCATCCCGCCCCCACCCCTGCATCTCTCTCTCTCTCTATCTCTCTTTCTTCTTTTCTGGTTATTCAAGAACAGAACTACCCCATCTCCACCATTTTTTCCGGCAAAGAGCTCTGCGATGAAATGGGTTTTGAATCAATTAAAAGAAAAAGGAAAATAAAACAACCCATCTCTCTCTCTCTCTCTCTCTCTCTCTCTTCTTTTCTGGTTAATCAAGAACAGAACACCCCCATCTCCACCATTTTTTCAGGCGTGTACGAAAACCTGCAACTACAAACCGATGGTGCCTTTTAAGGATGAAATGATTTCATTGAGAATCATATTATATTTAAAAGCAACCACACATTTTATTAGTATATTAATCCTTACCATTAAAGTCAGTACGCCACATTCAGCAGAGCCAGCTCTATCCTAACCTTGTTTGTCTCCTTATAAGAGTTGTATAGTTTATACGCTTCTTCAATTTTGTTCATCTGTCTCTCAATGTTCCTCCATCGTCTTTTTCTCGTGGGCGGTATTACTTGTAAATCAGAAGGAATCGGGGAGTGGGATTCAAGCAGAAAAGAAAAATACGCATACGCTAAAGGCACGATTGAAGCAAAATCGGTGAAGGAGAAATTGATCTAGGGATCGATTTCAATTTGTGGGTCTCGATTCATAACCAGAACTGAAACAGGAGAGACAGCACTAAGTCTACAGCAGCAGAAGTCAAAAGAAGCTCTAATCATCTTGCAGTAGGGGCACGATGAGTGCACCCGATGATTCATCCGTACAGATGGAAACCGACTGGGATTTGCAGGCTTTTCCGATTTCATCAAGATCACCTCTCTCCGGCAGGTAAATGTTCACGATCACCACAGGCTACTCACCCCGTCATCGGCGACCATTAACGCCGCCTACAACAGCGATTTCGTCGGAGAAACGCACCCTCCCTTAATTATCATTTAGAATTGGATGCACCCTCCCTCAATTATCATTTTAACGCTGTAAACAAAATTTCCAGGTTGGCATTGAGCTGGTTCCAAGAGATTTTGATATGAATTCTCTGCATTTTGGCAATCCAATTTTAGTACAACTATAGCCTGCAACTTGTTCTATTCTCGAGTATTTGACGAAAAGAGCAAGTGATTTTGACTTTTGTAGGCATATGAAGTTTAGGAGGATGTATACTCATTACTCATCCAATTATTATGTGTTTTGTTGCAGATAAGTAACAGGAAACCATGACTTTTGTAGGCATATGAAGTCTACGGTGATACAGTTTTTATGAAAAATATTGATGAACCTAAATATCTAATTGTAAATACCTTTCTTCTAAATTAATAAGGTATTAAATTGAAACCTCACGTGACCTGCTCCGAATCCATGGAAGAACAAAAACCAAACAACGAAGAAATGATTGCCAGTTGGAACTATTGAGTAGAAACTTTCAAAGAAGGGGGTGTTGTTGAACCTCTGGCGGAGGGAACAAACCCAGGAGAGAGAGAGAGAGAGAGAGAGAGAGAGAGAGAGAGAGAGAGAGAGAGAGAGAGAGAGAGAGAGAGAGAGAGAGAGAGAGAGAGAGAGAGAGAGAGAGAGAGAGAGAGAGAGAGAGAGAGAGAGAGATATGCAGGGGGAGGGGGTGGGGTGGGTGGGGTATTTTTTTTTAATTACTAAAATAAATAAAACATTTAAATAAAAATCAAAAAGAAATTAAAAAGGGTAAAATTGTCTTTTAACCTGACCTTTGGACCATTCTTGCAACTTCATCTTTAAATTGGACCATTTTCGTGGCTTTTTAAAAAGTTGGTCGATTATTACAATTTCATGCAAACCACATGGACCATTATTGTAATTTACTCAACAATTACTTTTTCATCGTCTCCTAATTTACCCACTTCCTTACCATTATCCGCTTGTTCATCTCTTTTTGCGATTTTCTTTTTATTGAAAATAACTATATCCTCAAATGAAAAATATCAATGCTTAAGAAATGGTGATTCATTTCTATTGAGCCGCAATATACGTTACCACTAAAATTTTTTAATTTTGCATGCACGCGAGTTTCACAAAACACTCCGTTAAAGGTAAAGTTACAGTAAGTTAGAAAAAAAGTAGTGATTTTGAATTATATAGTCTAAGAAGTAATATCGTACAACTAAAGACATTTCAAAAATGCTATTTAAAAAAAAAATGACGATTCTATGATTATCACCCTCCTATTTTGGTTATATTAGTGAATAGCCTTATTGTTTTGAAAGTTGTTTTTTATATTATACCTAAAATAAGAAACAAATAATGAAGCTTACACTATTAGGCGATTTTGTAGCTTTCAGAAACAAAGCCACCTACATTTTACATTAGTATAAAAATTTTAACCATAAAACACGAAACCCCACCAAAGTATTACCCTTTTTACACTCAATAACACTTTTTCTTTTGCGATTCATTTGTCTCGATCAAGATTCATTACCCTTCATCTTCCTCCGGTTTGTCTTTTCTTAATAAAGTTCGATCCAATAAAACTCTTATTAAAATACACATGATGCTCATCTAAACACTGTATATGTTTTTATAATCCATTAATAAAAGTTTAAACATCACATGATCTTACAAAATGTATATAATAATATTCTCCTTTCCTTACTCATCTTCAAGTTTGCTTCCAGCCACGTCCACCACAAACCGATATCTAACGTCGTTTTTCGCTACCCTTTCCATCGCGGTGTTTATATAATTCATCTTCACTATCTCCACCGTTGATTTCACATCTTTTTCCTTGCAAAATTCTAACAACTCTTCAATTTCTTTCATGCTACCAATAAATGTTCCGGTGATCGTCTTCCTCCCTTCAAAAAAACTCATATATATACGTCAGATACTGTCTGAATAAAGTGTTGACTGGATAAATAATGTTTAATTGAAATATAATCGAGAGAAACTTACCGCCGATAAGCAAAGGGGAGACGAATTGCAAAGGGGTATTGATAACTCCCAACAAAATCAACTTTCCATCAAGTTTGAGCAATGAAAGGTATTCATCAAGAGGGTGGTTTGCGGGCACGGTGTCAATAATATAGTCGAATGAGTCGACTGCTGCCTTGATTTTAGCAGTGTCGGAGCTGACGAGATACGCATCAGCTCCTAAAACGTTAATCGCCTCATCTCTCTTCTTGTTAGAAGAGCTGATGACGGTCACGTGATGACCCATTGCTTTTGCAATCAAAACACCCATATGTCCGACACCACCAAGTCCAAGTATGCCTCCTCTCAGCCCGCTTTTCTTCAGTCCAAAGTGACTTAGCGGGCTGTACACTGTCACCCCGGCACATAGTAGCGGTGCCGCTTGCTCCGGTGACAACCCTTCCGGTATCTTGACCACGAATCTATATTTATAAAGAACATTAAAAAGTTATGTATAAAAGACCAATCATTGGGAAATTGTACGTAAAGCAGTAATGATTGTACATTACTTTTGGTGGACGACCATAGATGTGGAAAATCCACCTTGAGTAGGTTTGCCGTCGGTGTACACGTCATTATACGACCATATCTTTTTGTTGCAGTATTGTTCCACTTCCGCCTCACATGGGCGGCAGCTGTTGCAGCAGCCGACTAAAAGTCCAACCCCCACGGTGTCACCGACGTTGAATTTACTAACATCCGATCCCACCTCCACCACTTCACCTACCACTTCATGTCTACATCCACCCACAAAAAGGGAATCAAAATATGCCATAAAGGTAACGTATTAATTATCCATCTTCATTGGATTACAAAAGTAAATGAATAATCATAGAATCGTCAATTCAAAAGTCAAAGAAATTGAGTGACTAACCCTGGAACCATGGGGTAGTTGGACATTCCGAAGTCATTTTTGATCTGATGAACATCGCTGTGGCAAACACCGCAGCATATGACCTTGATCAACACATCATCGGCCCCAGTTTCTCTGTCAAAATTTATAAGAATCAATGTAAAAAATGTTTTAAGAAATCACACAAACACACATGATTATCATTTTTTCAGCCATGAATTCAGTTAAATGACTATCGAGAGTAGTATATATTCACTCAAAGCAAGATGCTTAAATCGACGGATCGATCGAGAGAGTACCTGAGAGTGAAGGTGTATGGAGAGAGGAGACCAGAAGGATCTCTTGCAGCCCACCCTGTCGTCTTTCTCTCTTCTTTCATGCTCACCATTTTTTATATGAAAATAAAACTTCTATTACGCATGTATATATAGAGACGGAGGGTGGATCGTCTAGAAGGGAAATATGAGACGAGTGGGAGGTGGAAACATTTTCTTCTTACTCCTCTTTTTTAAATTTAAGAAAGAGTAAGTTACAGTTTTTGTCCCTGTGGTATGCCACTATTTTCAGTTTTAGTCTACTTTTTGAAATTTTACGCTTAAGGTCCTTGTGGTGGCCAAAATCTTGTACTTTTGGTCCCTTAGCCAGTAAAAAGACCAATTTGTCTTTTTTAAATTTTCTTTTAATGTTTAATTTATTAAATCAATTATAAAAAAGAAAAATAAAACAAACCCCATCCCACACACCCCCTCTCTCTCTCTCTCTCTCTCTCTCTCTCTCTCTCTCTCTCTCTCTCTCTCTCTCTCTCTCTCTCTCTCTCTCTCTCTACTAATTCAAAGGATAGCAGAACTAATTTCATGTGTCGTTGAGTAACGATTTTGTTGGTTAGTGGGTGTAGGGAATTGTTTTTCATCAGGATCGAAGGTGGGTGTAAGGCAGATCTGTTCGTCCAACTAATGTCATACATCGATGATGAGATAAAACCCAAGGTTTTTCAATGACGAACTTCAAGGATTTGTTTTAAGCTCACTTTCTCTTGCAATTCATCACTTTCATGGCTAGCCATATCCGGAGCACTAGACACCTTATTGATTTCCTGCAAGAAGATACATATCTTTGAGAAGAAAGGTTCACATTAGGAGTCATTCTTCTTTCAATTCCTGTCCACTCGAAACAAGAGAGAACATTGAAATCACGGGTTGAAAACGCATTAAAATCAGCGTTAAAGAAACCCGCTAAAACGAATTACATGAAGCTCCCATTTGGACTTTTTGGGTGTCAAGAAGAAGGTACCAAAGGGAAAGAGTTTGTGAAATCGAAGACGATTCCAACTCACAAAATTACCAAAACAGGTCCGAGAATTTAACTCCAACTTCATCAAACTTAAAACTCGATTTGTCTTTGTCCAAATCATCAATCGTAATATTAGTTGGCGAGTGGCAAACGGACTTTAATGTCTTGCAGATGCTGCAATCAACGCGAGATAAATTACAGAGGATGCGCTAGGATGCGCTGAGCATCACACAATCATCTAATGTTGATCCAAAATCTGGCCAATGGACAAAAAATGCAAGATTTTGGCCACCACAAGGACCTTAAGCTTGAAATTTCAAAAATCAGACTAAAACTAAAAATAGAAGAAATAGTCGTCCATCACTTATTTTCACTTTCTTTTAAAATAAATAAATGATAAATATAAATAATTAAAATTTTAATAAATATAAAATAATAAAATAAATATTTCATTAATTCAAAACAATTTATTAAAAATTACAAATGACAGTTAAAACGAAAACTAAATATTACAATAATTAACTACAAACTTCACTCTTCTTGATCATCCAAATTGTTATTTGTATTTTCTCCAATTCATAAGATTTCTCATCCGATGAGTCATACAAATCCCCCTCCATATTTTCGACGTTATTTATATCATTTTTGTAAATCTACTACAACAAATCAACTTGAAGATTGTAATGCATATCCCAGTTACGTACTTCCATTATAATTGATAGGCATTGTAGCGTATCAATACGACAATACCTAGTGGTTCAATGGATGACAAAATTTTGTTTTCATCATGGTGGCTTATCGCTTGACGCACGTATTAAACTTTATATTTTTCTGTGGTCTCATGAACGTGTCAAGTTTTTGATTATCTGTCATCTTCTCTTAAGGATATCAAATGCTCGTTCCACATCTTTTCTAGCTCTTTCTTTGGCTGCCTTAAATTGTAATATTTTTCATCATCTAGGTGTGTCAATGAATTGACAAATATAGGTTACTACGGATATATCTCATCTATCAAATAGTACCCCCACTTGAATGATATTTCATTCACTACAAGCGGTACGCGGTAGCCTTTCCAAGATAAATGTTGTTGAATGTCGGCGACTAGTCAAACACATTGACGCCATTGTTGGAACCCGAGACACCAAGAATGAATGCCAAAACCAAAGATCGCACAACGCCACCGCTCCTAAAATTATCAACGACTATTTGTTATCACCTCGTATGTACTGATAGCATCATGCATTTGGCACATTACCCATGTCCAAAGCATATAATCGATGCTACCTAGCATTCTTTGTAACTCATTCCTGTTTTCATGTGCCATATACAAGTGGTTGGCATCATTAATTGTAGCCTTACGTATACATTATGCACAGTAAACCAAAATGATAGTTTTAACAAAGTTGTAAAGGGTTTCCTTTGACCCTTGTGGTCCTCTCAGACATCCTCAAGTACTCATTCCATGAGTTGTCTCCTAAATCGAATGCCAATTGACGAGTTATGGCTGAGATTTTTTGTATTGGAGAAAAACCATTTTGACCTCTTGTATACTACTACTACTGAAAAAAATGGAAACATAGACTTCAAATCATCAACTATGTATACAAATTATTCTTCCCTCCTTTAGAATGATCGTTGAAACTTTACAACATACACGACATCATCGGCAAAGTAGTCTTGTATGAGACGATTATGACCAACTTCTTCATGATCTCTCCATAAAGGAGCACTCCTCCTTCTCAATTACGAACTTTCGACTTGATCTTGTGAAAAGGTGATTGTTCCTTTCATCATTTTTCCAATAAACATTAATTTTGTTAATGTCTTTGTATCCATGGAAGTAGAAGACGACGATGACATAGTGAAATTAAGAAAATTACTATTGAAGTATGTAGGTATTTGAGTTTTGGTTTAAAGGGTTTAGAGAAGATTGATATTTATAGGGAAAATGGTTTAAATTATAAAATTATATATATATATATATATATATATATATATATATATATATATATATATATATATATATATATATATATATATATATATATATATATATTCTAACATTCATAAACAATTGAATTATGTGAAGTGTGTGTTGTGTGTACTGTGAGAAGTCCTTGTGGAGAGGGCTTGGACAGCGATGAAAACACCGGGTGGGTGGTGTTACTGCTATTGGTGCAGTGTCCAGCTTACTCCTCCCCGCTCCTATGGTGTATGCATACCCTTTGGCCTAAAGAGGCAAACTAAGCAATGAATAAATGACAACAAACTTTTATATATAGAACTAGAGAATAGGATTGTGTGAAGACAAGCCCGAAAATCTTGATTTTCGAAGAAGATTTTTTATATTGTACTATTAATTTATTAATGAGACATTTTAAATTAAAAATCTAAACTTTCATTTTGTGGTGTTACCAAAATATCAACTCAAAATTAAATCATAATAATTCACATATGCTTACAAAACATCTAAAGTTAATAGTCTAACTGTATTTACAAACAACAAATAAATTGCATTAGATACTATCTTACTATATAATTGTTTCACTCATCATTGTTAGTCTGAAGGAGAGCATTTAGCCTCTCAATCCTTTTATCAAAAACCTGGATCAAGTCATTCAAGGCCAATAGGGTCATGATATCTCCTCTTCTTGCATTAACTAAAAAGAGTAGAGTACTGATTCTTTTTGTGGATGGTGGAAATCCAAAAACGATGTCGATTATGACATACTTTTGTAGGACTTCTAAGTCGAAAACATGTTGTTCAACAACTATACTTAAAAAAGTACTATATGGGTGGTAAATCAGACATTTTGGTTGGTACCCAACAAAAATAGATAGTGTAATTATCAATAAGTAAGAAGATTAGAAATTTTGGGAGCAATCGATCAGCAAGTTTGGGAGCAATCAGTCAGCAGAACCCACAAAAGCAAAAAAAAAAAAAACAAACAAACAAACATGATTTTAAGCCTAACCGGCTAAAACCAATAACGATAGGATGGGGTTTGTTTTCATTAAATTTTCAGTTGGAATCCATATATAATTAAACCTTTTTATATTATTATAGTTATCCAGAAATAAAAAAGGTGTGAAATCATTTCTTTGTCTAGCATGCACATGATTATTTCATAGAAGGTGGTTTAACATGCATGTTTGGTACGAAATGTTTGTTTCTAACAACACTTTTCCTGCTTGTTTTTGTCTTGCATGCATATTTTGTTGAGTAGCTTTAACAACAAACTCCCCATTATTAGTATGCAATGGTGATTTATCATCCAAAGGAGGCTTTACATAAATAACGAATTTAGTTGTAAGAGTACAAGATGAAGTAATAGCATGCATTCCATAACCTACTGAACATTTATTTTCCAAGCCAAACATTTTACATACTTTGTTATTATTTTGTACCAAACTTTTTGTCTAAGGGAGCGTTTGGTAGGCTGGAATAAGGGATGGAAAGGAATAGAGTATTCAGGGGTAATCAAATTAGGCGTGTTTGGTAGCTTTAAAGAAAGGAAAGCTCCATTCTTGAAAGAATCACATTCCCTTGTCAGGCGCTAAATTCATTCCTTAGGTTACCCTCGTTTTTTTTCATTCCATTCCCCCTCAACTATGTATCTTCCGAAAATGCCCTCATTCTCCCTCTCAAATCGGAAGGATACACACGATCTTACTAAGAATCAGCAAGGTATCTTCCCCGTTGATTGAAGATCGGTATCAATTTTCCCCATGTTATTCACGATTGCAGATAATCAGCACCGTATCTTCCTCAACCAAATCATCTATTAAATAGTTTAGGGCTGAATCGCACACATTCATTGGATTATAGGAATCTCATCAGGAGCTTCTAGAATTTCATAAAAGTTACAAAAAATTTTACGTACGTGTTTTGATTTGCACATATGGCTTGAAAGTTGTCTGATATACTTGCTCCTCTTTTACTTATATGTTCTGTAGAGAATTGCTGCAAATCTGTAATGTTCTTGAAATTTCTCGTGTTTTACTCATGTGTTCTGCATCACCTTTTTACAGTGCAATACGATTAGGTGAGGATATGTTTCTTTTTGAATTTTGATCATCTGTTTACTCTCTAGTCATAGACTTAAAAGAATAAACAATACACTCTTGTCCTTTTTGGTTCTTTACGTATCAGTAGGACAAAGATGAGACAAACATGGACTTTGATTAAAATAATCATCAAACACACTACTACATAGCCTCTTAGGTTTTGTATTTTAATTTAATAGAATAGGTACCCTTTTTTGAAGAATTGTCACACTCAGCTTTTGTTAATTATAAATTTTATTTAGATAACATTGAGAAATATTATAAAATGTATGTATTTTGTGTCAGGGGTATTGTTGTCATTGTGTATGAATTCTATATCATTCCGTCATGTATTATTGACTACCAAACAACGTGGATGAATGATTTATTTTATTCCAACAGACCAACCAAACATGACAATGGAATGATAATGATCCATTCCATCACCTTCGTCATTCCATTACCTTCTCCGTTCCATTCCTTTGTCATTCCATTCCAGCATACCAAACACACCCTAAGGTCTTCATAATTTACATAAAATCACAATAATCTTTGAATTTTTAACTTCAAGACTATAATAATTTGTAAATTTCATCATTTTGAACATCTAATCATGCAACTTTTATATTAATGTTTTCAATCTCTTCATTTTTAGCTATGAATATTTTTTATTTACATGAAAATCTCCTTTTAATTTACTTAAGGTATCTTTTAACATCTCCTTTTCATTCTTACAAGTTTGAGCATACAAGCGTATTTTATTAAAAGTTTAATGAAGATTGTCATAATCACTACGTCACTAGATGCATAATCATTTGAGGAATAAGACTAAGCTACATCCTTATTTTCGATAAGACACAAAATAACCTTTTTCATTCTCACTTTGATTTGACAAATTAGTTCAGCAATAGCTTTATCATTTTTTGTTTCTTTTTATTCACCCGTATTGTTTTTTAGACTGCCTATAAAAAAATAAACATTATGTTAGAAAGATACTTTGAAAAATCCTTAACAAAAGTGCTTGTGTCTTGATTTTCTTTTGCTTATTCCTTGGGGACACTCTTCTACTTCTCCTTGTTTTCTTCTATCTCACTATCTTGAGTAGCTGGTGATTTTTTATGGAAACCTCTATTTTTACTAGTTTAGGTCCAATTCATGAACTTTTAGGATTTTAATTAACTCTTTAATTTTTTGCAGTGTTGTAAAAGTCGGCCTAGGCGCTAGGCGGTCGGGTTCCGCCTACGATTAGTGGTAGGCGGTAAAGCTAGGCGGATTTGGTCAACGGCGGTCAAAATCGGGTTTAGGCGGGTCTGGGCGGGTCTAGGCGGCAAAATTTTCAATTTTTCAAATTTCAAAATTTCAAAATTTTCAAAAAATTTCAAATTTTAAAAATTTTCAAAAATTATCAAATTCTCAAAAAAATCAAATTTTTAAATTTTTAAAATTTAAATTTAGAAAATATCATTAATTATAATAATCGGTGGCTAAGTTACAATTATCGATGATTAAAATGATAAAAAAATGTCATTAATGAGTCTAAACATTATGATGTTTGATGACTTACATATTTAAACACTTTGATTTGCAAATTTTTATACTTATTTATTCATTTTTTAGGGATATAGGTAATATCTAAATTTGAAAAAATAAATTTTGTTACAATTAATACTCCCCGCCTAGGCGCCGACTAGTCCTCGCCTAGACCGACTAGTCCTAGGCCCTAGTCGACCGCCCGCCTACTGCCTAGCGACTTCTACAACCTTGATTTTTTGAGTATGGAAATCTCTAGTATCTTGAAGAATCATGAATTTCGGAGTCTACTCAAAAGGAAGGCTTCATAATATATTTTGGATGAATACTTCCTCGACTTTTTTCACGGAAAGGATAAGGTTAATAATTTTAACATAGTGTCTATGTTATCATTTGGAACCATATCAAATATTTCAAAATCATGTATCACTATTTTAATCGTACTATCTATAACTTGGTTCTTTCTTTTTTAAGTATTTAAAAGGGGTATCCTTTCATTTGAGGTTTCACAAAAACAACACGATCTCTTTCATCTTACCTTAAAGCTTCGGAAATTAAACTTTTAGCTTTATGATTTGATGACTTAAAAATATCTTTCTCTAGTTGTTGCTCCATCACTAGATTTAACTCTATGGCGTGTTTGGCAAAACTAGCTGGAAGCTGGTAGCGGGTAGCGGATAGCGAGTAGTGGGTAGCGGGTAGTGGGTAGCGGGTAGCTGGTAGCGGGTAGCGGGTAGCTGGAAGCTGTAACTTTTAATTTGTATATATCTGTTCGGCAAAAGTAGCTAGAAGCTTTTAAAATATGTAAAATTACATAAAAGGGCATCTAAGTAAAAGCTAAAATTGAAACATAAGTATGAATAAATGATTGTTAAACTATGTTTTTAAAAATTCTAAAATATTACAATAGCAAGTTCAATTAAAAAAACCAGTAGTCATATAAGAACATCACAAGTGTATTAGTAAAATCGGTGTCGTCTAGCATTCCATATCAATGCAGCAATATCATTACGGGCACATTTCATATTATTAGATCCTTCGTGTAAGTCTTCGTTACTTGTGCCATCATCGCGGACATCACGGAGTTCATCATGTGGTATGCAATCTGGATGTTGTTCAACATAACTAAATAGCATGTCTTCCTCAGAGTTGCCACGAATGTAGTTATGCAAAGCAAATGCAGCCATAATAATGTCAATTTGAGTTTCCACACTAAATTTGGGCATTTTATTGAGTATTTGCCATCTATTCTTCAAGACTCCAAATGATCTTTCTATATAACTTCGCAACGATGAATGAGAACGATTGAAAGCTTCTTGCATATTAGTTGGAGGGTCATTATCAAATTGAGATTTATGGTATCTTGTCTTCGAGTATGGAATCATATATCCATTTCTATCTGGATATCCTTTATCAACCAAATAATATTTACCTGTTCAAATGGTTAAGAAAGAAAATTGGAATATCATTAAATAATAACAATAATAATAGAAAAATAATAAAGATAATTGTGATAATTTACCTTCAGGTGGTTTTGGAAAGTTCATTGATGGTGTGTTAATCGCATGAAGGAAAATACGTGTGTCATGGGCAGACCCCTCCCATCCAACAGATACAAAGGTAAAACACATATCAAAATCACAAGTTGCCATTACATTAAATGTCGGTACCCCTTTTCTACCAATGTAGCGCAATTGTTGAGTTTCGGGGATGCATGCCCCTATGTGTGTACCATCAATACATCCGATGCAATCCTAAATGCAATTTCAAAATAAGTAATATACATATAGTATGGTATTCAAAAATTAAAAGAAGACTATGAATATAATACCTTAAAATACGGCATGTATCTTTTATCATTCTTGATTTGCGATGGTATAAATTGAAATGTTGTATCTTTTGGTTGTATAAGGTCACGTGCTAGACCCTTGAAACTTTTGCCTCTACAAGTTATTGCTTCAAGAACATCATGAAATACTCTGCTAAGCGTATCTCCCGATCGTTGAAATCGCTCCCCAACAACTCTATTAGAGACACCCACAGCAAGCGTGTATAGAAAAATCCCCAACTTTTCAACAACCGACATTTTATCACTAGACTTCAACCCATATTTAAATTCAAGTTCTTCACATAGTTCAAGGAACACGGTTGGATGCATTCTGAATGCATTAAAACATCGAATAGGATTACCATTTAAAACTTCATTCATCCAAGCCTCCCCTGTTTGAGGTGATGTCATGCATGGTTCCTTGTACATATACTTGAAAAAATATGCAGAAGCTAGAGTACTCGCAGAACATGAATCCAATAACAATTTTAAACAATAAATTTTCCTTCTCTTCTTCTTTCTTTCGATATCCATTCAAGCACACGCACCTATTCAATATGATTATTATAAGTACACATTATATAGGAATCATATAATATATTTAAATTAATTAAAATACAAGGCATCATAAAATTAAAGATGTAACATTAACAATTCAAATAAAACAATATCCCAATGAAAATGGCCTAATTAAATAAAAATATATAATCCAAACAATAATAAATTACTGACGATATTAAATAAAAATATTTAGTTGCTAACACTATTCTTATAATTCAGCCATGCGAGCCTTCCAGCATCATCTGGAAGACTTAAAAACAATTCTCTTTTCACCACATCTTCGAATAAAGTCATTGCAAAGCACCACAACTCGCTCCCCTTTGTGAGTATTCCATCATCGACCATTTTGTTAATCAAACTTACAGCTGCACCTATACTAAAATCATTGCTTTTATTGACTGTAGATGCATCTGACTCTAATAATTCCAAAGTACGTTGTTGAGTAGTATTTTGTTGAGTTATAAACTCCTTAAACATTGTAACGCCAGCCGACTCTCTCTTTCTACGTTTCATTTGTACAGGTTTAATTTTGGAAGTTTCTTTGGAACTCTTTTTAGGTTGACTGGGCCCCCTCGAATTGTTTGGTGACAAGACATCGCTTGCAAAATTCATGAGATTTGAATAGTAAGTGCCATCTTCATTTTCTAAGTTTTCTAAATGAGGAGAGTCTTGAGGGCATTGTGAGGAGAAAAAAGTGGCATCTTCATCACCGGTTGTTGGATTTTCATCATTAATATTCACATGATGCATATCACCATCACTGAAAGTACTTGGATCCATAGATGGTGCCACACAGTCTGTACCAGTCGCAACTGCATCCCCAAATATTTGATCCCATGCTTCTTGTAGTTCTAAAGAAGGTTGTTTTTTTCGAATTCCCTTAACACATGGGTTTTCCTATGTAATATAATACATTATTATTAGTTTCCAAGATAACCAGAAAGTAGCTACTAGTAAAATATATTTAAATTTATTACCTTAATTTTTTTGTCCCACCATTCATCCGAACAATTTAGTTGTCGTGTGCTTTCATTCCAACCTAGACCAGTCTCACCAATTTTTAACGACTTCCAAAGATTGTAGTCTTTTCTCATTCCATCATACTTATTCTTTAAAGCTCTGTAGTTATTTAACTTCGTATGGGCATCTTTTTCAAAAACCGATTGAAGGTCTTGCCATTTAATTGGAGAAGCGCGACCATTCTTCATAATATATTTTTTTAATATATCACACAAAATCATAACAGTGTTATCTGACCAATCATACTTTTTTTTTGGATTATCATTATTTGAGGCCATCTATCTATATACCTGAATTTTAAACACATACATACAATGAATTCAGAGTGTAGCATATAAATGTCGAAAACAGTACAGCAAACACATTTTGAACCCATAAAACTACTTAAATTAATAACAACATCAAGCTAAATCATTCGTATTGATATTTAACACTAATAAGTTCAAAAAATATAAAGATGCTAAAAAGCCTATGAAATTGAATACTATGAATATAAAGATGCTAAAAAATATAAATGAATGAATCAAGATGCCAATAAATGAATGAAATTGATATTCCTATGAAATTACTAATAAATGAATGAAATTGATATTCCTATGAATGAATCGAGAAGCCAAAAAATATAAAGATGCTAAAAAAGCATCCATTAAATTGCAAATAGTACTCTAATAATAAGTATATGGTGCAGGTTTTTGCATGTGTCAATTTTAAAAACCATGTGAACATATATTACAGAAAGGTAGAATTAAAGTAAAAGAATTACCTTATGGAGGTCCTTGATCATCAATTTGGAGAATGAAGAATGACGGCCGGCGTAGCGTAAGAAATATATGTAATTAGGGTAAAATGTTTGATGGGATTATAAATTTATTTACGGTATCTTCTAAAGGGTATTATGGTAATTGTGTATATAATAAATAGGAGCGTTTTGTTAAACGCTACTGAAAGTAGCTTTTAGAATTGGAGCGTTTTGTTTAGGATAAACGCTTTAAGCTCGTACCGCCGAACAATGCTAAATCTTTTTTTTGAACTTTTTTTCAGAAGCTACAAGCTACAAGCTCCCAAACGCTTTTAAAAGCTGCGTGCCAAATTGGGGTTCCTTGTAATAGATTTAATGGCTTCTAAAAGTACAAAAATTATTTCTATAAACCAATTTATATGATCGTTTTGAAAACTTTTTTTATAGAAATAGATCTAGAAAATATTATAAAAATAAATCTCAAAGTTTTGATAAAAAAATTTCAAAATATTTTATAAACAAGAGCCACCACCCAACTAAACATGCACATTGGGGTTCCTTGTAATAGATTTAATGGCTTCTAATACAAATTTTGAGCAAAAGCAACCAATAAACACAATGATGTATAGTTGTTGAGTTCTCCTCTTAAGAGGGCAATCCACTTTGATGAAATTACTCTTTATAGTCGGTTATCTCGTCGACTATTATCAATAACAGGAAATTGAAGCCTTCAATGTTAGACTTCAAACCTTTTACATGAGATGTCTCACTATGAATTGGATCAAACTCACATCCTCTATTACTTACTATTAGATAGACTATTATCTTTGTATATATTTGAAAGATTCTGTATTATCCTTTCCTGATTTTGTGTTGTACTCTTGTATAAATACTTGACCCATTAATGAATTATTGGGGGATTCAAATCACCTTTATGGTATCAGAGCTACGGCTCGAACCCTAATAGCCGCCATACCTTTCTTTTGCTAACACAAAGATGCCGGCCACCACTACCAACAATGAACCTGCTACAAAACCAACACTCCACCCTGTCTATACTGTTACTAATATCCAGCACAAAGTTCGGATTCTTGATGGCACAAAAGTCACCTACTCATCATGGGTGAAATTGTTCAAACTTCATGCGAAAGGGTATAAGGTGCTGCACCATATTGACGGAACCCCAGCCCCAAAACTCGGTGATGTCGATTTTGATACCTGGTCTGAAATCGACGCCATTGTTCTACAATGGATCTATGGCACCTTATCTGACACCCTTCTGGTACGGATTCTGGAACCAGACACAACTGCCTATGAAGCATGGAAGAAACTTAAGTCAATCTTCCACAATAACAAGGGATCAAGGGCTGCTGCCTTGGAACATGAGTTTAACTACTTGAAGCTTTCTTCAATGTCGTCTCTAGACGACTACTGTCAACGGCTTAAAGACCTTGCAACCCAACTTGATGACGTCGACAGTCCCGTTACCGAAAATCGCCTGATATTACAACTTGTTCGTGGCCTTCCATCGGAATTCGACACAGTCGCGTCTTTCATAAATCAAAGCTTGCCCACTTGGGACACCGCATGTAGCATGTTACAGTTGGAACAACATAGGCAGTCCACTCGCGATATAAACTCCTCGACTAACACTACTCTTGTCACTACTACTCCAGACATTGAAGACACCTCCCAACGACGGCAACGGCATCCCCCACGTGGTCGTGGAGCATCCAACTCACAAGGTCGTAGCGCCTCTAACAGTCGTGGTCGAGGCGGACATCAACATTCTAGTGGCACCGGCGGTGGTCAACCTCAATACCCTTTATACCCCTACTCGGCTGCCTATGCTCCACCACCGTGCCCATACCCAACCCAACCTGGTTGGGCCTTTCCTTGGCCGTATGGACCACCTGTGCAGCGACCCAACTCCGGAACGCAGACCCCACACCACCAGCAACATCGACCTCAACAACAGCAACCTGCAGCTCACTTTACCACCACCGATACACCAGACCCAACCACACTCGGTGAGGCCCTACAATCAATGACTATGGATCAACCAGACGACACATCCGAGTGGTACATGGACACTGGAGCTACGTCTCATCTCACTAATGATGCAGGTATTCTTTCACATCCTCTAACACGTAGTCCCATTCGGTCTATCTTTGTTGGAAACGGTCATAGCATTCCGATTCATGGGTCAGGACATACCAAGCTCCCATCTCCCACCCGCCCACTTGTTCTAAACCAAGTCCTTCACGCCCGGACAATTATCAAAAATCTTGTTTCCGTAAGAAAATTCTCTCGTGACAATAATATCGCTGTTAGTAGTTTGTAAACTTTTTTGTGAGGTTTAAGATGACTTTTGATATAACATTGAGAGAGCAAATTGCCAAAAATTCGCAAAACACTAAAAGCCAACTTTTAGCAACCACAATTTATACCAGCATGTCCATATTAACCTAGAAAGAAAAAAAAAGTGATTGCATGAAGAAATGCCGAAGATAATTGAAAAGAGGATTGGTAATATGTATTAGGAAATGAAGAAAATGCTTCCCTAATGGCATCTTCTACCATTTATCTTAGACTACTCCCATTAGCAACACAACCCAATCCAATTTTTTTTTATTAAAAAACTTATTTCTCTCTCTAACCTATACAACCCAATCCAATCCAAATTTTCATTCCCATCAACAACCCAACCCAAAGTACTTTTTTATTAAGAAAATATAATTAATGATTATTTTTATTTGGTTAAATTTATTAGAAATATTAAAAATAATTATTTTATTTCAAAATAAATAAATTATTTATTTTAAATATAAAAACTAAATCAAAGTAGATAAAACTTGTTCTGCATTAATCAAACATTCTTAATAAAATAGATAAATTAAGTTACAATCATAACATGAAACGTAAAATTACAAATACAAAAACTAAAAACTACACAATTATTCATCAGTGCCGAATTTTTGTCACATGTGCTCAATCAAATCGTTTTTAGAGTATTATGAGCTTCTCTATCACGAAGTTGTTCCCTATTGATCATATAAATGGATATGTATGCAATTCATTCAGTAGAGTATTGAAAAGATTCTTCACCATCTTCAATAGAAAATCTTCGTTACCCGTTTGTAGGCATGTCATTTAGAAATTTAGATGGACAATAATAGTTAATGTATGTGGGTCGTTCATCCTCAACGATCATAGTATGAAGGATGATACATGCAATCATAATTTTTCCCAACATATCTTTGTCCCAAACAAGACATGGGTGTCGAAGAAATGCAAACCGAGCTTGTAAAACTCCAAAAGCTCATTCAACATCTTTTCTAGCGGCCTCTTGATGTTCAGTGAACAACTTGTGTTTACGAAGTCGTGGAGAAGTTATTGACTTGTAAAAGGCAGCCCATGAAGATTATATGTCATCAGTGAGATAATATGCCTTATTCGTTTCTCGACCATTCACGATGTAACTCATCTTTGGTGCTTGACCTGCTAAGGCATCATAAAAAATAGGAGACCGATGGAGGACGTTAATGTCATTGCATGAACTTGGTGTTTCGAAGAATGCGTGCCATATCCATAAGTCGTATGATGCAACGGCTTCCAAAATGATTGTTGGTTTACCACTTCTACCTGCATATTGCCCAGCCCAGCCGGTGGGATAAATTTTCCATCCCTAGTGCATGCATTCAATGCTACCTATCATACATGGAATCCACGTTCTTTCCCAGCAAACGTGCCTCACCCTTCTCACGCCGGAAGGTTGCTTTGATCATACATTGGATTGTCAAGGAAGTAGTCTTCCATTAAACGTGCCTCACCCTTCTCACATTCCCGATCATACTTCCTCCTTCTTGCTCTTGGAGGCTAATCTCCTACAATCATACTTGGCATGGTTATGAGCAATTCATTGATGATGTCATGAAGTTGATGATTTTTTTAGCAACACGCTCTTCCTATTCATCATATATGCTCAGATTTGATGAATCGGAACCAACTTCTAAGTTTTCACACTGAGACATTTGTCAAAGAGATTAGAAAGGAAAAGTTAGGTCGGAACGTATGCAATCATGATACTTTATTTATACACAAAAAATAATGATATTTGGTTTTTTATATATGATAATGTCAAATTATTTGAGCAAGATAAAATCCATGGGTCAAATAAAAAAAAGTTGACACATGGAAGTGAATATAATGTTAGATTTATTAATTGATAATATCAATCCGACAACTCTGTGTACAATAAAGCTGATACTGACAACTCCATGTGCAATAAAGAAAATATCAGTGACGCGTAGCTAATCTTTGGATACATGAAACACAAAACTATATAATAATATCTTACAAATGCATGAAATACAATACTACATAATATATCTTACAAATACATGAAATGCAAAACTACAGATAAAATATCATACAAATGCATTAAAAACATATTGAAAATAAAATACACAAGTTGTATCTTCATTATTTCCCTTGCTTTCATTCAGTTTCCGTAAAACTTTGACATTAGCAAGCGTTTCATGTTTTCTTCATTGGGCGACATGGATTCCTTTTGTAGCAGTGTGTTTGTAGCAGTGTGTTCAGATGCAAAAGTTGCATCTTCATTATCTCCCCTTCTTCCATTTTTTGATCCCTTTGTTGATCTAAATTGAGTCTTTTTTCTTGACTTCAACTTCATTGTATCTAGTAAGCCTCATTGCACGAAGTTCTGCAACAATTTCATTAGAAGCATTACATTTTCCTTTTCTTTTAGCCACATCTCTACCAATTGGACGTTTAATAGTTGAATCACCACTAGTTGGCGTTTCTGGGTTGGAAGGGACATAATGTTCCCCTTCTTCGGTAGTCCTTGGTCTTTTAGTTAAACCACCACTTTCTTCGTTACCCACTTCAAATTCGGTACGGGAACGTGTTGTGTCACGATCAAGCTGTAAAACCCACTTTGACATTTTTACACATAACCTCATTGAAAACAATAGTGTCATTAAACTTGCTCCCACCCGCCTGATAAATTTTATGACCTTCATTTTCAACATCTTTTAGACTCATTCCATTTCTTTTTAGTCTATATGCTTCTCGATATGCACTAACCAATTTGACGACACTCTCGTTAAGTCGTTTCCAACGGCCTTTCATTTGAGCGGTGTTTCTGTTACCAAGCTTTTATGGGTTTTCTGCTTGATTTGCATCATACAGCTCCATCACTCGTGCCCACAATGATATATATTTTTTTAGTTTTTGCCACGAACCTCATCTCCACTGACGAGACAATATGCCGACATTAAAACAATATCTTCATCAACATCTCATTTATCGCCTCTTGGATTCTTTTCAACATTTTATGAGGTTTGGGTATTTTCGGTGACAGAGTTTTGATTAATGTTTGAGAAAAACTATGAACTTTCATAACTAAAGTTGTCATAATCATGAGAATCATCAAGATTTAAAACGAAATTTGGATACGAATGATCCATGACATCAAATATGAAAGCAAAAAATATTAGAAATGAAAATGTGGGATTGAATATGAAGTATGTCAATATTATACTCTATATATAGAGAAAAATTACGAATTTTAGTATTTTTTGAAAGTTATTTTATTGAGATAATGTTAGATTTTTATGAGGATAAATGTTATCCAATAAATATTATTAAGAACTAATAAATGAATGACCTGTGTTACTTTAAAATAAAATTAAAAATTAAAAAAATGAGATGAAGAGGCCGTGAGCAGGATCGAAGGAACGACTTGGTTCACCAAAGGTTGCTAAACCTTTTTTTAATTATTTATTTTTTGTTGTTTTCTTCAAAGGCTCACCAAAGCTCATCAATGAGAGCAGTCTTAATGGTTTGAAGGTCGTGCATGAAAAATTGAAGACCATGGATTTTTCTACTACACAAATTAATCGGATTTGTGTCAAGTTCACACAAAACTTGAATTTGTTACCGATATGGAATTTCTTTGCCGCTTTAAGCAAACCCGATTTTACGAAGATTATATTGGAAAAAGACAATTGAAATTAGTTGTTGTATTTTGTTTCTCTAAAATTATGTAATTTTAAATGATCTGTGTTGAGAACTTCTTTAATTTTGACCTATGTTGATTATTTGGTGTTAGATATTATTTTAATTTATGGAATTTTAAATAATTCGTGTAACAATGTTTGTTAATTTGAGTTGAGGTCGGTTGAAATTAGTTTTTAGTATATTTTTATGAAAGAACGATATGGTAATTTTAGCTTTTTGTTATGTTCTTTTATTCTTTGAATTTATCAAATACAATCATACAAATTGTGATATTTTTCAGTCTTACCAACCGATATACAAAAATGTTCTCATATTCAGTTCAGTCTCACACATTCTGTCCCCCAAACGCTCCCTCTAAGGTATGAAATATTCTCATTTTTCTCTTATCATTTCGTTTTACCCACAAATATATGATAAAAGCGAAGATGTTTTCATGCTAGAGTTTATTCAACAAAATTCTCGTCAAAGAGAGAAAACATGGTTAGTGGGATTATGCTAGAAATGAAAAGACCAATATAATGAAAAATCTAAGAAAATGCGAGAAACGGAACAACACATTAGACAATAGGTGGCAATTGATGAACGCAACAACAAACCAAAGCAAAATAGTCTTACATTAATGATCATAAACAAAGAAAAAGAAGTACGATGACTATGAAAAGTAAAATGTTGGAATTCAACTTCAATCCAAACAAGTCAAGGATGTGTCAAACCATATTAAAAACACGATATAATAATAGTTTAAATATACAATAGCAAAAGAAAAACAAATCACATAAACACCAAACTCTTATTGATTGGATTTTTTTGTGATTTTAAAAACATTAGAGGTAACTAAATGACATATTGACATTCCCATCTCTAGTAAAACAATTATACGAGAAAAAGATTTCAAACTATTATTGTTTCCACAAATAACTTACTAATACAATCCTAATGTCTCCACATTAATGAGTTAACGTCATAAATAAATAACAAATTATTTAATTCTAAAAAGAACACACCTATTCTTAAAAAAGTATTATTTTTGTGAAAAAGAACCAAAAACTGTTCCGTTCGTTTGTACTTCTTATGATACTTCTTTCAAAACAACCATATTTTTTTAAAATATCAATAAGTTTATTACCCATTTATGACTTTAACCCGCACATAAAGTCCTCAATCTTAAATTCAAAAATCTAAAACCTTCAAATTCAAATTCCATAATAGTCAATGTAAATTCAGTCAATATTCAACGTCAATTTCATAATCTTTATTGTTCGACCATCAATCATGTATTTCGTCTATTTGATTCGAGAATGACATCATCGTCTCCGACTTGAGAGCACACTACTTTAAATATTAAATAAACTTTCTTCCATAAAATACAAGAAATTGAATAATAGAAAATTCTAAAAATCCTAAAATCAAGAAAATTCAAGTATACACAAATAGTGTAAGAAAAACTCATTTCATTTCAACCTCTATCTAAGATTGAAAAAAAAACAAAATTACAAAAGTGTCCTCACAACTATGCTTAAATAGTTGTTGCAAGGGATAAATACGTCATTTAGCATAATAAATCAAGCACACAAGATGTCCCAACTTGTTTGCATATGTGGAGGCAAAGGAGCACCAAATTTAAGGCTTTTAATGTCCCCAAAATCACTGTATATGAGAAAAATAATTCTATTAAGACTTGTATACATGGTAATTTCGAATCATATACTTAAACAAGATGATTTTGATTTTACCTTGTTAAAAATGGATGAATAAATAAATTGAATATTTAGATAAATGAAAATGGCTCAAATGGACTTGTGCAACAAAGTTTCACCTTTTTACCATGTTACAAAGTCGATTTTGACACCACAATTTTACAGCCAAGATTCATGATATTTTATGTGAAATAAATATTTCATTAAATCATATAAAAACTCTGTATTTGAAAAAAGATAAATTTTATTTAACAATAATTTCGGATCATTTGCTTAAACAACTTGATTTTAATTATACCTTATTCTACATGGTCATACAACTAAGATTAAAAATTTAGATAAAAATGTAACATGTATAAATAAATAAATAAATATATAAAAAACAAACCATGGGTAGAAAAATCAAGAACTAATTATTCTGTTACCGCATGTTAAAACGGTGTTATCGACACATTTTCAACAACCATAATCATAACTATATACACAATTAAAAAAATCCATTTTTTTACATCAGTTTGAGCATAGTTCAATTCATGTCAAACGCAGTACAGTCTGTTTGCCTGTTACTCTGTTTCTCATGTCCTACACAACAAATATCCTAACTTTCTCCCCTAACTAGCTCGGGTCTCAATTTAGGAGAGAGCCCTTTTGCCAACATTTCTTCATCATACTTTCTTGCCATATCAATCATACCTTTTTCCACCAAAGCATCAATCAAAGCATCATAAGCAAACTCATTCGGACTCAAACCATGATTTTCCATCTTCTCCCAAACTATAAAAATCGGTCTCAAAAAACCCCATCGCCCAAATTTCCTTATAAGCAATACATACGTGTCCATACTCGGACATACACCGCTCTCAATCATCCTATCAAGCAATTCAAGAATCTCATTAGGCTTCTCTAAGCACCTGAAAATGCAATGATAAGTGATCACATTCGGTACACATCCTCTCTTAGACATTTTATCGAGCACCTTATATGCCTCTTTCACCCTCCCATTTTCACACAGAAGTTTAACGATTGTATTGTAAGTTACAACATTCGGTTCACATCCCAATTCCACCATCTCACGACCAAGATGGACCGCCACGTCAGCACCTTCTGAAACCCCGATTGCACGGATAACAGTGTTGTATGCAACTACATCGAGTTTAATCCCTTTCTTCTTCATCTCTTTATACAACTTCACAGCTTTCCATGGCTTCCCACTCTTGCATTGGATGTCCATGTAAATTGAATACGAATACAAATCTTTATAAATCCCATCTTCATCCATTTGTTGCCAAAACTCTCGACACTTAGACCACCACCCGATTTTAAACCACCCACGAAGAATCATGTTATACACTTTTGTACCAATCTCGATATTTTCTTTAAAGTTGTTAACTTTTCGTAAACATAACTCTTCTGCTTCGATTACATGTTTATACTCGCACAACGCGTCTACGAGATTTAAAAAAGACGTCTCGTCTTTCAAATTAAATTCTCCCAACTTATCGTAAGTGTCCATCGCTTCTTGGACAAGGTGTGCGGAAGCATAACGCTTAAACATTACACGAAACGTCGTGTGGTCTCGGTTTCTCTCAGGCATTTTATCGATCAGTTGCCATGCGAGATCGTATTCGAAAAACTTGCCGAGTATATCGATCATGTGATTGTAGGTTTGTGTTGTGTGTTTGAACCCGTATTCGGATTCCACCCACTTGAAGAACTCGATTGCGCGTTTCCAGTCGTTGTTGTAACATGTTAGGGTTTCGAGGATGGTGGTTTGGTTGACTATGTGTTGTTCGCGTACTGAAAGATTTTGATCTGGGTTTGATCTTTTAGGGGTTTGACGATCGGGGAATGAGACGGGTCTAGGATTTTTGGGTGTGGATGTGTGAAATTGGAGTAAAATTGATGGTCGGATCTTGGAGACGAGGGAGCGGAGGTAACCGGGAATCAATGGCTGCATTGTCTGTGTTTGGCAGCATCTGAAACCATTCAGAGGTCTGAATGACTTAGAGGCTCTGAATGAAAACATGTTGTTTGGCTAGACATCTGAATGAACTGTGCTAAATGATAACAAAGACCATTTTACCCTTATGTGCCATACCTAAGATCAAATTCACAAAAATTAGATTTACAATAAATTTGAGGGGGTGTTTGGGAGTGCTTATTTTACTCATAAGCACTTTTGGACAAAACGGTTTATTAGCTTATGACTTTTCATGAGTTTTTAAAAAAGTGTTTGGATAAGTTTATGTGGTGGAAAAAGTTAATAAGTTGATAAGGAGGTTTTAAAAAGTGTTTGGTTTAGCTTTTATATATGTAAAATGACCAAAAATGATATGCTTACATATTTACAACTATTTACCGCTTTCACATATAATATTTATACTTAACCATTTTTTTTGACAAAGTTTATATTTTCTTAGTTCAAGCAAACACAAATCGATTAATAAGCATAAACAGATAAATAACAGAAAAAATGCAAACAGAAAATCAACATTCATCATAGATTTATCAAGCTTTACTGGTTTAATACATTAAAATTTTTTGATAAAATACAAACATAAAAAATGCAACCTTTATACATAACAGATGACTATCAATGCAACCTTTAGGCCATACAGATTTATCAAGTTTTACCGGTTTCACAGATGACTATCAATGCAACAGAAAATCAACATTCATATCAATGCAGATACAAATTTTTAACAGAAAGAATGTAAACTTTATGACAGATTCATCAACAGGAAAAATGCAAACACAGTTTCATCAAGCTTCAACAGAAAACCGGATTCAATGCAAACATAGATATTATGACAGAAAACATGCAAACACAGTTTCATCTGAGATTCAATGCAAACACAGATTAACAGAAAAATCGGATGGAATTATGCAGGTAATTGTTGGGTCTAAACAGAAAATCTGAGATTATTGATTGGAGAAAGAAGCTTACCGAGAGATGCTGATGGAGAAAGACGTCGGAGATGGAGTGGAAGATGTAGTCGGCGGAGATGCAGTCGTCGGAGATATAGTCCGATGGAGGAGATGCCAAGTCGCCGAAGATGCAGTCTGCAGTCTGATGGAGGAGATGAAGTGGAGAGATGCAGCCGTAGAAGCAGTCTGAGATGGAGTCGGGGAAGCTGTTGTCGGAGATGCTGTCCTATGGAGGAGAAGTCGCCGGAGTTGCAGCGATGAGGGAGAGATGCCGGATGCAGATACGTATGGATCGTGACGATGGAGGCGGGTTACAACAAGGGGTAAAGGAATAGGGTTAGGTGTCGGTTAAGGAGGGTATTGTTGTCATTTTAATACTAAAAAAACCAACTTTTAGCGCCATAAATAAATAAAAAAATATGTATCTTTTTAAAAAATATATCATTATTCTTTAAAAAAGTAATATTTTTTAAAAAATACGCAAAAAAAGTTTCACTTATTCACCATTCTTATAATACTTCTTTTAAAACAACTACGTTTTATAAATGTACAATTAGTTTATTACTTATTTATGACTTTAACCAAACATTATGCCATCAATACTCCGTGGGTTCATAAAATCCTCAATGTTAAATTCAAAGTCGCTAATGGTTAATTGTAAACTCTTCAATATTCAACACTAATTTCTTACTTTCTAGTCTTCCACCATCAATAATGTATTTCATCTATTTGATTCGACAATGCTTTCAATGTTGAATATATTTTCTTCCACGAAATACAAGAATTTGGATAATACAAAATTCTAAAAACTACTAAAATCAACAAAAAGTATTCACAAATAGTGCATATCATTTCATTTCAACCTCTATTTAAGATTGAAAAAAAAAAACACAAAATTACAAAAAGTGTCCTCACAACTATGCTTAAATAGTTGTTGCAAGGGATAATTACGTCATTTAGCATAATAAATCAAGCACACAAGATGTCCCAACTTCTTTGCATATGTGGAGGCAAAGGAGCACTAAATTTAAGGCTTTTAATGTCCCCAAAATCATAATCCGAATGAGAAACGTGGGCCCGCTTTAACGCGGAAGAGACATCGGGTAAAACCATCTTTTTACAATGCAAATGAAGGTTTGGTTGTTTATCGGAAATACTCCCACTCTCTAAATCAAGCCCAAATGGAAGCAACTTTTTGTTAGAAAACTCGATTTTCTCTTCGAATTTTGAAGAGGAATATATTTGTTTCCATTTCTTGTGTGCTTGCCATCCGTATTTGTAATCCCCGACTATCGGCGTTCCCAATACCTCCGCACAATGGACTCGTAACTTTTTTTTCAAACAAAAAAAATTTTTATGAGAAGGTTATATAACATGACATGACAGGTTTTATTTGTTTGGCATGCATTGTATTCGGAAATATGCAAATGGGACAAAAGTTGCAGCCTTTTGTTCTGGGACATGGACTTGCTTTTGATATCCCAAATGTGAAAAGACATAAATGCCCTTTGTATACTCATGATTGAAAATAACCCTAAAAAGTTTCACCGGTTATGTGAAAGAAATAAAACAATACCTGGTGTTTTCTACCAGTGAGTGGAGAAAGCTCTAACCATGTAAGACCTACAAAATTTTAATAAAAAGGTATAAATTATGGTGACAGAAACAAACTCTATGTTTATGGTTATAAATACGAATTATGCACGTTTCATAAATAAGCGATTAATTCTTAATACATTGGTATATTATGTAAGATAACTTTTGTAACTTATAGAAACTCTGTATATGAGAAAAAAAAATTTACTAATATTTTTATACATTTTGAATAATTTACGTAAACAGGATGATTTTGATTATACCTTGTTATAAATGGTTGAATAAATAAATTTGAATATTTAGATAAGTAGAAATGTGTCAAATGGATTTATACGACAAAGTTTCACCTTGTTCCCAAATTATGTAACAAAATGGATTTTGTCACGGCCACATTTCATGATAAGCATTTAATCCTTGTTAAATTGATATTTTATGTAAAATAATTATTTCATTAAATCATATAAAAACTCTGTATTTGCAAAAAGATAAATGTATAAACAATAATTTCACACCATTTGCTTAAATAACATGATTTTGATTACAAGTTTACAACTTATTCTACATGGTCATATAACTAAGATTAAAAATTTAGATAAAAAGGTAAACCGTATATATAAAGAAAGAACAAACCATGAGTAGAAGAATCAAGAACTCGATATTCTGTTACTGCATGTTGTGATGGTGTTATTGACACATTTTCAACAACCGTAATCCGTTCTGACCTTCCATCATCCATAACCACCTACACAATTAACAACAAAATTTACATGTTTACATATTTCAAAAGTGTCTACAAATTATAAAAGATACTAATATATATATATATATATATATATATATATATATATATATATATATATATATATATATATATATATTTAATTCTGACCTTTCCAAGAGGAACTGAAATTAGACCCTGTGGACGTCTAGGAGTACCTACTACAAGTGCCCAATACTTTCTTTGAAGGAATCTTTTTTCACTCTTCAAATCCTAGGGGCAAAATAGGAATAACATTATTATGTAAGAAAATGCAAAGAGCAAATTATAAATTACCCAAAGAAAAGAAATATTTACTTACCATATTGGAAGCAATAAATGTTTTCTCACGGAAGACAGAATGTAGAACAGTAGCACTGAGTTGTGTTCTTCCCAATACCAAAATGCCACTACTATCTCTATCAAGTCTGTGCACCTAATCAATTACAAATTTGTTTGACCGCAAAATAGCAACGTACTTTTCTCTTTCTACCAATTTAGGCAATGTACTTGCATTTTTTACCTAGAATAGCAACCAACTTACATTCTTTAACCATTTAAAGCACCTTGTAAGTTGGTTGCTATTTTGAGTAAAAATATAAAGTACGTTGTCTTTAATGGTAGAAAGAGGTATTGTTTATAATGTAACTTACCAGCCTTGGTGGTTCAGAGAAGTCATGTTTCAAGTAAGTTCCAGCTAATTCATCTAGGCTTCTTTTTATTCCAATTCCACCCTGTAATTGTAATAATTAATATACCACTATGAATCAACAACTTTTAGCATGACAGTGTAATTTGATGACAATTATTGATAATAATACGAATTGCTCACCTGAACAGGCATTCCAGGAGGTTTATTGATGACAATAATTGCCGAATCCTAAAATAAAGAATAAAGAAAACATGGTAATATTTTGAAGTGAAGTGATGAATATAATGAAAAGAATAAAAGGAAACATGGCTTTTAAGAACCTTATATAACTCAAGATCATGAAGAAACTTTAGTTCTTCTTCACTGCAAAGGCACTCTGTTTTCTCAGTTGGTAATGCGTGTACTGTATTTGGAAGATAAATGGTGTCTCCAGGTTTCATCGAGTCTTTGGCTGAGACCTTAAGAAATAGAGAGTAAGATGAACATTTTGTACAAATAGACACCTAAAAGCCCGATTTAAACTGTAGAAACTTGTTTTTTTACCCTTTTGACTCGGGATCCTGGAGTTTGAACATCCTGATCACAATTGGAGCCTACAGAAGTTTCGCGTCGTACCTGCAGCATAGCATTGTAACACAACGAATGAGCTTTTAATTACAGTACACGTTTTTGTTGTCACTGGGAAACGCAGCACATGAGAATTGGCGAATGATAACAAAATGTAATCTAATGTCTAAATGCATCAAACATTAAGTAATAAAAGGAATATCATACCTGTCTCAAGCGGAAGAGCTTTTGCACAAGTGACCTCGGGAGCTGCGGGCAGCACCGCATGACCCATTTGAGCGCCGTCGTGCTGCTTGCGTCTCCTTCAATCGTTGATTGCCGTCTTCCGACAATGTCCTTCCCTAACGAAGCACCGTTAACGGTCAAATTGAATGGCGGCAAAGTAAACCACTTCCCTTTCTTGTTATCGTTCTTCTGATCATCTGCTTTGGTAAAGGCGGTGGAGTTGTTTTTCGTTTGAACGTGGTGGTACGGTGAGGCTAACGTTTTGACGACACCCGGTGCCGGAGTAACTCGTTGCGATCGGAGTAGAGATTGCCGGAGATGAGAAAAAACCGCCATATTTTGGGGTTTAGGGTTTTGGGCTTCACAACTGAGAACGATTAGAACCAGTCGATATTTACTTTTCTTGAACGACTACTTTGTAATAGTTTGTATTTCTGTGATAGAAAATGTTAAAAAAATGTGTAAAATGGGCCTTAGAATATCATTTGGCCCAATAAGATAACAAAGTTTATAGTAGTTTTAACTTTTAAAACAAATCGATATTTACTTTTCTTGCTTTCTTTTTTAAAATTCAGAAAACTCTCAGAAATTATATTCTACAGTCGTGCATTTATTGTGATAATAATTTAATAGGATAACAAATTTTTTAAATTATTCATATTTGATCATTGAAATTATTTTTATGTTTGGTTTATCCATGGATTTTTTTAAATCGTTCATATTTGGTCACTGAACTTATTTTTGTGTGCTTGATTTATCCATAAACTTTTAAAACTGTTCACATTTAGTCACTTTTTTTTTTTGTCCACAAATATGACCATGATGTTATTGGTCATATGTATACAAAAAAAAGAAGTTTAACGGTCATATATGTACAAATAAAATAAGTTTAATGATCATAGTTGTACAAAAAAGCATAAGTGACTAAATGTGAACAGTTTTAAAAAATTCATTGGAAATCAAGTACAAAAGTAAGTTCAGTGATAAAATGTGAACAATTTTAAAAGTTCCTTATCCTATCAAGTCATTATCCCGCATTTATTTTCATTAAATAGGACCTAAGAGTCATCAATAAAACGTATAACGTGTTAATGTGTAAAGTAAGAATATTATAAAATGCAAAAGACTTTGTCTTTCGGAGAATAACGTTAGAGAAAATACAAAGTTACAAACCATGAACGGAACCAAACTCTTTAAGCAATTGCTTCAACCCACACAAAGTTATAGTTTCAATGAATTTATGTAGCCATGAAATGTGACATTCTTTTTACCCCTTACGCATCTCTTCTTCTTATAAAACTGCTTTCTAGGATAAAAAAGAGGGATAATGACTTGTAAGGGTAACGAACTTTTGAAATTGTTCATATTTGGTCACTGAACTTATTTTTGTGCTTGATTTACCCATGAACTTTTTGAAATTGTTCACATTATACCATTATGACCGGTGATAGAAGGTTTATGCTGATTTGGAATCCTACGTGGCATCCTAGAAGACTTGGAAAGGTAACGAACTTCTAAAATTGTTCACATTTGGTCACTAAACTTATTTTTGTGATTGATTTACCCATGAACTTTTTAAAATTGTTCATATTATACCCTTATGACCAATAATAGAAAGTTTGTGCTGATTCGACATCTAAATCCCAACTGAAGACCACCAGCCTTTATTTACGTCTCAGCTTTCTGATATGATGAGCATATGGACCGGAAAAACCGAACCGAACCGAAAACCAACCGAAACCGAACCGGACCGGACCGAATATATATATATTCGGTTCGGTTTTCGATTTTTAAAAAATGTTAATTTGGTTTTGGTTCGGTTCGGTCCGGTCCCTTGACCATGATTATTCCTAACACTACTCTTAATCATAAATAACCGAACCGAATCGAAAACCGAAATAATCGAACCGAACCGGAACCGAATATACATATTCATTTCGGTCTTTGGTTTTAAAAAAATCATAATTCGATTTCGGTCCATTTCAGTTTTGATTTGGTTTGGTTCGGTTTTCGGACCGAGTTCATCCCTACTTTCCGATGCCACGTCGGATGTCAAATCAGCACAAACTTTCTATCATCGGTCATAAGGGTATAATATGAACAATTTTAAAAAGTTCATGGGTAAATCAAGCACAAAAATAAGTTCGGTGACCAAATGTGAACAATTTTAAAAGTTCGTTACCCTTTCAAGTCTTATATGATGCCACGTAGGATTCCAAATCAGAATAAACCTTCTATCACCGGTCATAATGATATAATGTGAACAATTTGAAAAAATTCATGGGTAAACTAAGCACAAAAAAAAGTTCAGTGACCAAATATGAACAATTTCAGAAGTACGTTACCCTTACAAGTCATTATCCCTAAAAAAATACTAAAATATCTATTATAAGAAAAAATGGAGATCTAAATGTAAATGTAATAACTTAGACGATAATATTTATGCCAAAAGAAATTACTTCGTATTAACTATGAACCAATTTTAACCATTTACGCAAAATTCTGTTCTTAATTTTTGATATGTTTATCATACTTAATACATTACAAATCAAAATAAAATAAGAATAACTTATGTTTAAAAACCATGACGCGTATATCATTGGTGATAGAGCCGGTCTTTTAATGGTTCTCATTTGAACCCTTCACTATATATATCAAGGTTGCGGACAGTACCACCCCTCATGATCAATGAGCTAGACTCAAAGCCGTCATGTTTTCTATCAATTCGGTGCTTACTTCACAAAATCGATCCCCGAATTATTGAATTTGTATAGCCAAAACCGTTACAAATCACAACTTCAAAATGATGTTGATTAGTAATATTAGTCGTACGGTTTCATGAAGTAACAAAATTTTCCGACATTTCCACAACTGCAATATTATGTCTTTGACAAAAAGAACATATTTTCCTCAAAATTTGTGGAAACCCATCATTTCTTAAAGCTAGCAATGCTTCCTTTGTCCCTTTTACCAATGAAGCCGCTTCCAAAATATATTGGCATTTTCTTTGAAGATGTTTTGACAATGTTTCTTCGGAGATGTCAAATTTTCATTTTTGGGAGTCTTTTCTAAAGTAACATTATAAATGCTCTCGTTATGTTCTCTAATCAAAGATAATACTGCTATGAAAAGTCCTCTAGAAAGAGAGGCATTCAACTCATCATGACCACGAATTGGTCACGAGAGGAGTTTTCATAGTTACGCACTTACGCTAGAATCAATCATACGTCATCGTCTCATCTAGTCATCGGGCTTGATATTTTTCTTTTCCCTATTCTATTGAGGACTAGTTTAATTAATGTGCAAATCCAATTGTAAAGCCTCAATTACCAAAATTTGATTTGGGTTATTTTAATATAGTATTGAGTATTTTGGGCTTAAGTAGTTTGAACTACTAAAATGATTATTTCTATGATTATTTTTTTTTCAATTAAACTTTAGTTTGAACATTTAATTTTAGACTAAATAATTCAGGGGTAGCACAAATTTTTTCCAATGGTTGCCCCTATATATAAAAAACAAAAATCAAACTTTTTGCTACTACTCGGGAAAATTTCAGGGGTAGCCCGAGCTACCCCAGACTACTAGTAAGGTCCGCCACTGGTTGTGGAACTCGGTATTCGCTACTCGTTTGGCCAACTGGGGAGTTACGAGTACTCAGATTACTCGGGGAGTACTCAGATACAGTAAATCATATAGAAATCTTTTTAGGAAAATTATATATATGTCAAAAATCATAAGTTGATTGAAAGTTATGACAAAAGTAGGTGAAATATCAACAAAAGAGTACATGTTGAAATGTTAAATTACTTCAAAAATATATATTCACCCTTTAATATTAGACATTTAGATTAATCATTTAATAATTGTCTTCCAATGTAGCTCTGATTTGTTCGTTGATGTTAACTTCATCCGATTCATATTCAATCTCTTCATTCACTTCCTCCTCATCCTCAGACATAAAAAATTATTCCTCATTATTCCCTCAATCGAGAACTTCTTCGATTTTGTAAATAGTAATCGGCACCCATGGCTTCACTAACCGCCTCCCTAGGTAGTTCGGGCTCAACATCATCTAACACTACATGACTTTCGACAATCCAATCTTGAGCCTCACTTGCATCATTTGCTAATAGTACTTTCATTAGAAAATCCAAATTAAACAGTTAGAATAAAAATAGTTACATAAAAGGAACAGTGGACACAGTTACAAAGTTTGTGTCATGACTCATGAATACAAAATAACGAAATACACAGTTACTGAAATACATACATGAATACATGATACATAGTTACATACATACTCTAAAATAGAAAATTAAAATCTGATTGATGATACACAAATGACAAAATGTCATCAATCTGTGTCAATAATAGAACAATGAATATGTGAATAACGAATACATAATGAATCTGTGAATAAACAATAGTACAATACTTAATAAGGAATAGTAGAATACATACAGTTAAAAAGTCTGTGAAGTTATCCCTTTTTGTGCCAAATGTCAAAGAATCTCAAATACATACATACTTAGATACTCTAAAAGCTCAAATCTGAAATAGTCAAATACATGCACTCTGAAAATTCGTGAAAATGTGAAATACATAAATATTTTATATCAAGAAATATGAAATACTAAATTTGAAATACATACTCTGCAGTCTGTATTAAGAAATATGATATTCATACATTTATAATTTAAAATACATACATACATACATACACTCAAATTCATACATACATAATCTGAAAATTGAAAAAACGTAATCCATTCTTGACCGAGACATTTTTGCAACTGGAGCAAACGTCTCTTCATAATCCATATCATACTTTTGTGAGTATCCTTTCACAACAAGTTTGGCTTTATAATGTTCAACGGACCCATCAGACTTTGTTTTGATTTTATATACCCAACAACAACCAATCGTGTGCTTTCCAGGCAAAAGTGGAACCAAATCCCACGTATGGGTCTGATGAAGAGCTGTAAGTTCCTCAGCCATAGCATTCTGCCAAAGGGGATTAGAGACGGCCTTTTTTATAGATATTGGCTCAAAGAGACGATGAACATTAGCAATAAAAGAGGCAAAAGCTAGTGAGCAAGATGAATAAACAAACTCTGGAAATTTGGGGGACTTCCGTTGACGAAAAGGCCTCAATGGTGGGGGATCTTGATGAGCGGCAGGCGGAGGATCAGCGACATGTGGCGAATCAGCGGCAGGAGGTGGATCATCTATAGGCAGAGAATCATCATCGTTAGTACTAAATCTTGCTTCGGTCAGTCAGTTGTGCAAGTCTGGTTGTTGGATCTTCTTTTCTGATTCACTCTGTTGTGTACAGGACATTCGGTCTTGGAGGGTGATTAGGATAGGTCGTAGACTTGGGAAGATTTATGTCTTGGATCAACTACATGTTGATGATGTTGCTGCCTCTAGTGTTGATTTGTCGTCTTTTCGTTTAAGTCATTCATCTTCTGCTTTTTATCTTTGGCATTCTCATTTGGGACACATGTCCGCGTCTCGTTTGCAGATTTTAGTTTCTACCAGTGTGTTAGGTCCTTTGAAATGTGATGATATTTCTGATTGTTGTGGTTGTAAACTCGAAATTTTTTCTACTTTATCGTTTAATAAAAGTGTCACTTGTTCTATTTCTCCGTTTGACATTGTGCATTCTGATGTGTGGGGTCCACCCCGGTTCCCTCTAAAGTTGGATCCAGTTATTATGTTTCATTCATTGATGATTACACTCGTTATACGTTGGCTTACCTTATGAAGCACAGGTCCGCCTTTTTCATTATTTATAATGAATTTCGAGCCCTTATCAAAACCCAAAACTATGCTATCATAAAATGTTTTCGTTGTGATTTAGGAGGGGAATTTACCTCTAATGCCTTTGATGAGTTGCTGGAATCTGACGGAACTGTGAATCGGTTCATGTACTGACACCCCCTCAGCAGAATGGTGTTGCGGAAAGAAAACATCGACATCTCCTAGAAACCGCATGATCCTTGCTACTCTCTTCTCAAGTTCCTAATTTTTTTGGGGAGAAGATGTTTTTACTGCAGCTTATGTTATTAACCGCATTCCTATTGCGCATAATTCTGGGAAGTCTCCTTATGAAATGTTGTATGGACAACTTCCAGATTATTCTTCATTACGGGTGTTTGGGTGTACCTGCTTTGTTTTAAAGCCTCACGCGGAGAGAAATAAGTTGTCTTCAAAATCAGAACTTTGTATCTTTTTAGGATATGGTATTCGTCAGAAAGGATATCAGTGTTATGACCCGTTGAATCAGAAATTGTATGTTTCTAGTAATGTCACATTCATGGAGCACATTCTGTTCTACAACATTGCGGCTTAGTCACATGACGTAACTTAGTCAGAACTCGCACTATTGACCCGTTTAGTACTAACAGTGATGATTCTCTGCCTGCTGATGATCCACCTCCTACTGCTGATCCACCACATGTCGCTGATCCTCCGCCTGCCGCTCATCAGGTTCCCCCACCATTGAGGCCTATTCGTCAATGGAAGTCCACCAAACTTCCAGAGTTTGTTTATTCATCTTACTTACCAGCTTTTGCCTCTTTTATTGCTAATGTTCATCGTCTCTCTAAGCCAGTATCCTATAAAGAAGTCGTCTCTGATCCCCTTTGGCAGAACGCTATGGCTGAGGAACTCACAACTCTTCATCAGATTCATACGTGGGATTTGGTTCCACTTTTGCCTAGAAAGCATACGATTGGTTGTCGTTGGGTATATAAAATCAAAACAAAGTCTGATGGGTTCATTGAACATTATAAAGCCAGACTTGTTTCAAAAGGATACTCGCAAAACTATGGTATGGATTATGAAGAGACGTTTGCTCCAGTTGCAAAAATGACGACGGTCCATACCTTGATTGCTGTTTCTTCCATCAGACAATGGAAGATTTATTCGATGGATGTCAAGAATGCATTCTTGAATGGTGATCTTCATGAGGAGGTATACATGTCTCCTCCCCCTAGGAATTGCTCATCAGTCAGGTGAAGTTTGTAGGCTTTGGAAGGCATTGTATGGTCTCAAACAAGCCCCTCATGCTTGGTTTGGGAAATTTTCTATGGTGATTACTTCGCTTGGCTTTTGTCCTAGTAATCATGATTCAACCCTATTTGTTAGATGTACGAGTGCAGGTCGCATCCTTCTTTCCTTATATGTTGATGACATGATTATTACCGGTGATGATCATGATGGTATAGAGTCTTTGAAGCGCGATTTAGCTTATCATTTTGCTATGAAAGACTTGGGATTTCTATGTTATTTCTTGGGATTTAAGTTGCTCAATCCCCAAAGGGTTATCTCTTATCTCATACGAAGTATATTTCAGATTTTTTGATCGTGCACGTCGTACAGATAATCAGACAGCTGATACGCCCCTAGAGATTAATGTCAAGTATTCTCCAACTGATTGTGTTCTCTTGTCAGACTCGAGCCTTTATCGTACCATTGTGGGGAGTTTGGTCTATCTCACTATCACCGGACCAGATATTGCTCATGTAGTTCATGAGGTTAGCCAGTTTGTTACTTCTCTCTCTACTGTTCATTAGGGAGCTGTTGGTCGTATTTTGAGATATCTTCGTGGTACTCAGTTCCGTAGCCTCGTGTTCCCCTCAATATCCTCTATTGAGTTGTGTGTCTATAGTGATGCTAATTGGGATAGCGATATTTATGATCGCAAGTCCACTACTGGGTATTGTGTATTCTTTGGAGATTCATTGATTTCATGAAAAAGTAAGAAACATGATGTTGTCTCACGATCTTCTACGGAATCAAATTATTGAGCCATGGCTATTGCCACTTGTGAGATTGTTTTGTTGCGTTGGCTTCTTGCAGATATGGGTGTTTACATTTATCAGCCTACCCCGTTGCACTGATAACGAGAGCTCGATATTGATTGCCAAGAATTATGTGTTTCATGAGTGCACACAACATATTAAAATTGATTGTCATTTTACACGTCATCACCTTCAACAGTGGACTATCTCTCTCCCTCATGTTTCATCCACCTTACAGATTGCTGATATGTTTACGAAGCCCTTGACTGCTCCTCGGTTTCATTTTTTTACTGACAAACTCTCAATGCTTATTGTTGTCTCATTGTGAGTTTGAGGGGGGATGTTAGCCTAATTAGATTATTGGGCTCCTTTTAGTTGGACTTTGTGTTTGACCCCTTTAGCTAGGTTATTTGCTCTATGCCTAATCTTATCTAAAAAATCCTATAAATTACATAGTTTTCACTCAAATATTTCCAACCTAATCATGATATTTTGTTTAATATTTTTCCTAAACTCACATATCTTCCTAAATTGATCGAATATACGTTTTTTTCTTTATTGTGTATATGAATAAATTGGAATCTATGATCAATTTTCTTAAAACTCGTTACTAAAGCCTATAATTTTTCGAAATAATAAGTAATATAATAGATTTATAGAAGTTAAAAATTATATGCAGATCACTTAATTAAGTTTTTCACAAATATTTTGGATAGAGTTTTTCCATCGAATGACTAAGCGTATTGAGTTATATTGTAAAACAATTTTTTTTACATTTTTCGATTTTTGCAATTCAAAAAAATTGTATAATTGTTCATTTTCATCGATAGTTTGTCTCAAAAATTAAATTGGATTCTTTTTACTTAAGACTACATGGTTTTTAAAATGTTCTATACCTAAGCTTAGTTACCTAACAGCCACACATTCACTTTTTCTATACATACATACATACATGTGTGTGTGTGTGTGTGTGTGTATATATATATATATATATATATATATATATATATATATATATATATATATATATATATATTGAAGGGTTTCTATGCAATCAATGAACACAAAATATTCCTAAGGTTCACATACAACCCTAATAAGATCTATGTTTTCTTCTATGAAGATTAGAACTAAAAACCTAAAGGATACAATTCAATTCTAAAGAAGAATTAAGAAAACCAACCTTTGATCTTATGATCCTTCAAGCAAGCAGCAAAAGAATCTTGCCTCAAATGCAAGTCACACCCAAGTGATGGAAGAATCAGTCCAGCAGAGTAATTTCAGAGAGATGGAGGCGTGGGATTTAGGGCACCCAGGGGGTTCCTTATATAGCCTCCTAGGGTTACACCTGAAACCCTAGAAAGCCTCCAAGTGGACAAGGCTTTTGGTCACTTGGACCAGACTCCCCAAAACCCTAATAGGGTTTCGCCAAAACCCTGGAGGCTCCTCCAGGGTGGCGCCAACTTTGCCCCAGGTTTTTACCTGGCCAGTTATTCAACTATTGAATAAATGCCAAACCAGTCCCTACACCTTTTAATTAATTAATTTAATCACTGAATTAAATCCAATTAATTCTAGATTAAATCTTAATTAATTATTATAGTTTCTAATTAATATATTAACACTTAAATATATTAATAAACCATATATATATTTTCTATTGATTTATTATACAATTAATAAATCAAATATTCTCTATACTGAACTATATATCTATCCTCCATCTATGAGGGCAACCCAAATGGACTTTGCTTTTATTCATAAGATAAATACAATTATAAGTCATGGCTTAGACACCTAATCCAACAGTCTCCCACTTGGATAAGTCTATAACTTTAATTGTCTGAACTTTGACCCAGTCAGTTCTGTCCAAAGATAAATGATTTGATGATCCTCCGTCCAACAGGATATTTTCAGACTCAAGACATGGACTAACATCAATCTTGGTCTGACACTCTGTTTCTCGATTTTTGATTTGCATATGACTTTAGAGACTACTAATTGAACACATCAATTTAGTCCTGGTTGGCCAACACTTTCAGTCAACTTCAAAATCATCGAGAGGCCTACAGATATCTGTTTCCCATCGGGTCGGGGGACGGATAAGTTTCGACTTATATGTCCATATCTTTTTCGGGTCCAAATACATACAACAATGCGTTTTATAACACCGAGTTACTGGCGCGTTTTCGCATTGTCAATAAGCACTTGTATCGCAAATAACAGATCATATCTCTCCACTTAAAGATCACCGGATATTATCGTCTTAACATTGCTCGTGACATAATCCATGAAGCAATCTGTTAAGCGTGGGTTTATCCAATACTCAAATCTCTATTTTCTAAGTACTCACGAACGTTGCAGCAGTCTTACTGCAATGTCTAACTCTTTAGACAGTCTGCAACCAATTCATGACAGTCTTAGTTCATACTAACTTCCTAACAGTATGATCGACTGTGGAGTTTTAAATAATCTAATTATTAAGGAAGTAAAACATGCAAATATAGAAACACAGAAATAAACAATTGACAAAGGCAGTAACAATACTCATTTATAAATCTCAATTATAAAATCACCGAGTCAATTACATTTATACTGTTACAAGTTTCTAATCTATCTAATTACTAAAACTAATATCATCCTTCAATCCAATGCTCCGAGCATGCTGATTGTGCTTGATCCTATTCAGAGCCTTAGTCAAAGGATATGCAGGATTGTCTTCTGATGATACTCGCTTAACCAGTAAGTGCCCTTCTTCTACTTGATGTCGAATGTAGTGGTACTTTCTTTCGATATGCCTGGACTTTCCATGGTCTCGCGGTTCCTTTGTCAAGGCGACCGCTCCTTCATTATCGCAGAAAAGTTCCACCGGCTCCTGAATGCTCGGGACAACTCCAAGGTCCCCGATGAAGTTCTTCAGCCAAGCCGTTTCCTTAGACGCTTCACTTGCTGCGATGTACTCTGATTCGCACGTTGAATCAGCCACCGTTTCCTGCTTGGAACTTTTCCAAGTGACCGCTCCACCGTTCAAAAGAAATACCCAGCCCGACTGGGACCGTCCACTGTCCCTATCTGTCTGGAAGCTGGCATCTGTATATCCACTCACTTTTAACTCATCACTGCCACCAAGGACTAATACCATATTCTTTGTCCTTCGCAGATACTTGAGTATGTTCTTGACTGCAATCCAATGTGCTTTTCCAGGATTACCCTGGAACCGACTAACCATGCTCAGTGCATAGGATACGTCGGGACGAGTACACACTACAAGAAAAATACGGTATAGCTACGGAAAGATGTTACGAAATCAATTTCCGTAGCTATTTTGCTACGGAATATGCTACGGAATGACTTTCTGTAGCTTTTTTGTTACAGAATTTGCTATGAAATAAAATTTTGTAGCAAACTTAGGACTAGCTATGGAAAATTGTTACAGAATCATGTTCTGTAGTTAGTCTGCTACCGAATTTGTTACGGAATGAAAATACGTAGCTATTTTGCTACAAAAATAACTACGGAACTATATTCCGTAACTATTATGCTACAGAATGACATTTTGTAGTTATTCTGCTACGGAATTTTTTTACGGAAGTGAAATCTGTAGCTATTTTGCTACAAAATGTAATTCCATAGCTACTATGCTACGAATTTTGCTACAGAACTGAATTTTGTTGCTATTTTGCTACGGAGAAAAAATTTGTAGCTATTTTGTTACGAAAATTTCTACGGGACTAAATTTCGTAGCTACTTTGCTATGGAATAAAAATTCATAGCTATTTTTCTATGGATTTTTGCTACGGTACCGAATTTCGTAGCTATTTTGCTAGGGGGCATAATTCGTAGTTAGTTTGTTACGAAAATGGCTACGAAACTAAATTCCGTAGCTAGTTTGTTACAGATTTTTGATATTTTGTTACCAAACTTAATATGAATCTGAATTTTGGAGCTACTTTGGTATATAATGAAATTCCTGATAGGTTTTACGCAAAATAACAAACTTAAACCCTAAGTTCACATGCAACCTAATTTGGATCTATGTTTTCACTATTTAAACATATAATTAAATACCTAAGGCCAATCGAAAATTACTAAAAAAATATAAGAGAAAAACTAACATTTAGTTGATTTCTTGAAAGCTTAGCACCATAAATATCGTGCCTCAAATGAGATCACACCCAGTAGCTAGGAATCGAAAAATCCATAAAAAGGAGAGAGTCAAGAATGGCGCAGATAAATGGGGTGTCAGGGGTCCCTATTTATAGGCTCCAGGTAGTTGTCAGATAAGCCTTAGAGATAAACCTTTTTTTGAATTCAAATTGAGATAAACATTTTATCATTTAATTCAAACTCTATTTATTTATAATATCAAATTCGAAAATCAAGGATTATCTAATCCTTATTTTCGCCAACTACATAGCCTGCCAAAAATGTCACTACTCAACTATTGAATAATTATAATTCAGCCCCTGCACTTTTAATTATCCAATTAATCACTAAATTAATTCCAATCAACTTCAGATTAATTTATAATTAATTAATACTATTTCTAATTAATATATTATCAACATAATATATTAATAAACTATTTATTTTATTTATATTGATTTATTAATCACATAATAAACCAATCTCTCTCTCTCTTTTGGTTTTTCTGTCAAACCTCTAGCTATGAGGGCAACCCAAATGGACTTTGATAATATCAATTAGGTAAATACAAATTATTAGTCATGGCTTAGACACCTAATCCAACAATTCCGTACCTATTATTCTATAGAATTTTGCATACTTTGGCTGTATATTTGATTAAGCCATTATTCACCCAGTAATTCGTTAACCTAATATTGTCAGCTGATTAGTTTATTCCAGCAGACATGAAGTTGAAATTGCTAAACATATTCATTGTATATGCAATTTATAAATGAACTTGATACTTTAATCATCTTGAATGTGAACATTTTTTCCACACCACTCTCTATTTTACGGTGTTATACATGTTGTTGCAATTACATACGTTAACTTGACACATTTGAATGAACAACATGGACTCTGATTAAAAATCAAGTATATGAAAATTTTTAATTGGGGTGGAACTAAAAGATACAGGTTTAAACTAAAAAATCAAGTATATGAAATTTCCTTCTTAATCCATTGTTACAAAAATACAAAATAAAAATTATATATATAAGCTAAATTTATAAATTAAAATGAATAAATTTATAATCACTAATACCCTAATATATGTACATTAGCCCTAACCCTAAAATCACATCTTCATTTAGTCGCTATCTGCTCTCCTCCCGACCAGTTCTCTAACGACTCCCCCGACAATGCCTCTGACCACGCCTCCGACCATCGGCAACGTCCAACGTCGGATCCAACCTCAACACCACTCCTAATCACTGTCGCCATCATCATAAATCGTAGCCGCTATCGACTACAACCCTAACCCCCCATAGTCAACATATTTGAGAACATCCAACACGTATCAGATCTGGATTCGGATGCTGCATCACACATTTATCGATGGATCTGCTACCGATTCTAATTTTGGTTTTCTGTTTGGTATTGATTCTCGATCCTGGCCCTGCATCATGCATCAAGTTTTGGTTTTGTTTGGTTTGTAGGCAAAGCTAAGTCGAATTTAAAATTGTTCTATTTTCAGTGTGAATGGAAACATGTCATCTGTAGATGGACAAAGAGATATTATTGTCAAAATAATTTTTTTCAACTAATATTTCTACATCAATAATTTTAATTTGACAAAGAAAAGTTCATATAAATATTGTGTAATTTCATAATTCATTTGAAATAATCAATATTTCATAATAGTATTATTTGATATCCAATTTTGATTAAAAATAAAATTGTGTTGTTTTATTGTTTTAACAACTATCTGTAACACCCCGTTTTCTGGCACCTTTATAATTGCAAAATTATTTTCTTGCGAAAGATAATAATAATAATAATAATAATAATAATAATAATAATAATAATAATAATTTCATTCTAAACTCTAATTAAGTCGGGGGGTTAAAATGTCATTATTTAAAACCTGTTAAGTTGAATATTATTGTTTTGGGTTAAAAGGAATTAAATTTAACATTGATAGGGGCCAAAGATGCAATTGAGTCAAAGTTGCATGACTATGGTCTAGGGTTGCATGTTCGTCGGGATGAAGGCCATGGCCCTGTTAGGTTAATTCTAGTTTATAGCCGTTAGAGGCTCATTTGAATAAAGTTGACATGGTCCTCTAAAGACCATATCTTTAGGAGAATAAAGTGGCATGTGGCCACACCCACTGAAGCATCTGTTATGCAAGTTTCTCGGAAGATTTGTTAGTAGCTAGCAGTATTTAATTTCCTGTTTGTAATCAGTTTTATTGATCACGAAATATAGAACCAGTTTGTGTTCTAAATTATCTTTTCGTTGTTTATAATTCACAGTGTGAGTTGTGTGTTTTGTTGTGAATCCTCAAGATCCTAAAGGCTCAACTCTAACAGTTGGTATCAGAGCCTGCGGGTTCACAATCAAAGCTTGGTGTGAGCTTTACTAATGGCGTTAGTACAACCTACTGGAAGAGAAAATGGAAATGGTGGTGTGCCATTTCAGTGCCCAATGTTGACACCCACAAATTACACAACGTGGGCAATCAAGATGGAGGCCATCATGGATGCCCAGGGAGTGTGGGAATCCATCGAGCCAGCAGCCGGAGTGGTTGTAGACGAGAAGAAGAGTAAGAAGGCTCGAGCATTCATCTTTTAGGCTCTACCCGATGATGTGATTTTACAAGTGGCACAAAAGAAAACGGCGAAGGAAGTGTGGAACTCGTTGAAAACCCGATACCTAGGGGCTGATCGGGTAAAACGGGCAAGATTGAACACGCTTAGGAGTGAATTTGATTCTCTGAAGATGAAGGAAGGAGAAACGATCGATGAATTTGCAGGAAAATTAAGTGGGATAAGCTCAAGTTATGTAAGCCTTGGTGAGAGCCTAGCCAACGGAGTGTTGGTTAGAAAACAGCTTGACTCTGTCCCAGACAAATACCTGCAACTCGTTGCCTCCATTGAGCAATACGCCGATGTAGACGCCATGCCGTTCGAAGAAGCCATTGGAAGACTCAAAGCTTATGAATCCCGCTTAAAACTTCGATCAGAAAACACAACGACCGAAGCCAGCTTGTTATTCACTCGTTCAGAGGGTCAAGGTGGGCAGAAAAATTATGGGAAAACCTCCGGTGGGAGGGGGCGTGGTTCTTCAAACAACGATCGAGGAGGCCGGAACGGTGGACGAGGAAGAGGCAATTCACGTGGAAGGGGTGGCCGGGGTAGTTACCAGTCACGAGACAACAACAAAGAAGGATGGAGGAACCGCGATAAGAAGCATATTAAGTGCTTCAACTGTGACGTTTTTGGTCACTTCGCCTCCGAATGCCCTAATCCAAAACGTAACGAAGGCGATGTTCATCTCACTCAAGCGCAAGAAGATGAGACAACACTGCTACTGACAGTGTATGGAGAAAGAGAAGAAGAAGTGGTACTCTTGAACGAAGAAAAAGTATTTCCGGGCAACCACGGAAACGAGAAGGATACATGGTACCTAGATAATGGTGCCAGCAATCACATGACAGGGGAGCTGAGCTATTTTGCGGAGCTAGACGAAAACATCACGGGTCAAGTGCGGTTCGGAGATGGATCCAAAGTCCAGATAAAAGGAAAAAGAACGATGTTACTTAATTGCAAGAACAAAGAACAAGTTATTATTGCAGATGTTTACTACATTCCAGCACTCCGTAGTAACATTCTTAGTTTGGGGCAGATGACAGAAGAAGGATACGGCATCGAAATGAAAGAAAATTTCCTGAAGGTGCATGACAAGTCTGAGAGACTCGTGATGAAGGTACAACGCTCACATAATCGTCTGTACAAGATCTTGCTGCACACAACCTGTCTGTCTCCATGCAAAACTAGATGATAAGGCTTGGCTTTGGCATGCACGTCTAGCGCATGTCAACTTCCGTCTACTAGAATCCATGGTAGAAAAAGAGATGGTACGTGGAGTACCAAAGTTAAAGCACCCAGTACAAGTCTGTGAAGGGTGTCTTGTAGGCAAGCAAACCCGACAGTCGTTCCCACAAGAGTCTCAATGGCAAGCAAGCATTCCATTAGAGCTCGTGCATGTTGATCTCTGTGGCCCAATATCACCACATACGATAGCAGGTAACAAATACTTTCTACTTTTAAGGGATGATTATAGCAGGTATATGTGGGTATTTTTGTTAAAACAAAAGGATGAAGCATTTGAAGCCTTCAAGAATTTCAAAGCGCAAGTGGAAAATGAAACCCGGTACAAGTTGAAGGGTCTACGCACAGATCGTGGAGGAGAATTCGTGTCAAAAGAATTCACAGAATATTGCAAAAAGAAAGGTATAAGGCGACAGTTGACCGCTCCATATTCTCCTCAACAAAACGGAGTAGTGGAGCGGCGTAATCGAACCATTCTTGGGGCTACGAGGTCATTGTTAAAGACAATGGAGGTACCGGAGATTTTTTGGGGAGAGGCAGTACGCCATTCTGTTCAGATTTTGAACCGGGTTCCAACGAAAGGGGTGAAGAATAAAACCCCATACGAGGCTCTGCATCGGAAGAAACCAACGTTGGATCACTTTAGGGTTTTTGGGTGTGTGGCTCACGCAAAAAGACCAGCAAGTAAACTCTCTAAGTTAAGTGATCGTAGTGTTGCTCTTGTGTATCTCGGCAATGAGCCTGGGAGTAAGGCTTTTAGACTATACAGTCCAAGTGAAAAAAGAAAGTATGTGGCTAGAGATGTTGTTTTTGATGAAGCCACGAAGTGGAAATGGGCTGGGAGTCAAGATGAAACCCATGTGTTCGGTCAAGCTTGGGTTAGGTTTCCAAGTGAAACCTCAAATGTTGAAGACGGAGAGAACCATGTGCAAACCCAAGATGTAGAAGCCCAAGATGGAGATGGAAGCCCTAGTCTTCATTACGACTCGCCGAACTCCTCAACATCACCACAAACGCCCACTGCTCAAGATAATTATGCTTCAAACACACCGACGCCTCAGGAACCCAATACAACATCTATGTCATCTGATCCAAGACCAAGCAGATCGACATACGATGATACACCAGTCAGGGGTTTTCGAAATCTGAATGAAGTAATGGATCGTTGTACTCAATTAGAAGATGAAGATGAAGAACTTATGTTTGCAGGAGAAGAACCCACCACTTATCTAGAAGCGGCAAACGATCCGATTTGGGGAGAACCTATGAAGAAAGAGATTGAATCCATCATTAAAAACGACACATGGGAATTGACTGTTCTCCCTAAAGGTTACAAACCCATTGGACTGAAATGGGTTTACAAAGTAAAGAGAGACGCAGAAGGAAAGCTTGTCAAACACAAAGCCAGGGTAGTTGCAAAAGGCTACGTGCAAAAAAAGGGTGTTCACTTTGAAGAAGCTTTCGCACCGGTGGCTAGGTTAGAAACGGTGAGGGTGATCTTAGCATTGGCAGCAACCGAAGGCTGGAAAGTTCATCATTTAGACGTAAAGTCTGCTTTCCTCAATGGTGTATTACATGAAGAGGTGTACGTTAGTCAACCAGATGGGTTTGTCACAAAAGGGAAGGAACACATGGTGTATAGACTGAAGAAAGCTCTTTACGGGCTCCGTCAAGCTCCAAGAGCATGGAATGAAAGACTGGATAAAGTTCTGAAGGATATGGGTTTTTCTCGTTGCCCTCAGGAGTATGGTGTTTACAAGATTCAGAGGGCAAGAACAACTTTGCTGGTTGGTGTGTACGTGGATGACTTGATAGTAACCGGATCAAGTAATGAGTTAATTGATACTTTCAAGAAACAGATGAAGAAAGTGTTTGACATGAGTGATCTGGGTCTGTTGACCTACTATCTAGGGATCGAAGTAACATAAAAGGAGGGAAGTATCATTGTAAGTCAAGCTGGGTATGCTGAAAAGGTGTTACAAATTGCAGGGATGGGGGATTGTAATCCCACTAAATATCCCATGGAACCTAGATCGAGTCTCAAGAAAGATGAAGAAGGTGAACCGGTAAATGCCACAGATTATAGAAAACTCATTGGAAGTTTAAGGTATCTAACCCACACAAGACCCGACCTTAGCTACTCTGTGGGTGTCATGAGTAGATACATGGAAGCTCCAAAACTATGTCATCTCAAAGCTTTAAAGAAAATACTAAGGTATGTCAAAGGCACAAAGGATTTTGGACTTGTATACAAAACAGGGGGAGATAAGAAGATAGTGGGTTTTAGCGACAGCAGCCATGGATCGGATTTGGATGATAGAAAGGGTACAACGGGAACCATTTTTTTCTTATCTGGAAAAGCTGTCACCTGGTCTTCACAAAAAACAACAAACAGTGGCATTGTCTTCATGCGAAGCTGAGTTCATGGCAGCAACGGAAGCTGCATGTCAAGCACTGTGGTTGAGAAGTTTAATAAAAGAATTGACAGGGTGGAAGGAAGAAGCAGTCAAACTCTTCGTGGATAACAAGTCGGCTATAGCTTTAATGGAGAACCCTGTTTTCCATGGTAGAAGCAAGCATATTGACACCAAGTTCCATTTCATACAGGGATGTGTTGAAAGAAAGGAGATACAAGTGAAGCATGTAAGTGGAGAAGAACAGAGGGCAGACCCTCTAACAAAAGTGTTACCACGTGTGAAATTTACAGAGATGAGGAACTTGATTGGAGTTGAAAGTATTACAGCTTAAACTCAGAATTAAGGGGGGAAATGTGTTAGGTTAATTCTAGTTTATAGCCGTTAGAGGCTCATTTGAATAAAGTTGACATGTCCTCTAAAGACCATATCTTTAGGAGAATAAAGTGGCATGTGGCCACACCCACTGAAGCATCTGTTATGCAAGTTTCTCGGAAGATTTGTTAGTAGCTAGCAGTATTTAATTTCCTGTTTGTAATCAGTTTTATTGATCACGAAATATAGAACCAGTTTGTGTTCTAAATTCTCTTTTCCTTGTTTATAATTCACAGTGTGAGTTGTGTGTTTTGTTGTGAATCCTCAAGATCCTAAAGGCTCAACTCTAACAGGCCCAATGCACAGCCAAACTATCCTAAGTGCCCTATAAGCTAGAAACAACTCATGTAACAAAACCCTATGGTGTCTTCTGGAAGTCGTGTTCCAGTTATCGAGAAGAGAGGGAGAGATCGAGGGAAGCCCTTTACATATGCAAGTGTGCGGCCGGTGGGGGGACTAGTTCAAATCAAGCATGCGACCGAGCATTTCCTTCCAAATTAGTGTGCGGCCGAGTGAAGGGTTGCACACCCTTATGTGCGGCCGAGTGTTAAGCAACCACCACCCCCATGTGCCTTGCGACGATATGTTTTTGGTTTTCCGATTCTAATATTTATTTTGTTTTTCAGATCCTTACAGCAATCCGATTTGTGTGCATCATTTTTGGTTTCACATTTTCGATTTATTGTAATCGGTAAGTTTTGTTTTTGTTAACCGGTTTCATATTTTCGACATCAAGTTTATGATTTTGGTTGTTGGGATTGGCTGTAGGATTTAGTCATGTTTCTATTCCACAAATAGGTATCGTTTCTGTTTTATTTTAATTATTGTTTTATATTTGCACCAAGTCTTTAAAATCTTACATTGTATCAGTTTTTGTCCTTTGAGTTTGGCTGTATGATTTAAAATCTTACATTGTATGAGTTTTTGTCATTTGGTTGACCTCAAATAAGATTTCAAAGGAAGTATGATATGTATGTGTCTAATTTTGTTGAATCTCGTAAATAAAATTTATGTATGTCAAGAAAGGAAACCTGCAAAATATCTTTTATTTTAATATTTGTGTTTTCATGCAACAATTACAGCAACATGAAAAATAACTTTTCTCTTAATATTTGTATTTGTATGCAGAAATGAAACTTTGATTCATTTCTTTGAACAATAGCAACAAGCAAAAGGTAGTATCTTTTAAAAAAGCAACAATTACAGCAACATGCAAATTGATAATTATTTCAATATTTGTGTTTGTATGCAAAAATAAAATTGACATTATTGAAAAGGATGGCCGAGAGAAATCATTATTTATGTTTTGCATTATTTATGTTTTGCAGAAACAGGCGGCTGTGTAGAAACATATAGCAAAGAAAGAGATTTGGAGATGCAGTAAAGATTTTGGTGTCTCACTTGTTGATTTTATAATTTATAGTTTAATTTTGTAATTTTGAATTGGTGATTTGTTTCTAAGCAATCTATGATCAATAATTTTTACATTAATTATTTTTATTAAATATAGATAGTTTGCATTGATTTGTTGTTTCCTTTAATTTTCAGACATCTATGCTTGTTTCCTTTAATTTTCAGACATCTATGCAGATTTTCTTATTACATATTATATACATATTATCAAAGAAAGAGATTTGGAGATGCAGTAAAGATTTTGGTGTCTCACTTGTTGATTTTATAATTTATAGTTTAATTTTGTAATTTTGAATTGGTGATTTGTTTCTAAGCAATCTATGGTCAATAATTTTTACATTAATTATTTTTATTAAATATAGATAGTTTGCATTGATTTGTTGTTTTCTTTAATTTTCAGACATCTATGCAGATTTTGTTATTACATATTATATATGCATATAATATAATTTGCTATGGGAAAGGTGTCTAGTAAATCTGCTACGAAAATGTATCTATGAAATTTGCTACGGAGATACAAATACGGAATTTGCTACGAAGATACGACAACAAAATTTGCTACAAAAATACGACTACAGAATTTGCTATGGAGATATGTCTACGGAATTTGCTAGGGAAACATAACTACGGAATTTGCTACGAAGTTATGCCTACGGAATTTGCTACGGACTTAAGGCTACGGATTTTGCTACGGTAATACGGCTACCGAATTTGCTACGGAAATCATTTGCTACGGATTTTGTTACCGAATTAAGGCTACGGAGTTTGCTACGGAAACTATTTGCTACAGAATAATATCCGTAGGAAAATTGCTATGGAAATGAAATTCCGTAGCAAAAGAGTTTGCTACCAGGAAAATTACTACGGAACTTGATTTTTTACTTTTGTAGCAAATTCCATAGCTATTCGTGTTTAGCTACAGAATTTTAACTTTTTGCTATGGAATTTTTCCGTAGCTATATCGATTTTTTCTTGTAGTGACATGTCATAGCGTACATGATCGACCCTACTCCCGAAGCATAAGGCACCCGACTCATTTCAGCTATTTCCTCATCGGTACTCGGACTTTGAGTCTTACTTAATTTAGTATTACTTTGGATTGGTAACTCTCCCTTTTTGGAATTTTCCATGTTAAATCTCTTTAACACCTTTTCCAAATATGTACACTGGCTTAAACCTATCAATTTTCTCTTTCTATCTCTAAGTATTCTTATCCTGAGAATATAAGCCGCTCTTTCATGGCGAAACACTTCCCGAGCCAAGCCTTAACATTTTGCAAGGTCGGAATGTCGTTTCCCATGAGCAGTATGTCATCAACATACAGCACCAGAAAAGTGACTATACTCCCACTAGCCTTGACATATACACAGGACTCATCTTCACTCCTAGAGAAACCAAACTCTTTGACTTTCTCATGGAAGCAAAGATTCCAGCTGCGAGATGCTTGCTTCAACCCGTAGATTGATCTTTCAAGCTTACATACTTTATCAGGGTGCTTTGTGTCTACAAAACCTTCTGGCTGACTCATGTAAACATCTTCAGTCAGTTTCCCGTTAAGGAAAGCGGTTTTGACATCCATCTGCCAGATTTCATAATCATGAAATGCAGCTATGTCAAGCATTATCCTGATTGACTTAATCTTGGCTACTGGTGAGAAGGTTTCATCATAGTCAACCCCCGGGGTTTGAGTGAATCCCTTCGCAACCAGCCAAGCTTTATAAGTATGCACTTTTCCATCCATGTCGGTCTTCTTTTTGAAGATCCACTTGCATCCGACTGTCTTTCGACCCGGTACATTGTCAACCAAGTTCCAAACTTGATTGTCATACATGGACTTTATCTCGCTGTCCATTGCCTCTTTCCATTTTGCAGACTCGGGGCCTGCCACTGCTTCACGGTAGTTAGCCGGCTCATCCAAATTAGTCAATGTACGATCACTGACTAACGTGTCTCCGTCCGAAGTAATATGGAAACCATAGAACTCGGGCGACATGCTAACTCTACCTGAACGCCTAAGGGGCAACGAAATGTCGGTGGGTCCAACAGGAACTTCTTCCTCATGTTGGTTGCTAGTTTCTTCCAAGGTTGTTTCATCGGGCGTCTCCTGAATTTCTTTGAGATCGATCGTACTCCCACTGTCCTCTTTGGATATGAGTTCTCTCTCTCGAAAGAACCCCCGTCTTGCTACAAAGACCACGTCCTCTCTCGGTTTGTAGAACAAGTATCCAAAAGACTGTTTCGGGTATCCGATGAAGTAACACCTCTCACTTCTTTCTGAAAGCTTATCTGAAGTATCTCGTCTCACGAATGCTTCACAGCCCCAGACTTTGATGTGTGCCAACGAGGGAACTTTCCCCGTCCACATCTCGTGCGGTGTTTTCGCAACCTTCTTGGTTGGGACAAGATTTAGGATATGGGCGGCACTCTCTAAGGCATACCCCCAGAAATGGATTGGAAGTGAGGCTCGACTCATCATGGAACGAACCATGTCCAACAAGGTTCGGTTTCGTCTCTCTGCAACACCATTCAGCTGAGGTGTTCTTGGAGGCGACAACTGTGAAACAATTCCACATTCCTTGAGGTAATCGAGAAACTCGATACTAAGATACTCACCGCCTCTGTTGGATCTAAGCATCTTTATCTTTCTGCCCAATTGATTTTCCGCTTCATTCTTAAACTCTTTGAACTTTTCAAAGGTATCCGACTTATTCTTGATTAGGTAGATATACCCATATCTACTAAAATCATCGGTAAAGGTCACATAGAACCGCGTGCCATCTTTAGTGGTTGTTCTGAAGGGACCACACACATCTGTGTGTATGATATCCAACAGACCTTCACCTCTTTCAAAGGAATCTTTGAATGGTGATTTTGTCATCTTGCCAAGTAGGCAAGATTCACATACATCATCCGACCCGAGGTCGAACGATTCCAACACTCCATCCTTTTGGAGTTGGGCGATGCGTTTCTTGTTTATATGGCCAAGGCGACAATGCCACAGACATGCCTTTTCTATACCGCTTGAAGCATCAATAGCTAAAATATTTTTACCATAACTATCAACACACATAATAGATTAATACACTCCATCACAAGGCATAGCATTAAATATAAAAACATTATTTTTGAAAACTGAAATTGAACCATTCAATTTATTAAACTCGTAATAAAAGCCTTGTTTAAACAATGCATGAAATGAAATTATGTTCTTTGCCATATCAGGCGCATAGCAACAATTATGTAAATCTAATCTAACTCCACTACTCAGCATCAGTCCATAAACACCGATCTTGGTAACATGTGACGTTCGCCTATTCCCCATGACCAGGTTCAGTCTGCCATGCTCTAGCTCCCTACTTTCCTCTAGGCCTTGCAAATCAGAACAGATATGAAAACCACATCCTGTATCAAGGACCCATGAACGGGAAAAAGATGAGTTATTAGATATAGAATACGTACCTGACTGTGACGGTTTCACTTTACCGTCCTTGACGTCCTGTAGATACGTTGGGCAGCTCCTCTTCCAATGACCCTTCTGCTTGCAGTAAAAGCAGTCGGCCTCTTTGGGGTTCCGAACATGTGGAATTCCGGAAGACTTACCTTTCGGGGGACCGCTAGATGACCCGACATGAGTCTTTTCCCTCCAGTTCTGCTTAGGAGGGCCTTTCCGTTTCTTTCCCTTTCCGGAGCCAATAGCCAGGACAGGCGGGTTGACAGGAAGCACAGCCTTTCCCTTCATCCCGTCCTCAGCCGTACGAAGCATGCGGTGTAACTCAGCTAGATTTGCCTGGTTGTTGTTCAAATGATACGCCAGTGTGAACTGGTCATAAGAACTAGGCAAGGAGTTTAGCACTATGTCAACTGCTAAATCCACATGGACAGGCATTTCCAGCTTTCTAAGCCTTTCCACATAACCATGCATCCTCTGCACATGTGTACAGATGGACTCGCCCTCCTTGGGCTTGCTGTTAGTGAAAGCTTTTACAACCTCACGCCTTTCGATGCGCTCTTGCTTGCGGAACCTTTCCGTGAGCTCTTTGTGCATCTCGTAAGGCCAATAGTCCTCATAGATACGCTGCAGTTCAGGGTTCATAGTAGCGATCATGATGCAACCCACTTTGGTTGCAATATCAGAGTGTTTAGTGTACGCAGCGATTTCCTCAGGAGTAGCGGTTTCAGTGTCCACATCAATAAGCTCGGTTTCCAGAACATACTCTTTATGTTCAAACGTTAAAGCCATTTTGATGTTGCGGATCCAGTCATTATAGTTGGTGTCGTCCAACGTCACCTTTGAGCATAATGACAGAATTGAGGTGACATTACCGGGATTTGAGTGGGGAACGGATTGGTCAGAAGACATCTGAACACGAAGAAGGTAGTTTTAATTAGATATAATAATAATAATAACCCTTATATTCACCCAAGAACAAATATAAGGCTAGGATCCTACAATAACAATCTATAATACCGAAAAGGGATGTCGTAATCAATATTGTAAATTTTATCAGGTAGGCGAATGACGATTCAACCAATTCCACCGCGGAAACATAATCATATTATAATGGAATTCCTAGTTTCTTTGAGATTTACCGAACTGTTCGATAACATGTTTTAATCTCGGGAATGCCCCGCAGTTTGTAACTGGGATACCGAGGATCACAAACCGGGTGTGAATAACCATGCAAATTGCTTGGTACTCTTGAAGTCAATTGTCATCTCTAATTAACGTGCCGGTAATCCACACACGCTCCGTTAATAATGACAAAATCAAGAAACCCATCGCGACTCATTGCGGACCCCAGTTGGCGTGCCGGTAAACCACACACGCTCCACCAACGTTCCACAAAGTGCAATGTTCAATTTCATGGATTAGCACCAATTCACATTTTTTAACCTAAAGTAACTAGATTGGGGTTTGTTTTAAGATTCTAGTACTTTCAATTATAGCATTATACTTTTAAGAGGCTTTAGCGGTTCTATCATACCCGTTCGGCTAACGACACTCGACTGACTAGGAGAGCGGTGGGTAAGAGTAGATACCCATTAGACTAACATTTTATAGTCAGTCGCCTTATACCCTCTTTATAGGACAGTTTTGTGAATGAGGCCTACTAACGGTAGACTAACCAATTTTTCTTATATATATTAAATTAACTTTTAATCATAAATATATATAAGATATATTTTAATCTCATTAAAATATTTTAGAATTAATTTTATCTTAATTTTCGCAAATTTTAACTAATTTTTTGAAAATTTTTAATTAATTCTTTAAACCGATTTAATTGGTCTTTTAATTAATCAATTAATTAAATTAATTAAATCTAGGATAGATATTATCAAATTAATCAAATTAATTATCTATCATGGTCCCTATTGTAACGACCGTTTTTCAAAAAAAAAATTGTGAATAGTAACTCCGGCGTGAATAGTAACTCCGGCGTGAATAGTACCCGAGAAATGAAGTAAGCGCTTACCTCGTGATGACGTCGACGATGATGTCGCGATGACGTCGTGATGATGTCGACGATGATGTCGTGATGACGTCGTGAATAGTGTTTTCAAGCCCTATAAATAGAGGGCCAACTTCTTCATTTCAACCCACAACAAACACCAAACAACCTTACGATATCGATGAGTGTTCTGGTGAGGAAAATAGGTCGGGAGGAGTTAGGAGCGAGCGGTAGCTAGTAACGAGGTGCTCGGGAAGTGTTGGAAGAGCGGAACGGGAAACGTGCCAAGGCTTTGCGAAAACGCCAATCTTAATTAAAGAGGGAATACGAAGCAGAGATAAACGATGTAGTCGACTATAATCAGGTGAGTTTCTCACTACATTGTGTGGACGTTATATGTGCTTTACTGTATTTTGTGTGCTTATAAGATGTTGATGAATAGTACCAAGTTGTGAAATATACCTTCCTGTTATAATTGTATGGGTTAGGTTATGATGTGTGTGGGGTCGACGTACTGAGTAATATAGAGATACGTGCAAAATACACTGAGCAGATACGCATGACTCGACGTACAGGGTATGCGCGGCTCTAAATGTTGAGCAGGGGAATTAGATTTACTGAGCAGATACGTATAGGAGGATATAGTCCTGGGTAGAGCATATTATGTGACGTGTGGTTGTATTTTTCCTGTTAGGGGTAAAGTATGTGTAGCTGATATGCTGTGTAGTTGTTGGAACTCACTAAGCCGTGTGCTTATCCTTTCCCTTTTAAATTACCATTTCAGGTTGTACAGGTGAAAATGACGGACAGGCATGACGGGTACACACTGATGCTACTTATGTGGAGACTTATGCGGTGAATTGATGTTTAAATGATTTCTAAATATCTTCAAAATGTTAATTATTGAATAAATTGTTATTTATTTAAATGAAAATGTTTTATTAAAGACCGGGTGTTACAAGTTGGTATCAGAGCCAAGGCTTGAGTGAATCAGACTCACTTGATGGGTTTTGATCTCAAGCTTGAGACTTAAAAGTTTTCTTTGGAAATATTTTTACAAGAAATTATTAGTTGTTTTTCGAGTAAGGGGTTAAATGAATGTTGTTGCAAAGACGCATTGTGTACCGTCAGCCGACGTCAGTGGGGAAAAGGTTAAGTGCTTAGTCTTTGTTGCTATTTCTGTAATATATGTGTGCTTAAATGCCATTAAAGTGTAGGCAGTAGGAACTAAATAGTCCTAGAATTTTTGAGTTGGCCAAGTTGCATGTTCCTTGATAAGTGATATCCATAAGGAAAATCATTTTATGTGAAAAATTTTCTACGACTATGTTCGTAAAACAACCCGGGGTATAGGTGGTAAAATTATCGTGAGAAGTGAATTGGGGACTTCTGGACAAGTTCTGAAACGAACGAGGGTAGGTGTGGAAGATAGTAGTAGAGCTCCTACTATTGAAAGCACAGGATCCGCGTTCGAATCGGGAGTTGGTCGTAAGGAATCCAATACAATGAGGGTATAACTAATTGGTTTATATGCTGATAAACTGTATTTGTCCATTCTATTGGTTGGCAATCATAGAGTTTATTGGGATCAATTAAGACGTTAGAGATTGAGAATCTAGTGACGTTTCATTTCTTAATAATTAAGTAATGAACAGTTGATGTGACTATAGTAGATGAGCTGTGCAAAAGTGACACGTTAAGTCTCTTCGTTACTAAGAAAAGCACAGATAGTGGATGATAAAAAGAAGATGTTGATTGCTAGAATAGTCGATTTTGATTGACTATAAATAAAGTAATGTTATTTAGAGAAGAGCATAAGTCGCAAATTTCATTTCCAGATATGGAGATATATGTGAGGCTTCCAGGTCATCTACAGTTGCTGGTTAACAAGTTTTATATACGAAGTGTGTCAGATGACTGTAGTACGATAATGATGAAGGCTGAGGATGTATGTGAGCGTATCAGCAGAAATTGGGATCCAGTAACTGGATGGCATAACTTGGAAGAAGACATACGTGAACTAAAGCAGTATATAGATGTGAAAAATATACGTACAGATATACGTGTACATGCTAGAAACATACGGTTTTATACGTGGTGTCGTATGTTTGCAGAATTAGAGTTTTATCCATTCCCGTACAAGAGAAGTACATGTATACGGGGTGGACATATAATAACAACTCGTGAGAGTGCAGATGACATAGTGGTGTGGCGTAAGGGTATTCATGTAGGTAGTGAATACTATGAACGAATGTATCATAATAGGCTAGATGTGGCCTATCAGTGTATCATGTACTTAAAATATGTTAGAATATGAAAATAATGAGTTGAGAAAATATTGCTAACTGACCAAGATAACTATCTTGTTAGCATACGTGTGTTGGGTAATAAACTAAGTGAATACCTCTTAAGTAGGTAACTCGTAGGCAAGTAACCGTGGATAAACTGTGTCGGTAGCTGGTTGAATATCTAGTTGATATTAGCTGTGCGGACGAATACGTGAGTATTAAGTGTTGATAACCATGGATATGGTATCCTATGGTGGGTGGAGATTTTGTAGAGGCTGAGCTGATATGAGGATTCTTGGTGTCATGTGGTTGGTTGCAGAGCTGTGCAGTCGTATGTGTGTTAACCGTTAAGCCTTTAGAGCGAAAAGCTGTTTATTCTGTGGGGCCACTTATACTTGTAGTTGGGACCACTTATTAGGTGGGGCTACTAGTATTGTGGTTGGGACCACTTATGCTATGGGGCTACTTGTACTTGTGGTTGAGACCACTTATTCCGTGGGGCCACTGGTAACTTGTAGTTGTGACCATTTATTCTGGGGGTTAATAGTACTTGTGGTTGTGACCACTTATTTAGTGGGGCCACATTTGGTAGGACCACATATGTGTTGTGGATCTTATGAGTAGTAATTGTGGTGGGACCACATACAAGTGTTGTGATGACTTTATTGGCTGGCAGTTCTAACACACATACAGTCGGGTGTCTGGTGAATAGCTGAGCTATTGAGGTTGTGAATAGCAGGGGTTGTGATATGATGTGGAGAACATGTGATTATGATTATACGATGCATAACAAGTACCTTGCATCCATGATGTCAGTATTGTGAGTATATGAGATTACATAACGAGTACTTATTAGTCTCAATAGGTTGGCCTAGTTGATTAGAGGTGGTTAATGTGCCAGTATTGTAATACCCTTTGGGTTTACTAATACAACCGTATTGTGTTGAAATAGAGAATGATTGAGTGGAAGAATGTGTATGTCAACGTTGGAGATTCCGGGGACGGAATCTTATAAAGGGGGAGAGAACTTGTAACGACCGTTTTTCAAAAAAAAAAAAGTGAATAGTAACTCCGGCGTGAATAGTAACTCCGGCGTGAATAGTACCCGAGAAATGAAGTAAGCGCTTACCTCGTGATGACGTCGACGATGATGTCGTGATGACGTCGTGATGATGTCGACGATGATGTCGTGATGACGTCGTGAATAGTGTTTTCAAGCCCTATAAATAGAGGCTCAACTTCTTCATTTCAACCCACAACAAACACCAAACAACTTTACGATATCGATGAGTGTTCTGGTGAGAAAAATAGGTCGGCAGGAGTTAGGAGCGAGCGGTAGCTAGTAACGAGGTGCTCGGGAAGTGTTGGAAGAGCGGAACGGGAAACGTGCCAAGGCTTTGCGAAAACGCCAATCTTAATTAAAGAGGGAATACGAAGCAGAGATAAACGCTGTAGTCGACTATAATCAGGTGAGTTTCTCACTACATTGTGTGGACGTTATATGTGCTTTACTGTATTTTATGTGCTTATAAGATGTTTATAAGATGTTGATGAATAGTACCAAGTTGTGAAATATACATTCCTGTTATAATTGTATGGGTTAGGTTATGATGTGTGTGGGCTCGACGTAACGAGTAATATAGAGATACGTGCTAAATACACTGAGCAGATACGCATGACTCGACGTACAGGGTATGCGCGACTCTAAATGCTGAGCAGGGGAATTAGATTTACTGAGCAGATACGTATAGGAGGATATAGTCCAATATACTGGGTAGAGCATATTATGTGACGTGTGGTTGTATTTTTCCTGTTAGGGGTAAAGTATGTGTAGCTGATATGCTGTGTAGTTGTTGGAACTCACTAAGCCGTGTGCTTATCATTTCCCTTTTAAATTACCATTTCAGGTTGTACAAGTGAAAATGACGGACAGGCATGACGGGTACACACTGATGCTACTTATGTGGAGACTTATGCGGTGAATTGATGTTTAAATGATTTCTAAATATCTTCAAAATGTTAATTATTGAATAAATTGATATTTATTTAAATGAAAATGTTTTATTAAAGACCGGGTGTTACACCTATGGTGATCGAAATTAGCAAGGCACACAAAAGGGTTCAAGTTATTTCAATTATTCCAATTACCAAAAATAACAACATACTTTTATGGCAAGCAAATCAAGCAACCAATAGGGGGGACCAAAGGGGATGGCGGCTAGGGTTAGGAAACCCTAGCCTTGAAATCGACAAGGCCATCTCCAAGGGTTTAATTTTCGCCAAAAACCCTTAGGCACAAAACAATTCATGCAGTTCAAATCAATTCACAAGAAAACAGCCTAAGCTCTGATACCACTGAAGGGTTTCTATGCAATCAATGAACACAAAATATTCCTAAGGTTCACATACAATCCTAATAAGATCTATGTTTTCTTCTATGAAGATTAGAACTAAAAACCTAAAGGATACAATTCAATTCTAAAGAATAATTAGGGAAACCAACCTTTGATCTTATGATCCTTCAAGCAAGCAGCAAAAGAATCCTGCCTCAAATGCAAGTCACACCCAAGTGATGGAAGAATCAGTCCAGCAGAGTAATTCCAGAGAGATGGAGGCATGGGATTTAGGGCACCCAGGGGGTTCCTTATATAGCTTCCTAGGGTTACACCTGAAACCCTAGAAAGCCTCCAAGTGGACAAAGCTTTTGGTCACTTGGACCAGACTCCCCAAAACCCTAATAGGGTTTCGCCAAAACCCTGGAGGCTCCTCCAGGGTGGCACCAACTTTGCCCCAGGTTTTTACCTGGCCAGTTATTCAACTATTGAATAAATGCCAAACCAGTCCCTGCACCTTTTAATTAATTAATTTAATCACTGAATTAAATCCAATTAATTCTAGATTAAATATTAATTAATTATTATAGTTTCTAATTAATATATTAACACTTAAATATATTAATAAACCATGTATATATTTTTTATTGATTTATTATACAATTAATAAATCAAATATTCTCTCTACTGAACTATATATCTATCCTCCATCTATGAGGGCAACCCAAATGGACTTTGCTTTTATTCATAAGATAAATACAATTATAAGTCATGGCTTAGACACCTAATCCAACATATATATATATATATATATATATATATATATATATATATATATATATATATATATATATATATATATATATATATGTATGTATGTATGTATGTATGTATGTATGTATGTATGTATGTATGTATGTATGTATGTATGTATATATATATATATATATATATATATATATATATATATATATATATATATATATATATATATATATATATATATATATATATATGGGAAGGGTTCAAATTAGAACCACTAAAATGTTGAGAACCGTGAAAACTACTAATTCATAGTTTAATAACGTTGTATTTTTTATTTTTAACACTTGGTTTTTATCAAAATAAAATTACCAAACACATAAATATATATATAATTATCATTTCTTTGGTATTAGATATCAATAATGATGTGTTTTAAAGAAAAAAAATTTACGTTATAATATTTACAGTTTAATAACTAGAAATTTTATTATTTTGTGAATAGTGTAAAACGTATTAAAAAATAAAGAAATTTATTAAGTTTGATGTATTTTCACATAATAAACAAGTGTGAAAAAACAAAAAAGACAAAAACAATTCATGATTTTTAATGTGTGAATATTGGTTATTACGGTTCTTAATCTTTTAGCGGTTCTCATTTGAACATTTTCATATATATATATATATATATATATATATATATATATATATATATATATATATATATATATATATATATATATAGAGAGAGAGAGAGAGAAAGAGAGGTTTATTTAAGATCAATAGAATTTCGTTAGACATGAAAACACAATCTTATCTATTTATTTTAGAGATGAAAAAGTAAAAAAAATAAAAAAATAAAAAAAATAATGAAAAAATAAAAAAAGATTTTTTAATAATTTTTGTCACTTTCTTTATAAAAAATGAAAAAATTTAAAATATAAAAAATATAAAAATAAATAAACGTAGTACATTATTCCATGAGATTATTGATTATGATATATAGTATCAAAGGTGTAATATATTCGAACATATTTATTATGTATAACTTTTATAATTTTTGTAGTGTATATTCAAATAAAATATTACTCATATCTGTAATATTTTATTAGAATATTACACAAAATATTAAAAAATGTTATTTTTTTTTTGGATAAAAATGACAAAAATAATATAAAAGCAATTTCTTTTCAAAATTTTCCATTTTATTTATTTATATTTTTTAGATTTTTTTGTTGACACTCGAAATAATTGGTTAGAAATGTGTCTCTATATCTCACAAAATCTCCTTATGTCATATTCTCACAAACACACAAACGAATATAAACTCTATATTTGATAAACACGTATCACAAAAAAAAAATTTATGTGCGTTTCGCGAAAGTAATGCCATTTCTACTTACTGTTTGGAAGTCAGCACATATGATATAAAGATTCCAAGTTAGGCATACACTTTAGGAAGATAAGTCAGATAGCTAAGTTCATAAAGTTGTTTTATGTAATGTAAAATTTCAATTTAGATTAATAATTTCTTATAACAGATTAATTAAGAATATAAACTCATCGTTTTCTATTTAGAACTGTCCGTGTACCATTTTTATAGTTGAATGTGGTTTTGTGATAACGAAATATATGAATCGCACGTGTTTATTTTATTCCATAGTATTGTTAAAATCTATCAATTTATGTTGTTAGTTGGATTCTTGTGAAGGTTATCTCCTCAACCTATTCATGCTGATTTGTTGAAATATTGTTTCACACGGATGTCATATATGTTATATATGTTCTTACTTCTAACTACTTATTTTGGAGTTTTATGCGATAATTAACGTTCTTGATGTTTTCTTGTGACAATTTTTGATCAAGGCAACATTTTTAGAATTGTGTTGCGTTAGATACTTTTGGAGTTTGTTACGTGGGAGAGAGCCAAGTTTGAAGTTTCCTCTTCATGAGATGTGTCTTACTTGGTTATTAATTTATTTAATTCTTAGATATTATGATATTTTATTTAAAAGTTGTAGGATATTTATGATTCTTTCTATAATGATATACATAAAGTTTTATTTGAAAAAATATAAAGTCTTTAGATTCATGGTTTTAGGTTGTGTTTGGCGCACATAAGCTAGCTTAAAAGCTACCTTATTTTTTGAGCTTATTGTATTTTGGCGTTTGGCAAAACCACTAAAGTAGCTTATTATATCTTAAAAAGTAGCTTATAAGCTAGCTTTTCATAAGCTACTTGAAGCTAGCTTATTGAAAAGCTAGCTTATAAGCTAAAAGCTAGCTTTTCAGCTAGCATGCCAAACAGAGCCTAAGTCATTCCGTTCTCCCCTACTCTCTCCCTATTATAGATTTTATATCCTGTAATACATATTTCTTATTATCACTTTTATATACAACAAGTCCATGCCTTGTAGTTTTTCCCCATAAGGGTTTCCACTCATATGTTGTGTTTTTGGTGTTCTTGTTTTGTTTCTTAAGATTAAAATCAGTTTTTAATAAACCCCGTAAAGGGTTCCTCCTAAGCGTTTTTATAGACCTTCTCATCCTATAATTGTCGAAATCCTAATTGATTCCCCCATTTGGCTTCTCTCGATCCTTATAAACATGTTCTTTATAGATCGATGTTCTCCCTTAAACATATACCATATATTAATCGATTTCCATCACGCCTTTCATGAAGTATGGTATTCCTCTTTTAGACCATGACACCGGGTTTTTTTTTATGGTAAGATAAGATGAGAGTATTATTGGCTTAATTTGATCATTGATGATACACCAAATGATTCTGAAAAAAAAAAATTAAACAAACTAATTGTTCTAGAAGAGAGATATTTGGAGTCATCCATAGCCCATGAGATTCCGTTGTTGATTAAAGTATTTTGGAGTTATGTATTATGAGTCTTGCATCGAATGATCCATAATTTTTTGGAAGGTACTACGTACTATTAGAGGCTTTCGTTTTTGGAGGTGTTGATATATTAAGATCCTACCATTCATTCGTCAAAGAAAATAAATTTGAAGATAATGATGCTTATTCAAGCATTTGATCCATAAGTAGGAGTTTTATGATCTTTATTATTCTTTGTACAATTCCATAAATAACGTCATACTAGTCATACTTATTGTAATTCAATTCTCTCCTACTTTCTTTCTATATTGGATTTTTTACCTACTACCTTGTTTCTATTATGGATCTCTATACAAGAAGTCTAGTACCTTGTGAATTTTTCGCACACGGGTTAAAACAAAATTTGTTTTCTTGGTGCTTTTATTTTGCTTCTTGCTTTCATCATATTTACAACAATGTCCATGTTATTCGGATAACATCGACACCACATGTATTTTCAGTTATTATTATTATTATTATTATTATTATTATTATTATTATTATTATTATTATTATTATTATTAACAATAGCATGAGCAGCAACAATGGTAGCATTAATCATAGTACAAGAGTACATTTGGGAATATCCATTTAGCTTAACACATTTTCAACTATAATACTTATGTTTGTTCACAAAAAAAAACTTCGAATTATTTGTTTTGCAAATTAAAATGTATTTTGTTGCATTATCTTAATAATAACACATAAATAACAAATGTTTGAACATAGTTATTAATTCATTGTTTACTTTCGGAAATTAGTATTCAAAGAAAACTTCTAATATAAAGGTATCTTAATTGTTAACGTGCAACTGAAGCAATAACAAATATCTGGATTTTGAAGTATTGGAAAATGAACGTGTTCATGTAAAAAGTAGTAACCTGCTTTCAAAAATAATATTTGAGATCTACAAGGTATATCTTGATCCTTCGGGTGTTTACAGTTGCACAAGTGTGCATGATTTTGTGATCCGTGGAGGAATACGATCTTTGGTTTTTGTTTCCGCTGCATTGTTATTATGCTATCGTATTCCAACAGTCCATGCTTGAATGAACCACCGATGTTATTTTAAGCAAAGAGGTGAAAGTGCATAATTACTATAGCAATGCGGGATTACATGGCTGTGTAACTTCATAAATTACATGGTCGTGTAATCTGATGTGGCATCTCCTGGACATTCCTCAAAGCTGACATGACATCCTAGTAGGCTGAACAAGGTACACGACCATGTAACTTCATAGGCCAACATTACATGGCCGTGTAATGTATGAATGGTCTTCAGGTTCGTTTTGCTATCTCCTTCGTTTCTGCTCTGTTTCTTCTAATTTTTTCTAGGTAGCATCCCAATGTTATTCCAAGCATGATCCAATCCTCAAATGCACCTGCGAAACAACCACAAAACGTGAAAGTAGATTGATCTCGAAAAAATCCCAAAAACATGAAAATATACATGAAGTAGAGTTAAATGCAAGGCCAGAGAGGGTTCTAAGTGTATGGATTAAAGCCTAAAAATACACCTAACATCCTACAACCATGAAAGATAAAAAACAGTAAGTTATGTAAAGCTTAGTGAGTAACTAACATGTCTTTATTCATTTTGTATGTTGTATTAATCCCAACCATCAGAAAAAAGGACACCATTAAATATCAAAATTATAATAACCACACAATGACTACTTCACAATTAAGAATCCAAATGATCTATATATACAATTATCCTCCATAAGAATCTACTAAGAATACTATTCCTCTAGGCATGCCATATAATTCCCATGGAGACGTACCCAATTTCCGGACTTCCCCAACACTTCAATTCAATCCTTGTGGAGATATACTAACTACCATGCATCCGTAATACGTCAATTCAACTCCCATGGAGATATGCCCAACTTTTGGGTATTTACTGAAGGGTTTTCTAGCAAACAATGAACACAAAATACCTATGGTTCACATGCAACCCTAGAAAGATCTATGTTTTCTTCTATGAAGATAATAAACTAATATCTAAAGGCCAACAATAAATTCTAAAGATTAAAACAAGAATTACCAACCTTTGAATCTTGTTCTTGAAGCTAGCAGCAAAAGTATCCTGCCTCAAATGAAAGTCATACCCACAGCAATGGAGAAGACAGTCCAGCAGAGTAATCTTGGTTGAAAAGTGGCGTGAATAATGGGGAGCCAGAGGGTTCCTTTTATAGCCTCCTAGGGTTACACCTGAAACCCTAAGGAGCCTCCAAGTGGGCAAGCCTGTTGACCACTTGGACCAGATCCCTAAACCCTAATTAGGGTTTTCGCCAACCCTAGAGAAGCCTCCAAGGGTGGCGCCACTTTTGGCCCCTGGACTTCTCTTTGCCAGTTATTCAACTATTGAATAAATACAAACTAGTCCTCACACTTTTAATTAATTAATTTAATCACTGAATTAAATCCAATTAATTCTAGATTAAATCTCAATTAATTATTATAGTTTCTAATTAATATATTAACACTTAAATATATTAATAAACCATTTAATTAATTCTATTGATTTATTACACAATTAATAAATCAACCTTTTACTCTACTGAACTCTATCCTGACCTCCAGCTATGAGGGCAACCCAAATGGACTTTGCTTCAATTAACAAGATAAATATAGTTGTAAAGTCATGGCTTAGACACCTAATCCAACAGTCTCCCACTTGGATAAGTCTATGACTTTAATTTATCTTCTGATTAATAAACAACCTGCAGCTTCCTAGAAACTGCTGCCGAACTCTGACCTAGTCAGTTCCGTCCAAAGATAAGTGATCATATGATCCTTCGTCCAACAAGATATTTTCAGACACGAGACATGGATTGAGATCAATCTCTGTCCGATACTCTGTTTCCCGATTTCCGATTCTGCTTATGACTTTCGGACTTCTAATTGAACACATCAATTTAGTCCAGGCTGGCCAGCACTTAAGTCAACTTCAAAATCATCGAGCGGCCTACAAATATCTGTTTCCCATCAGGGTCAAGGAACGAATAAGCTTTGACTCATATGGTTGTGTCTTTTACTTATCAAATCGTACACAACAATGCGTTTTATAACATCGAGTTACCGATGCGTTTCGCATTATCAATGCACAACCGACTCGTGAATTTCAACTCATATGTAATCCATGAAGCAATCTATTGAGCGCGGGTTTATCCAATACTCAAATCTCTATTTCTAAGTACTCATGAACGTTGTAGCAGTCTTACTGCAATGTCTAACTCCTTAGACAATCTACAAACCAATTCACGACAGTCTTTGTTCATACTTACTCCCGAAAAGTATGAGCGACTGTGGACCTTTTGAATAATCAAATTATTCGGGAAGTGAAACATGCAAAATTGAAACTTAAAATCTGACTGATGGCTACTCTTGCCTAATTACCAAGTTTCCACAAGGTAATCACCAGGTCGGATTTTTCATAAACTATTATCGGTTTCTAGATTCCTTTTAAACTATTTAATTCGTGTTATGTATCTATGCCTACTTGACCTTTTACTCTTTCTATGTATTCAAATGTCATACACTTTATTCGATCGGATATCTTTCCGATGATATTTCAATTTTGGTCATACCGTCATTCTCACTAACAACTCCATTCTATGTACTGTGACTTTCCATGGTTCTCGGGATCTTTAGTCCACATGACTGCACCATAAGACTATTTCGAGGTGTTACGATGTGCCAGTGAGCCACACGCGCTCCATCGGAATGCCAACGAAATTCTTTAACCATTAAGTCCTTATTTTAAAAACCTTTTTCAAATTATTATCAACATTCACCCCTAATCATTTTCCAATGATTTCTCACGTATGTACAAAATCCATTAAGTATTCCCAGCCAGGTCATATCCTGAATCTGACTCACTATGCTCTAAGCATTAAGTCATCAAGACATGTTCATGACACTTCTGATCGATCCAGGAAACTTGTTGGATTCGATCTAGTCTTATTCCAAACTCTTTTGGAATCCTAGGATTAGTTGCAATCCTTGTGTCACGACTTTCAATAACTATTTCCTTTCGGAGACTCTTTTCCATGCATCTTGAATCTTATCAAGATCATGCTTACTATAGCCAGGTCAATACTGATGACAACATCTATCTGATATATGTCAATGGATTATGTGAGTACGTTGCACCTTTCATACCTCTCATGCCAAATCATCACACTTTGCAATGACAGGAAACTCCTTTCCTGAGCTATGCATCTTGAGTCTCATCAAGATCATCTTGGCAGAGTTTCGATCTATCTCATAGACGTTTGTAACCACCTGAGCATGCCGTATCTCTATTAAGTCTTTCATAGTGATTTGTCTCTTAACACCAAGTCATTACACTTTGTAATGAAAAGAGACGTTTCCTAGAAGCAGTATGTGACACACATATGGAGATAGATATCAGCAACACTCCCACTGGCTTTGACACGGTTATGGACTATTCACAAAATCCAGAACTTTTGGCACATTTTGAGAATCCAAACCTTTCTGACATCTTAACGGATATCTTTCAGCTCTTTCTCAAAATCCAATCCTTTGGCATATTTTGAGAATCTGAACATCTTTTCTTGCGAGATGCCCATGGGGTAATCCCGGGCCCACGTACCTTTATACTGGCATACTCTTTGTGAGTCCCCATTAGTGTGCCGGTGATCCACACGCGCTCCACTAACGACTTACATTATGCAGTATCCTTTCAGATTTCATCTTCTATTGAGAGTGCTTCTCTCGGAGTCAATTACTTGACTCTGAGTATCGTCTCACTCAACCAGATGTTCTGAAGGTACGTTTCTGTCCATGTTGGTTTCTTTTGATGATTACTCCCACTGGTTCTAAGACCAGTTGTAAAATCAATCAAGCTGTCACATGGACTGTATCTCGTCCTAAAGTTCTCTTAATTGGCAGCAACCGAGCTCACCAATGCTTCCAAGTAGTCGGATTGAAAATCCGTACCAACTATAGTGTTTTACCACTATTTGGTATGTCACCCCGATCATAACTACTTATGACGGTGATCAGTACTACTGGTCAAGAGAAGGTTATGTCAGTATTAAAACAGAAATCTGATTTCTGCTCTAAGCCTAGCGATGACTAAAGGTTATTTCACTTGGCTAATCCTGAACTCATTCAGGACTGTCCCAACTCCCACTGTCTCCTTAGAATATGAGTTCTTTCCAAAAGAGCTCTTTCTTTTCCAGGTACAACGGGATAGCAAGTGAAATGACATTTCTGATTAGGTTCAGGCTAGTCATGATGTTCGGACGAACACTACAAGACCCTGGACCTTTAATGTACAAGTGGGACAATCCCAGCTTTACATTTCAGACAGTGTCTGCAAAACCTACTTAGTCGAAGATGTGGTTAGAATATGGTCTGACTGGTTTAGTATTCAATGTATCGGAAACTGATTTGCAATGTCTCTCATACATTGAGGATCGAACTGTTTCGACCAACGCTCCATCATCTTCCCTAAGACACATTATAACTATAAATGTTCTTGGAAGGAAATAAACTATGAAACATTTTCCCAGTTTATGTTGTCACTCAGGTTCTGTGGGTCTTGTACTTCCTTTGAAGTCCTTGAACTGTTCAAAGATTCAATCTAATCGCTTATTCTGATAAGCGAGGTCATATTCGTCATACCGACTGACAAATATTGTGAAGTACAAACAATTGTGTTCTAGTCGGAGATTCGAGCAATACACAGCAACTGATGTGTTCGTTGCTTCCAATCTCAATCTCTTTTACATCTCTATGTAAACTTATGACTTTGTTAATTCTGTTCAAGACTTGCAATCTTCAGTTGACTCTAAGTCAACTGATTCCAAAATCCTATCCTTTGGATCTTTGGGTGATTCATTTCTTGCCACATGTGCTTTACAAAGAACTTAATCATCATCTGACTCTAAGTCAAATGATTCCAAAGTCCTGTCCAACTGGATCTTTGGTTGATTCATTTCTTAGCACATTAAAAACTCAACTCATCAAGTGACTCTAAGTCAAGTGATTCCAAGGTCCTGTCCAACTGGTCCTTTGGTTGAATTGATTCTTATGACATTTATCTTAACAATCATAAAAGGACACAATTCCTAAAATCCAAACACTTTGGATGCAATCAACATTCAAGTTATTACTAATTCTGCATTCAACACAATCATACAACATTTCAAGGATATTTCAAACAACATGTGTTAAAAGAAAATTGACAATTTTATTAAAACAAAATCCTTGAACAATGTATTATATGATAGACAATGTCATACGCATCTGATAAGCTAATAACATGATTTCAACATCTAACTAAACTCTAAAACTGCATGAGCTTCAGATCCAATCTGAATATGCTCCTATGCAACAACATCCCACATCCTACAGAGTCCATGCATACAGAGCAAATGTGAGAAACACATCCTGTATCAAGGAACTAAGGATCAGGTGTTCTGAGTTTTAAGATATTCCTGATTTGCCAAACTGTTCGGCTTCGGAGCATTTTCCAATCTTTCCGTGACTGTGTCCCACCCTGTGGATTCCCAGTATGAAACATCGAGGAACCGGTACAGACGATCTGGATCATTTCTTGATGTGTCCTTTTACTGGACTCAATCCTGAAGCAGCTGAATCAATGGAACTATGCTTCTCTATGAACGACTCATACATAGTCAACATTGAATGCATATCTATGATTGTCTTATCTGGTTTCCCATCAAAAGGGGACCAAATTTATACAGTTCACTTATGTGTCTCTCAGTCTTGAGAACATGTGAACTGGTGCTACTTCCTGCACACTTCAAACTCTTTGAAGATCTTAGCTCGTCCTTTCTCAACCAGTTCATGGAACTTTTCCACAACTAGCTGTGTTAATTAATCTGACCCTAGGAATTCTAAATTCCTGCGGAAATCGGGGTCAATGGTCAATAGTATTAGGTAACGAACTTTCCTTGACTTAACAATCAAGGAGTCATGCTCATCACAAGCTACTGTGTGACGTCATGCTCTGGGGAGCGGACACTCAGTCAGATATAACTTGCTAGCGAAACAGAGAACTATTCTCTATTTATGAAGCCATACCATTAAGGCCAGTCAGCCTTTCCATATTTAGCAGGTGCATTCTGAAGCTCTCAGAAATGGGTGAGGGAGGAGAGGGAGGAGAATAGACACTTGATTCAGACATCTACAATAAACATAATTTTATAAGTTTAATTAATCCTTTTAAATAATTACCCAATATATTATTTATTAAGGCTAGGACCCAAAATGCCCCAACTATGGTGTGAAGAGGGATGCCGTAATCACAACATAATGGTCATTAAGGTAGATAATACACTTATCATTTTCATCTTATGAAATTCCTAGATCTGTTGAGACACATTGAACTATTCAATGGCATGTTTAGTCTCGGATGTGCCCCACTGTTTGTGACTGGGATGCCGAGGATCACAAACCGGGTGTGAATAACCATGCAAATTAGCTTGGTACTCTCAAAGTCAATTGCTATCTCTAATTAACGTGCCGGTTAACCACACACGCTCCGTTAATAATGACAAAATCGAGAAACCCATTGCAACTCTTTGCGGACCCCTGTTGGCGTGCCGGTAAACCACACACGCTCCACCAACGTTCCACAAGGTGCAATGTGCAATTCCATGGATTAGCACCAATTCACATTTTTTAACCTAAAGTAACTAGATTGGGATTTTGTTCAAGGTTCTAGTACTTTCAATTATAGCATTATACTTTTAAGAGGCTTAGCGGTTCTATCAAACCCGTTCGGCTAACGACACTCGACTGACCAGGAGAGCGGTGGGTAAGAGTGGATACCCATTAGACTAACATTTTATAGTCAGTCGCCTTATACCCTCTTTATAGGACAGTTTTGTGAATGAGGCCTACTAGCGGTAAGACTAACCAATTTTCTTATATATAAATAATTAACTTTTAATTATAAATATATAAGATATATTTTAATCTCATTAAAATATTTTAGATTTAATTTTGTAATAATTTTCGTGAATTTATATATATTTTTCGAAAATTTCAATTAAATCTTTAAGCGATTTAATTTATCTTTTAATTAAAACAATTAATTAAATTAATTAAATCTAGATAGGCATCACAAAATTAATCAAATTAATTACCTATATTAAACCCTAGATTTCGAAATATACATGCCAAGAATAAGGGGTTCCAGTTATTTAATTATCCAATAATTACCAAAACAACAACCAACTATTTAAGGCAGCAAATCAAGCAAATCAGGGGGAATAAAGGGGTGGCGGCTAGGGTTAGGAAACCCTAGCCTAGGCCACGAAATTAAGGCCATCCTAGGTGATGTTCATCGCAAAAAAAAAACACCAAGGCAAAAAGCAATTAAGCAGTTTATATCAATTTCACAAGAAAACAGCCTAAGCTCTGATACCACTGAAGGGTTTTCTAGCAAACAATGAACACAAAATATCTATGGTTCACATGCAACCCTAGAAAGATCTATGTTTTCTTCTATGAAGATAATAAACTAATATCTAAAGGCCAACAATAAATTCTAAAGATTAAAACAAGAATTACCAACCTTTGAATCTTGTTCTTGAAGCTAGCAGCAAAAGTATCCTGCCTCAAATGAAAGTCATACCCACAGCAATGGAGAAGACAGTCCAGCAAAGTAATCTTGGTTGAAAAGTGGCGTGAATAATGGGGAGCCAGAGGGTTCCTTTTATAGCCTCCTAGGGTTACACCTGAAACCCTAAGGAGCCTCCAAGTGGGCAAGCCTGTTGACCACGTGGACCAGATCCCTAAACCCTAATTAGGGTTTTCGCCAACCCTAGAGAAGCCTCCAAGGGTGGCGCCACTTTTGGCCCCTGGACTTCTCTTTGCCAGTTATTCAACTATTGAATAAATACAAACTAGTCCTCACACTTTTAATTAATTAATTTAATCACTGAATTAAATCCAATTAATTCTAGATTAAATCTCAATTAATTATTATAGTTTCTAATTAATATATTAACACTTAAATATATTAATAAACTATTTAATTAATTCTATTGATTTATTACACAATTAATAAATCAACCTTTTACTCTACTGAACTCTATCCTGACCTCCAGCTATGAGGGCAACCCAAATGGACTTTACTTCAATTAACAAGATAAATATAGTTGTAAAGTCATGACTTAGACACCTAATCCAACATTTACTTCATTTCAACTCCCATAAAGATATACTCAACTTTCGAGCATCTGTAAGACTTCAATTCAACTCTCATGGGGGATATTCCCAACTTTTAGGCATCCTCAAGACCCCAATTCAAATTCCATAGAGATATGCCCCATTTCTCAGAATCCTTAAGACTTCAATTTCCATGGTAAGCTGCCTGACTTTAGGGTAATCCACCATAGATGTTTATATTAACAACATGAAACAATGACAATAAACTAGACAACCATACCAATATGTAGTTACATCTTATAGATACTTACATGAGTATTTTATTCTGCAATTACTTCATTTTGGTATGTCGTAAATATTCATTCCATTCCTTATTATTATCTACTAGTAGACGGCATTGGTATAAGAATCTCATAACTACTTTACACAATCACTTTTGTAAGAACTACTATTAATCATTAGTACTATATCATAAACATCACCATGCATATTTAAAAGCTTCTATCTATAAGTATTTTTGTAATTACTAGGTTGATCATCTCACCTCGTTAACTTACAATGCATACAATCCTTTTTAACTATCTACTTTTATCCTTTATAAGTAAGGGAGAAAATTTGAAGGATTTACGCCTTTCCCACATTATTTTACCATTCAAAAGTTTCTACAAATATGGACATATCTCATGTGTGTCCATTTTCAAAGCATTAATATTCTTATGTAAAAACTCAACCATCGAATTATCATGGTTGGAAAATTTCTCATTCTTGATGTTCCTTTTCCTGTTCCAAGCTCCCAAACCTTTGTTTTAAAAGCCATTGGTATCTATGAACATCATAAGACTTCAAACGAAACATAGGAATTCAGTATCCCCTTCTCATGTTTTTTTACGTTTCATAAACACAATCAATTATAGTGTTCTTTATCTTAATTTATGTGGTTGATAGCGTGCTATTACTGTGCTAGAGCGACGCTATAACTTTTAGCGATTAGCAATCGCTGTTTTGAACATTTAGTGGTGGGGTTTTAATGATGACGCTATTAGCATCAAAAAGGCTGCTATTCGCCTTGATTTTATGTTATTTGATACTACTATAGCCGTATAGCGACACTACCACTGTTATTTTGACTTAAGGGCCATTTTTCAAAATTTCTGAAAAAGAATTGAGTTGTTGACTGTGAATGTTTATTGAGGTTATTGTTTTGTGTATATTGCTTATTATAAGATATATTCAGATTAACAAAAAATCAAGTGTTACAGATGAATATAGGACTATATATATTGATTCTATGTAATATAAAAATTGATATACCACTGCTAGAACCGTTATTTCAAATAGCGGCCGGTGACTACTATTTGATTTTGGACCATAATAATTGCCTAGATCTGAATTGACAGCCATAGTAGTGGCTAAACACACCACAACTTCTCCATCTCACTATACCCCTTGGTGTTTTAACCCGTCTTCATGAACAACATAAATTTGGACCATCTATAGAGTTAATGAGCTGTTTATATGTTAATTACATGATATAGAACCTACTAATATCATCAATAACATAAGTTGGGCCATCATGACCTTTACACCAAACTCGACAAACCCTAACGTTACTTCAATCCAATATGATAAGAGAATCAACAATACATTCCTTTAATACTTGATGTTACAGGATCGAGGATGATTGATTCTGGTTTAAAACCCTCAAAAATCAACATATATTGGCCCAAAATCACCCTAAGGTCTTACTCGCATGGACCAAAAATGGATAGAAAAAGAGTTTTAATGAAAAAAATGTGCATGCTTTATGACATAAACATTCTTGACCGATTTAGACTAGTTCAGACCATGCTGAAAATAGCCTTTCAGTTGTTCGTATCGTGCTCCAATTATCCCCCCCCCCCCCCCCCCCCCCCCCCCCCCACACACACACACAAAAAAAAAAGTCTATAATTAGTATTAAATATGAGGTTTTAAGCATGATTTTCTCATACGCCGTCCAATCAACCCAATTTTTTTTAGTTAGTTTTTTTTTACTTGTACAATAATACCCAAATAGTGCATTGTTTCTTCCCCAAATAGCATTCTACTTTGAGAATGTTATTATTCTACATACTTACCTCTTATTTCATCATATAAAAGGTTCACTTGAACTATATTTAATCACTTGAAACAGTTACGAAACTTACCCCCGTACTCTAAAACTTATCACTTAAAAATGTGTACAAACAAAGATACACATTTTTGGTAAATGGTCAAAACGGTCAACACATCATTCCAAAATATAAATTACCATCAATTATTTATCATTTTGAAGCCCTGTAAAGTTTCGGGTGTTACATAAGTTAATACAGTTATATTATATATTCAAGAAAATATTTGTATTGTCTTTTTTTCCCTTATAAAGCAAGAAACAAATCTTTCGATCTACTCCCTTTGAGTAACTGATAGTTAATGTCTAATGAGATGTTCCAGGAAGAGTCTTGGGCGATGGGCACCAAAATCAAAGAACATCGTTTTAAAGTTAAATAATTTTCTTATACATATTTTGTGTTATTTTATTTCTGATTTTTATATATAGTTAGACATGTATACGATTTATATAAAGAAAGATTGCTTGCTACTTTTGGACTCAATCAAATCTTTGGTTGTTTAGATGAGAAGGTTCGTTCAATTTCGCTTGTCATTTTCAGTTTCTTTAGTTAGGTCATTATAAATTGATTGTTCTTACTTCTTAGGGTGGAGATCAATACTCGTTTATCTGAGTTGGGAATATCATTTTCAATTAGGCAAGATGGATATGCCAATTAGTCATAGATCTCAATGCACCTTCAACATTGGAGATCTAGTTGTTGTTTATTCAAACGGCTTAGGCTATGGGGTGTGCAAGACAACCAAGACCACCGCCACGTCACCAAGACATCCTGCCACATCACCAAGACATCCCAGGACACACCCAAGGAAATGCCCCGCCTCCTTATTTAATTTCCACATCGCTTTTTTTAATTAAAAACAATTGTTTTTTTATTGGCCAAGAAAGAGTTTTGGCGTTCCACAAATGTCTCCAAGAAGACGCCAGAGAATGCAAACTGTGGAGAACGCTGGGGGGGGGGGGGGGGGGGGGGGGGAGGGGGTGTAGCCAGCGTCCTCCACTACAAGAAATGTCACCATCTCCGGTGACACGTCATCACCGGAGACTGATGGACCATTAGCAGCGATGTCAACAGCGGCGACAAATGTCAACACCGGCGATAACATAGCGGCGATTTTTAAGCATTAGCGAAGAAACTGTTGCGGCGACCTTTTAGCGACGATTTGTCGCCGGTAAAGGTTTTAGCGACGATTTTTGTCGCCGGTAAAAACTACATACCTTGTAGTGCTCCTTGCTTATGTGGAGGAACGCATGTGGTGCGTTGTGGGCACACCCCACAGCCTTAAAATTAATAGACAATCATCATCCTTAAATATATTTTTAATAGGTGTGATTTGAACGGTGTTGTAACTCAACACATTGGCTAGCGAGTTGCAGACATACGACTTTAAAAATAATAAAAGAATACATACACAATTTGAAAAACAATGTTCACGTTGTGTTGTAAGACATGAAATTTGAATTAAATAATTACGGAAGACATAATTTTTATAAAATCACATGATAAAACTTTTGCCGTCCATCCGATAAGATACGTTGGGTAAACAAGTGACACCGAAGAATTCAAACTATCGAACGTTTCTAAAAAATAAACCGATTTTTTTATTGTACATATAAAACAATCATTGATTGTCAACAAGCTTGAAAACGACTAATTAATAATAATATATTATTTGTGTTGTTAGTTATAGAAAATATATACATAAGCCTTTCACAATCATTTGCTAAAACTAGCAAACAGAAATAAAGTCTGCGTGTACAACAAAAAAATGTCACCAAAACCCGCAACACAATACAATCACGTAATGCATACAACTCGTCTCCAACAATCCAAACAACATTTTATTAATATAAACTTGTATATGTCATTTGCACTACCATAGAAGTTTTTCTTTATATAATCACTGTATAGTTTTGTATCGTAGTAAAGAGATAGAATAACAAATTATTCATGATTCAAAATATTTTTTAATATATAACAAAATCAAGCTAATTAGTGGTTGTGCGTTTAGCATTGTCTTCAACATGCTTATGCCCTTCACCTGGACTTGGGCCTGAACGTGCAACCATGATTAGGCTTCTACCGAGTCTGACTCTTGGGTCAGGGCTCGAAGTCTTTGAAACTTGAACATTGAGGTCATTTCTCTTTTCTATTAATCTTGGATTGGTGAGTTGACGGGCTTTTATTGTTGAGAATGTTGTGTTCATGAGAACGATGAGAAGAAGAATGAGGTAATATTGTTGTCGTCTTGACATGCTTAGATGAGGGAAAGGTTGAAAAAAAGAAACGAGGAAAGGATTCGAGTTTTATGGATGGGTTTTGGCTTGAGTTGAGCGCATGTATATATAGGTGGCAAGGGGTTTTTATTTTTTGTTTTTTCAGAAGAAGGGGAGAGGATCTGGACAAATATATAATGATTGTTAAAAAAAAATATATTATTTAGTTCAGTGTCTTTTCATCAAATAACTATGTGAATATGCACGTTTCTCTATTACGTGCAAACTTATCATTCCATGACGAAGTGATAATATGATATAAAAACCATTCAAGTAACAACATATATAAACCAAGTTATTATATAGATTATGTTTTTAATTTTTATTTTTTTTAGAACGGCAAATTTATTAAACTCCTACTCCTAATCAATTATATTAAACTCCTACTCCTAATCAATTATATAGATTACGTGTTATATACAATTAGATGATAAATGGAATTGATCATATCGTCTATTTAGGATACAATGGTTTGACCTATGAATTTCCAAAGACATGTGAGGCCGCCACCTCTTGGTCATATTGTTTGGTAAAATCCAACCTTGTACGTACCTTAGAAACATCAATTCCTTGTAACAATTAAATTTTGTCTAAATCCTAATATTTTCGTGCACTCTATTAATTATGTTTGATTCTGATTGTGATACAATTGTTCTATATTTTAGAAATTATTAAATTGGTATTCATATTGGAGTTGCAAAATAAAACCAATATATTCAAAAGATGAGAAACTATAAAAAGAAAGTAAAATATTTATCCATTTTCCATGACAAAATTAACTTTTTTGAACGACGAAACGAACTTTTGTTAGAGCAATAAAAAGTTAGTTGCAAAAGATAATAGAGGTATTGGTATTGGAAGCTTGTATACTTTTAATCAAGCATTGTTGCAAAAATGGCAATGGAGATTTGTAGATGATTTAAATGTTTTGTGGGTTAATCCTCTTAAAGCTATTCATGGTGTTGATGCGGGTTGGGATTCAATCGTTGTTGGTTAAGTTGCACGCTAAGCAGTGGTCCACAATTGTGGGGTCAATAAATCAACTTTATGAGAAAGCTATAGTTTTACATATTTATGACCAAAAAAAAGTTGGTAATGATTAACCGGACTATGAACGGATGCTTGGTTAGGAGATGGATATCTTCATGAGAAATTTCCAAGACATTACTTGTTGAAGACCGAAAAAAATTGCGTGAATACAGATCGATTTATGAATGAGACTCGATTTATGAAAGAGACTCGGAACTGGTCTTGGCATCAACCTTTTGGGGCAGCTCTCGGCCTTGATCCTTTTTTATGGAGCCAATCACTTTTGTCATGTGTTGTATAAGTGGTTTTGGTTCCTTATCAATCTCGAGAGTTCACAGTCAAAGCTATTGGGAACCATATTGATGATGGAACTCTTGTAGTGCATAATGCATCAACTAGAAAGAGTAAATGTGTTCCAAAGAAAGCTAATACACTTAATTGGAGAATATGTCTTGATAGGGTGACAACCAAGATAAATCCGTCTATTAGTTTTATTGATATAGATTTGATAAAGTGTCGATTTCCCAAATCCTCATTCGGTTCGACATGATGGTAAGACAGAAAACAATTTTTCAGTGTCTATAAGCACCACATGTTCAAGACTTTCTTCTAGCTATCCTGATTGATGGTCTGGGACAACATATGTTGCATGTGAAATATCGTACTATCAACAGGTATCGTCTCATGATTCCATTATTCCTTGCCGATGATGTATACCCTGTTTGCCCCAAAGCACGTTTGTACACTTTTGGGGGAACACGTTGTACATTGTAGAGAGCTACCCGGCTTGAAGTATTGCCATGATTTGGTCAGGGACGTTCTTTATGACACATTCTGGAGAGCTGGGGTTTCAGTAACGAAAGAAGCACCTGTGAACTTCTTGATTGATCCAGGGGACGGACGATCAACATTACGACTGACTGATGTTCTTTTGTTTAGTTGGATAGGAGGAAAACATGTATGTGTAGATCTAATAAGGGTTTCTCATCTGGTGGGTTAGAGGGGTGGGAGTTTTACCGTGGGGCAAGCAACTACAAAAGCTGCCTCATGCAAAGTGATTAAGCATGCTTAAGCATGCAATGATAATCAACACATATTCATACCTTTTGTGTTTGATACCTTTGGCTTCCTTGCCCCAGAGGTGGTTGAGCTCCTAAAGAGAGTACAACGAGTCATTCACGGTAATGTTATGTCTCTTAGATCGATAGACGTGGTGTTTAAAAGAATAAGTTTTGCTATTCAAAATGGATTAGCAACATAACTTGTTTCCCGTTTGCCCCCAATAATGATGGAAACATTATGGCTTTGCTTTTTATCCATTAGTGAGATGGGAGTGATATTTGGTCCCATGTTGATCGTTGGTGGATTTGAAGCTTCATTTAATTTCTTCAGCTAGAGAGTGGCTCTCTTGGGTGAACTTAGTGAAGTTCTTAATCGTGCAGTAAACATGTTTGGTAGCGGTCTTCTTGAATTCATTCTGGATTATTTGGAGTTTACAAAACTTCTTTAGCATTTAGATCTAAGGAGTAGTGTAAAGATAGTACGTTTGATTGGATAATTTCTCAATCGTTTTATTGGCATTTAAATACAAATTATAGAGTGAAAGTCAATTTGATTTCTTGGTTACAATATATATTTTGGCTATTAATTTTTGGTAATGGTTTTTTCTTTGTTTGTTAACTTGTTGCTAGTAAATAAAAGGGTTAATGTCAAAATTGGTAACTTAATTTTTGGTTCTCAGTTTAAGTTTTAAAATATCATTTAAGCCTTTTATTTATTCCTAAAATGGTCATGGTGACAGTTATGCCTGATTTTGGTCTACTTGGCAGCTGATGTTAGGAATGATTCCCAATCTCATTACAAAAAGAGGTTTGAACTCTTAAATTTTCATAGAATAATCAATGTGAAGCTTTGATTTTCAGTTGATGATCTTTGTCTTTATTGGAACCATCAACGAGAAGCTTCAAGTTTGCAAAATCGGCCCTGAAAGTGAAATTCTAGGTACCCAACTTTCCTAAAACAACCATGTTAAGCTTCAATTTAAAAGTCTTAAGTGTCGATTTCTTGTTATCGGCAAGTAGATGTTAGCTGTGTAAGTTATATATGAGGGAGGTTTTGTCTTAAATCACTTACATTACGGAAGGGGAGTGTGTTTAATGGTTTCTTTGATTTCAAAGAAATGGAATGCTCCGACCTAATAAAGTACCTTTATAGCTTAACCAAGTGAATAGTCGAAAATCTTTATTACACTATTAGAAATAGATATTTGGCAAGAAGCTTGAAGTTGTTGATGTGCGATATAAGTCTCAAACAATGAAAACCCGGTGAAACCATATATCTTGATATAAGTAGTTGATGTGCGATCAATAGTGGTCGCATTTTTAAGTACATTGATCATTTTACTTTAACTTATTGGATTGTATTGCATATGAAACCATTTATCTTGACATAATGAAATTGATGGGAGTAGCGGGGAACAAGATGAGGTGATGATGATTGTGAGTATTAAGAGGATGATGAGGATGCATTGTTTGATGATTTTGATCATGAAAAGGATGATGGTGATGATTATGATGATTTATCCGATGATTGACCTATGGAACATGAAATTGATGAGGAAAAATAACAAGCAATGCAAGCCATGAGGATCTATTCTTAAATGTATTATCTACAAATACCAATGGTAATGGAAATGTAGCAAGTAAAATTTTTCCTACACATAATCCTATAGTAGAATGGAAGATAATGATACTTATTTGTGACATGCGTTTTAAAGACATAGATCAACTAAGGAACTTGCTTACAAAATTCTCGGTCGCGAATGAATACGATATGCATTATGAGACCAAAGATAAATGTCAAGTACTTGTTTGTTGTAGGATACTAATAGAAGATGAGAAATAACATCCATATTTATATATAACTTTTTAATGCTATGCTTTTAAAATAGTGCTTGACATATTGTCATATATATTCTAAAAAATTATCCTAAACAAAAACTTTTGTACACTTTTTCAAAGTTGGGTGTTACCAAATCTATATCATATAAATAACCATAGCAAAGCAAATAAGAATTTACAAGATTAAACTAAAGGAACATAAAAAAGTTACACTCCATCTATCTTAATGTGGCTTCTAGCAGTCTACAATCATCTTCTAATCCATTGGGTATGACCTGAGATACATAGCATAAACAAACAAACGTAAGAGTATAGAGTCTCGTGAGCTACATGAGTTTGGACAAGAAACCTTTTAAATGGTAGTAATCGCATTAAATGGACAGGTGGACATCTAAAAACGTAAGATTAAAAATGTTCCTCAACGCGTTTTGTGGTTTTTACCTTATGCATCGTGTTCCTTACGATGATCCTTTTAATATTGTTCCCTTATTCACTGGGTACGTCACTTACCTCCTTGGATTTGTTGCGTTTCTTGAAGTCTCGTTCTCTCATTTTTTTTTACAAAAATTGTGCGTCGCGTGACCTTTCTAGTTACATACCATGTACAACAATTACAACAACTTACTTTATTGAATACCATCATTATAGCAACTTACTATGACCAGGCCTCATTTGACAACTTTTCCAACTTTTGTCAACTTCCAAATTAACAACTTTTCCCTTTTTTGACAACTTTTCCAACTTTTGTCAACTTCCGAATTATGGACCATTTTAACCAAAAACTCATATGAAATGCTCAAAACACATATCTTTAACATATAACAACTTTGTTAAATATCATAACTTAAAGTCAAGATCGATTTCATGCCAAATGACCAAATTTCACTTATGGTCGGTTTACCTTTTTAGAATTGACATTGTAAAGTCTAATCTATATACATCAAGTTAATATATATATATATATATATATATATATATATATATATATATATATATATATATATATATATATATATATATATATATATATATATATATATATATATATATATATATATATATAATTTTATATTATCACCTTTATCATTGTCAAGAATAATTACACTTCCAAATTATTCACTTACTTCTAAATTATAAACATCCAAAATTTTGGATGTTACAAATATCTACCCCTTAAAAGGTTTTCCTCCTCAAAATCACTAGTATAACTGAAATGGGGTCAAGCTGCACTTACAAGATATTACTTGTATAATCAAGACTACTTCTTGTGAATTTCTTCACCTCAAACCTTTAATTGGGGTTGACTAGTCATTATAGTGACCTTATTTTAATCAATCAACTCCTTTTGATTCATCCTCTTGAAACCTTGATGTTTATCTTTCCCTTTTACCAAACTCTAAAAATTAGTTTTTGTTAACTCTCAATAGTGTTTAAACATTACTTCCTTCCCTTTTTCATTTGAATTCGACATACTTAATACACTTTAACTTCTTAAGACTTCCTTTCTTGATAATTCAACTTTTACACTCTTAAGTCTTGAAGACCTTCTAGGTATTTCTTGTTACTTGTACACCTTCCTTCTTACTCTTAGATTCATTTTTAAATCAAATTTGGTTTCCATCATCACTCGAGTAGAAAGGTTACTTTAGTGTTATTTCATATGATTATTCAAACAACATTTGGATACCACCTTTCTTAAGCCTTGCCCATTACTTTATTCTTCTTGTACACTTTGTTATTTTTCATTTTCATAGGTATCTTCTTTTAGCATTTCTTGAACTTTGCCTCTTAAGTATCTCTTTATTAAAAGTTTATACTTGTTATTGGATTACATACTTACTCACAAAACAAGTTCTAAGAACTTCTTACTTCCTCACTTGATTTTTTTTTTGTACTCTATATCATTACGATTTGGATAAATTCCACTATTTTGTACTACAATTACATGTCTTTGATGTTTTATTCTCTCTTCTTTCAACCTCCTCATTTAGGCCAACTTATACAAATTAATCACCTCTATGATTAAGTGTTTTTATTCGATCATATCTAACCCTTAAAAGGAAATAAGGGACATTTTGTTTTAAGGTCCAATTCACTAATGCATATTCTTATTGACATCTATTACTTCTTTATTATTCACATTGTTATTTCTTGAAATTAGTGCTTCTTGATTTTGGGGTAAATGCAAGATATAAAAACGCACTGCAATTTATTTGTCTACTATAGAATTCTACTTTCATTTCGCTTTGACAAGTGTGGTTGGTTATTTAATCAATTTCATATCACACGTGTGAATATATGTTTACAAGGATGATGTTCGATTAAACAAACTCAAAAAGCTCATTGACTATTCCTACATCCATGTAGCTTTTTATTGCCTTTTTCATATTTATTTAATCAACAGATATTGTATTTTTAAAACCATTTTCCTAAATAGTTACATTTAGTGTATATTTTCTTATGTATACTGCATTGTTAATTTGTTGTTATTAAAATGTTAAGTTGTTATTGTTGTGCAACCTTATACAATAAACATTGCAAATAAGATATTCGTGGTATAAAGCAAGTCTTGTAAAGGTCCTTCCAAATCATGCCTCGCATGTGATGAATTCTACGAGAGCAATTCCATTCATGTTCCATTTCTTGCAAGTTTCTGCCCTAACATTTTCTTGCAATTGAAGTTGAAATGCCTTTATGTAAATTTTGAAATCACCCTTGTGATAGGGACAGGTTTTGGGGCCAAGGTGATGAAGCCATCTGTTGCCAAGCATGAGAAAATGTGATGTGTTGGGACCTAATAAGAATGAAGTGTGTATACGATGTATTTTCATTGTTTTTGTGGTTATAATGTTTAAAGTAGAGGATGTTATAGTTTTTGTTGTAAGGCTAGCTAAAGCTCATATCTTTGTTGTTTTTAATGATGAAAAAGAGTAAAAATATTGACTGTGGTGGTTGCAGTAGTAAAAAGTTGACCTTGATTTTTATTAGTGTCAAAAGGCTAAGAATGTTGAATTTGATGTATAGATAAGCACAGAAGGGCTTAAGGTAGACAAAATATTTATTTATGTTTTGGGAAAAACACAATTTTCTACTTTAGCTTGACGAAATCATTTATTTCATAGGAAAAGATTGCTTGTTGATGTTATAACGGTGAATGCTGGTATGTAAACTTTTTTATGTAGTTTTAACTCAAAGCTGTCATCTTGGAAGGCAAAATTGTTATCTTTTGGGGGCCGAGTTACTCTCATAAAAGCTGTTTTGGGTAGTCTCCCTAACTACTATTTCTCCCATGTTTAAGGCCCAGATGGAGCTCTTGAGACTTTAGAGCGTATTAGAAGACGGTTCTTATGGGGCGGGGATGATGAAAAAAGGAAGATGTGTTGGGTCTCGTGGGACAAACTGACAAAGTGGTTGCTGCGAAAGAAAATAACGGCCTTGGGGTTGGTTCACTAAAAGCTCTTAATATGGGTCTCATAGTTAAATGGTGGTGGCGACTTAGGTGCTCTTCGGTGGCTCTATGGAGTAGTATGGTAATTGGAATTCATAATTTGACAAATAAACCTCCCAAATGTATTTCTAATAAAACGTTTTCAGGAGTTTGGAATAATATTCCAGGGGCGGTTAAGTGTCTTGGGAAATCGGGGATCAATTTCAATCAAATACTCAAGAAGGAGGTCGGATCTAACTTGTGGAAATGCGATTTAGCCCCGGACGAGATCTATTCGATGAGTCTCTTAAGATGTAAATTAGACAATATGCACTCAATGCTCAATACCGGTTCTAATATCATGTGGTCGAGGGTTGTCCCGATTAAGGTGACTTGCTTTATTTGGAGGGCGGTGATGGACGGGTTGCCTACCTTAGAAGCTTTAAGTCGTAGGGGTATTAACATTCCCTCAATGATGTGTAGTGTATGTAACCTCGAAGTTGAAACCTGGGATCATGTCTTGGTTGGTTGTCGGATGGCTAAAAAGGTTTGGGATCTAGTTCTAAATTGGTGTGAATTAAATCGGACTGGAATTTCCAAGGTAGATGATCTCCTCAATTGGGCCGTAGCATGGGGTAGGTGTCCGAAAAAACGCCAATTACTCAATTGTATATTGTATGGTTCGCTTTGGTGTATTTGGAAGGCCCGTAATGATAAGGTGTTCGGTAACATAATTATGTCCCCTCAATTCGTTTTTGATCAAATCAAGGCTTTGGTATTCACTTGGAGAAGACATAGAGGCAGGTGTAGTAAACTTAGCTGGACTGGTTGGTCTTTTGCTCCTTTTTGTGTTTGGTGTACTAAACATTTCTTTTGTGGGGGGTTTAGCTGGTATCTCGCTGGCTTACCTGCTTTTTCTTGTATGCTTTCTTTTATTTATGATATCATTTGCCGTTTCCAAAAAAATATAGCTACGGTTCATTAAAAGTATGCCTTATTGAATGGTGATTTCAAATGGTGATTGCTATTATGTAAACTTCTCTCATTTAAGGCTAAACAGATGTATAAGAGGCATGGTAGTTATATGGTAATTGTACTCGCATGTAGTTTTCCTTTTATAAGCTTGCCATCGTGACATGGCATATCAATAAACGCTATGGCCGGACCAAGTGGTTGTTCAACATCAAAAAGTTACCAAATTCAGCCATTAACCCATCGAGTGGTGAAATTATTATGGAAATGTTGAGAGAAACACATGCAAGGCTGGTAGATTTACTTTTGTATTGATGTGGTGCTTTCTTTTCCATTTTGTACTCTTTTTGTACTCTGTTTTGCTTTGGCCCTGCGTGTTAGCTTCTTGCTCTCGCTGGTGTCTTTTATATTATACTATTCGCTGTTTCCAAAAAAAATTTATGATTTAAAGTTTATTTCTTTTCATTATTTTTATAGGTGCAAACCCTCGCAGTACCCGAGGATAAGAGATTAAATTGTATATGGTAGGATATAACTGTAAATGATGGATTAAACATTTGTTCAAAACATTCTAATTTAAGCCCATTGATTGCATTTGAGTTTTGTTCATCTATGTTATGAAATTTATTTATATGGATAAAGAATTTTAGAATGGTTTAGTGGTAGAACTGAAACTTGAGACGAGATGACTATAAAGATGTTAATGGTTGGATCATGAATGATTTTATGAACAATATAAATTCTTGGTTCCAAATCATTATGAGTCCATATATGCATCATCACAAACTTTTGAGGTACTTCTTGTGATTTATAATTTGGATAATGACTTAAAATGGTAACGAAGTTTTAAAATATACAAAAAACACCATTAAACATTCAATTGTGCACAAAACACCATTAAAGTATACATTTTGCATACATTACACCATCAAAGTTGATCAGCTAATGCCGGTGTACCCAAAGTCAAATGTCAACAAACAGATAACTTTGATGGTGTAATGTATACAAAATATATACTTTGATGGTATAATGTATACAAAATGTATACATTGATGGTGTTTTGTGCACAAATGAAAGTTTAATGGTGTTTTTGTATATTTTCAAAAATTCATTACCCTTTTAAGTCATTATCCTTTTATAATTTGTATATGTTCATGTGTTTCTAACTCAGGATAAACTTTATTATTCTTTTAGAAGATAATTTTTTTTCTAATGTATATGATAGTTTTAAGTAAGAAATTTACATACATAAAGGAATCGTACAATTTAACTTAAATATTTAAAAAAACATAACGATTTCAATTTTGCAATAAAAATTTGTTCCCCGCTGCATTACACGGGTATAAAACTAGTATTCATAATCGAATAATACACTCTCGCTAAATTCAAAAGGTTGCAGGTGAAGTTTATATGCAGACATCAAACCTCTATGAGAGGTAGGGAGGTTGTTTCAATCGATAACCTCTAAGATAAGAAGAAAAACATGGACTCTCTATAATCTACTCCAAAACGTCAACCATAATGGATAAAAAATTGTGGTATATGACAATAGTAGTAGATATATACGGGTATCACGGCTGTAATTAAGACCTTTGGGAATGGGTATCACGGATGGACCGTGATGGACATGGTGGCACCCATCACGGCGTGCACACCGCCCCGTGCTACCGTGATGGACCGTGTTCGTGGTCTTCCGTGGTTCGGTTTACGCTCCATCACGAGGAAAGGAGCCGTTCAACGGCAAGAAATTTAAAAAAAATTTACCTTTTTTTATTTACAATTTTACACACACACACACACATATATATATATATATATATATATATATATATATATATATATATATATATATATATATATATATACACATCATTTTGACAACACTTTACACATATATTCTTCATCTTTTTAACCTCAAACACAAAAAAATTCAAACTTCTTTTGCAATGGAACAAAATCCAAACACCCCACCTTCAAACCAAAACCGCGAGTATGATCCGTTCGGATTAAGCTCGACCCCGCGTCAATACCCGAATCTTGAATCGCCCCGCGGTGGTTTTATGAATTTACTTCAAGGCGGGTCTCCGATCGCACAACCACCACTTTTTCAACAACCATATCCGCCATTCAACCCATATCAACAATTTCAACCCTCGTTTCTGTAAGAACCCGCGAAAAGTTGTAAAAGGGTAAAACGGTCTTTTGACACGTTATAAGACTATTATGTAAGATAACATGTATTATGTAAAATAATAATATAAGAAATAAAAGTTTATATGAAATATGGAGTTTTACCGCATGAATAGTGAAATTTGACGAAAAAGGGCAAAATGGTCATTTGACATGAAAATTACCAAATTGTCAAGAAAATGTCAAGTTAGAAGTTAATGGAAACTTGGTTGCAAAGTTATGGGTCTTAGGACCATTTTTGAATGAAAGTTGAGATTTAAGGGACCAAAGTGTAAATAACTTATAAAACTTTAAATATAAATGATATATGAGAGTTATCCTCTCATAATCAAGAAGCCAGTAGAAGTTTTCAGAAGGCACGAGAGAGAGCTAGAGAGAACGAGAGGAAGACCACGGGGGAGATCAAGGAATTGCCAAGAAATCAAGAAAAGGTTGGAATTGGTGATTCCAAAGTAAACAATGTAAGATTTCCTTTGTTTTAACCTAGGTTTTTGGGTGTGGTCTTGATTTGGTTCTTGGGTTGAATTGAAACTGAAATTTCAGTTATCAATCATGTGGTTTAAGTGACTAATACTTCCAATAAGTCATTAGTTAAGAACTTAACTCAAAAACATGGAAGTAGATTGCTATTCTTGAGAATTGGCAATTTTGGTCAAGAACTTTAATTCCTGCATTTGATTTGTTGAAGTGATTTTAATGTATTAAAACCTTGTTATAATGGAGGGTTTTAGTCAAGGAAAAAACCCCATATGATTAAGAACTAGATTAAGGACTTAAAATGTCAAAACTGCATGCTACAGTGCACAAATCGCGACTGATCAGGAGCCTGCCCAGGCGCTAGGCACAGTGCGCCCAGGATCAGGGCGGGGTGCGCCCAGGCGCAGTGCGCCCATAGCCTGGCGCAGTGCGCCTCCAGACAGGGACCAAAATGTTAGAAATTTCAAAAGTTAGAAACCATAGCTAGACATGTCCGTTTGGTCTGAAATTTTCGCCATAGCCTTAAAATGGTATGAAAACATATCGGAAAGTGTCAAATCCGTAATCCGACCTTGCGGAAAAGTCACTGTAGCGGCAGTGGCTAAACTTCAAGTTTATGTCAAAACTTGATTTTTGGAATTTGAGCTAGACTTGTCCAATGAACTCCAAATTTGAAACACAAGTCTAATATGGCCTAAGATTTTATGGAAAAGTGTCGGAACTGAAATACGACCCCTCAGGGGTACTGTAGCAAAATACGCGTATTTCGGAGAAAACTATAAAACGAGTTTATTAATGGTTATACATTTATTATAACCTAGAGTTGAGACGTATGAGACCTTAGAACTATAGAGTCAGTTGTAGTATGTATTTATTGAGTATTTATATATGATACTTGTATAGATGGTGCTTCAAATACTGTTGAGCACGGAAAAGGAAAAGGAGTACGAGAAGCTTAGAAACTTGTAGCTACATCAAGGTGAGTTTTATGAGGATTTTTCTAGTACATATGAAAATGATATTTTTTCAGAAAATGAGATTTCCAAATATTTGCAAATTCTAAGGTTTGGAAATAGTTTTGAAAGTAGCTCTAAGAGCTAAGTGTTTAAAAGAGATTTTAAAGAAGTTCAGTATTTAAAGAAGTATAGTTTATAAAGTTTTAAAAGAAGCTCCACACATGAGCTAAAGATGTTGAGATTAGTTTTAAAGATATTTTTGATTATGAGTCTAAAAGTTTATGAGTTGAGTTATTTATAAATTGTGTCCCATTTTGACCAATTTAAGATGTAATGAGATAATAATTAAAGGAAGAAAGAAGAAAGAGTTAGTTGTCCGGATTAGGATCACCCACATAATCGGGGGATCAGAAGACACTACTGGGATGGTACCTCCCGTCGCGAAGTAGTGGTCTAGTTTAGTATACCCTTGTGCTTGAATCCGTTCCAAGTCACAAAGGGGAGACAGAATGAGCATAACCAAGCGGACGGATATGTTCTGTCCCGCGAGGGGAGCTAGTTGAATGAATTAAATTAAAATAATTCATGAGTTTCAGTTGGTCACAACTACATGAGAAAGAAAGCAGTTTTAAAGAAAGAAAGAAAGCAGTTTCAAAGAATTAAAACAGTTTTAAAGTAAGAAGCCGTTTTTGAGAAAGAAAATGTTTTTAAGTTTTAATTACAGAAAAGCAAAGAGATTTGAGACTTATTTTGAAAATAAGGTTTCAGCAGTTTATCAGTTTTACTTATTATTAGTTCAAGTTTTAGACAGAAAAGTTTTGGGTCTAAACCCATATTACTCACGAGGCTTTATGTCTCACGTATATTGTTTTTAAATGCTATGTACTTAGGTGAAAGGAGCAGAAGTTGAAGTGGGACCAATGTGTATACAGTAAGTTTAAATTATGGTTTTCTGTATTGAGTCTGTAATACCCTTTCAGAATAAAGTTTGTAAAAAAAAATTTTAAGTGACTATTTCTTAGTCACGTTTTGTAATATAAACGGTATTTGAATACGGTTTGAGAAAGGGGTGTTACAGTTTTGGTATCAGAGCCATAGTTTAAGCGAACTAAGTGTCAGTACTTGAACCTAGACTTAAACTATGTAGGAGTTAAGTAAAGTACATACTTGAGTATGATGTTGAAAATAAGTAGAGATAGAAGTAAATTCATTACAGTGGAACATGAGTCCTGGTGGTAAACTGAAAGAAAATGTGTATAGGTGGTTATAATAATATGGGCCCATACTATCATAACCACAGGATATATATTTGAGTTTGGTAGAACCACACAGGAATTATGTGAAGCTGTAAGGGATACGTGTAGGAGGTTTGAGGGGTATAGATTCAGTATACCTATGGAAGAAAATCCAGTATGACTAGAAATACTACAATATAAAAGAAAAAAAAGTGTTAAAGATGAAGTAACAAATACGAAGTATGTAGCGGGGAAAACCCCATACCTTATATGAATCAGTATAAAGTGTATGTAATAAAATATTAGAAAATATGAGTAAAGAGCACTGAAAATAAGATGACAAGAATAAAAAGGTAATTATGAAGAAAAATGCAAATTTGTGGTTATGATAACCACCGTATAATATGAGAAATAACGTAAAGTAAGACAGGGATCAGTAAAAGAGACATGGCCAGATTGTATAAATGTACGGAAAATGTTAATAGAAGTAATGAAGTATATAGTACAGCTATAAAATAAAGAGTATAACTGAAAATTTCAGTTGTCTAACGGAAATGAACTATGATTATAAGAATAAAAATAAGAAAATGTCACTACGGTGACCAAAGAAAGAAAGATTGGAAAAGAATGTGAGTACATATATATGAATTAAATTCATATAAGAAAGAAGAATGAAAACATTTAAGCAAAAAGAGTAAAAAGAAGTGAGTTAGATAAACCCAATTGAAGTATAAATATTAAGAAGTAGTATGATGTGTTGTTCATGGACAACCAAGAAATGAAAGTATGTATATAAAAGTTGTGAGTAAGTAAGATAGTATAAAATGAAAGCAAAATACTTAACCAAGTATTAGAAGAGAAATCAAAGACAGAAATAAAAATATAAGAAATGGGAAGTTGTGACTTCCAAACTTGAAAGTAATATGACAAATAAAGATACCTAATAGTTGAAGCAAATAACTAAGTTTGAAATGTATTATAGTGAGCAATATAACAAAGTAAGTTATTTGAATGAGAAATTAATAAAATTTGTTAAAGACTATGAGTATGTTGCATTTTTATAATGCAAGAGAATGAGTTGAGAAAATAGAGACTGAATGCCTAATCAAATGTTAGATGAACAGTTAAAGATAATACAGATAATGATGACACTGAGAAAAATATAAAGACAGTTATTAAAGAAATGGTCATTTGAAATCAGATTTAGTGACCATATAAATATGAAATAAGAAGAATTGAGAATGATAAAAGTATAACCGAAAGAATGTGAGAAAATGACTGAGAGTCACAAACAATAGGAGATAAAGAATAAAAGCAAATATCTGGATAAGTATTAGACAAAGAGTCAAATATGATATAAAGAGTAAAAGTGTATATCCAGATAAGTGTCAGTTAAAGAGCTAAAACAAAGAGACAAGAAGTTACTACTTCTAAGAAGAAGTGACGGGTAAAAGTAGCCAAAGAATAGAGAAATGATCAGTATATGACTAGTAACTATAAAAAAATGTATAGTGTGTATCGCTTTAAGATACATAAAAATAAAGAGAGTAAAGAAATGAAACTTAAATAAAAGAACAATGCAATGTGTTGGGCATATAGTCTTATGAAACATAGAGATAAATGGTAAAAAGAATAATAAAAGAAATTCTGGGTATCGAACCTAGAAAGTTATAAGTAAAAATATATGAGATATAAAGACTAATTGTTAATAAAAAAAATTGAGGTAATCTATATGATTATGAAGGTAGTGTATGTTTAATACATATAATGAGATAAAACAAGAAATTGTTGAGACAGAAATGTCAGTTTTTATTGAAATATGATTACAGTGCAGTTAAGATAAAAAGAGAAGTAAAAGTTATGTTGGCATTAGCCATAGCAAGTAAAGAGTAAGCAAGAGATAGAGTGCTAAACTAGGCGTCAGTGTGAGAAATAAGAACTACAAGAAAATACTAAAACATAAGTAACAAAATGAATGGTACATGAGGTACCTAAGAAGATAAGAGGTGTACTCATAAGAGTACTGTAAGAAAGCTGAGAAATGAAAAGGACAAGATTATAGTAGAAAGTATAATGAGTAAAAGAGATTGAAATCTCCTAAATTATAAAAAAAAATATGGAAGAGGTATTTAGATCGTTAATATGTCGAAAGATAAAAAATAATATAAATGAAGAGTGATACAAGACATGTATTTATAAAAGTAATACATGCAAGCAACAAGATGATAAGAGAATGTATGAAAACTAGTAGTAAAGACAAAGAAAAGTTTAGTAGTAATTATAGCAACACCTTGGATACAAAAGGTTTTGCTTATAAAAAAAAGAGATAGAAAAATTTCTTGAGAATTAAAGATGAAAGATAAGACAAAAGAAGCAAGAATAACAATTGACTTTTGAAGAGTCAATTCTTCTAGTATATATACATATAAGAAGTTGTAAAGCTTCTAAAGGAATTATATAAAGATAATATGAGATTTAAGTCTAATGACAAGAAAGAAGTAATTAGAAATGTAGATTGACTGTTGGAAAGTCAATTTTCTATAATAAAGTATGAAGTGATAGAACTTCTAAAATAAGAGAGAGAAAGTAAATTTAAAATATGAAATTTACTCAAGTAAGAAAAATAAGTAAAAGCTTTTATTACATTAAAAGAGAAGTCGAGTAATGCGTCTGTCCTTATATTACTAGATGGGACAGAAGATTTTGAAGTAGACAGCAATGTCTCACATAGAGGGCTTAGCTGTGTGTAGATGCAGAGGAGTAAGAGTATAGCATATGTTCCCAGATAGTTGAAAGCCCTAGAAATAAAGTATATTACCTATGATATAGAGCTAGTAGCGATAGTATTTGCCTTGAAAATTTAGAGGCATTACCTGTATGGAACAAAGCGCAAGCTACTCACTGATCACAAGAGTTTGCAGTATGTGTTCACTCAAATAGAGTTGAACATAAGACAGAAAAGATAGTTAGAATTGATCAGTGATTATGTTTGCGAGATTGTATACCATTCAGGCAAGCAAGTATAGCAGCAGATGCATTGAGTAGAAAAGTTCCAGAGAAAAGAATCAATGCAAGATTTATACGTGTAGAACTAGTGTCCAGTATTATAGAACAGATTAAAGTAATCCAACAAAAAAAAAAGTTGGAAAAAGCATAGACTTGAAAGATGAGAAACGAGGAAGACATGCAGTTTGAGATAAGTAGACAAGAGTTCAAGATTTCCAGAACCCGCATTTGGGTGCCGAAAGCAGGAGATTTGAGAAAGTTGATTTTAGAAGAGTCATATAAGTTCAAGTTTAAAGTTAAGAAAAGTACGTCTTCAAGTGTGTCACTTGCGCACAAGTCAAGGTGGAACATCAGGTCCCGCATGGAGATGCTCAGTCATTGCACATTCCAGCCGGAAAGTGGGAAGATGTAACTATGGATTTTATTGTTGGGTTACCAAGAACGAGAAGAGGTTATGATAGTATATGGGTCATAGTGGACCGGTTGACCAAGAGTGCACTATTTCTAGCCATAAAAGAAACTACTCCATTGGAGCAGTTAGCCCAGCTATATATAGATGAAGTGTTAAGAAGATATGGTGCACCGTTGTCTATCGTGTCAGACAGAGACCCCAGATTTACCTCTAACTTTTGGAGAGACTTACAAGAGAAAATGGGGACGAAAATCCAGCTAAGTACAGCGTATCATCCACAAACGGATGGTCAGAGTGAACTAACAATTCAGACAGTAGAAGATATGCTACGATCATGCGTGATGGATTTTGGAGGTAGTTGGGATGAACACTTGCTTTTAGTAGAGCTTGCATATAACAACAGCTACCATTCTAGCATTAAAATGCCACCTTTTGAGGCATTGTATGGTAGAAAGTGTAGAAATCCTTTATGCTGGTCAGAGGCGGGTGAGACGAAGCTTACAGGGCCAGAGATTGTTAGAGTAACTAATGAGAAAATTGGAGTAATTCAAGCCAACATGAAAGCAGCACAACATCGGCAAAAGAGTTACTTAAATCTAAAGAAGAGACCGTTTGACTTGCAAGAAGGAGATTTGGTGATGATCAAAGTGTCGCCATGGAAAGGAGTGGTCAGATTTGGCAAGATAGGAAAGCTGAGTCCAAGATACATTGGACCTTTTAGAATCCTGAAGAGAGTTGGGTTACAGGCGTTCAAGCTGGAATTACCACCAGAACTCAGCGGAATACATGATACCTTTCATGTATGCTACTTGAAAAAGTATTTTGGTAATGAAGAGCTAGTAATACCGTATACCGACCTAAGAGTGGAGACTCCTAGCAAACTGATTGAGGAACCTGAAGCGATTCTAGAGATGCAGACTAAGAAGCTAAGGAATAAGGAGATTAACCTTGTACTAGTCAAGTAGAAGCACCCATTAGGGTCAAACCTAACTTGGGAGACGCTAGAAGAAATGAAGAGAAGATATCCGAATTTCACAGATTACGAAAAGATTCCGAGGACGGAATCCGCTTAAGGAGGAGTGACTGTAAGAACCCGCGAAAAGTTGTAAAAGGGTAAAACGGTCTTTTGACACGTTATAAGACTATTATGTAAGATAACATGTATTATGTAAAATAATAATATAAGAAATAAAAGTTTATATGAAATATGGAGTTTTACCGCATGAATAGTGAAATTTGACCAAAAAGGGCAAAATGGTCATTTGACATGAAAGTTACCAAATTGTCAAGAAAATGTCAAGTTAGAAGTTAATGGAAACTTGGTTGCAAAGTTATGGGTCTTAGGACCATTTTTGAATGAAAGTTGAGATTTAAGGGACCAAAGTGTAAATAACTTATAAAACTTTAAATATAAATGATATATGAGAGTTATCCTCTCATAATCAAGAAGCCAGTAGAAGTTTTCAGAAGGCACGAGAGAGAGCTAGAGAGAACGAGAGGAAGACCACGGGGGAGATCAAGGAATTGCCAAGAAATCAAGAAAAGGTTGGAATTGGTGATTCCAAAGTAAACAAGGTAAGATTTCCTTTGTTTTAACCTAGGTTTTTGGGTGTGTTCTTGATTTGGTTCTTGGGTTGAATTGAAACTGAAATTTCAGTTATCAATCATGTGGTTTAAGTGACTAATACTTCCAATAAGTCATTAGTTAAGAACTTAACTCAAAAACATGGAAGTAGATTGCTATTCTTGAGAATTGGCAATTTTGGTCAAGAACTTTAATTCCTGCATTTGATTTGTTGAAGTGATTTTAATGTATTAAAACCTTGTTATAATGGAGGGTTTTAGTCAAGGAACAAACCCCATATGATTAAGAACTAGATTAAGGACTTAAAATGTCAAAACTGGATGCTACAGTGCACAAATCGCGACTGATCAGGAGCCTGCCCAGGCGCTAGGCGCAGTGCGCCCAGGATCAGGGCGGGGTGCGCCCAGGCGCAGTGCGCCTCTAGACAGGGACCAAAATGTTAGAAATTTCAAAAGTTAGAAACCATAGCTAGACATGTCCATTTGGTCTGAAATTTTCGCCATAGCCTTAAAATGGTATGAAAACATATCGGAAAGTGTCAAATCCGTAATCCGACCTTGCGGAAAAGTCACTGTAGCGGCAGTGGCTAAACTTCAAGTTTATGTCAAAACTTGATTTTTGGAATTTGAGCTAGACTTGTCCAATGAACTCCAAATTTGAAACACAAGTCTAATATGGCCTAAGATTTCATGAAAAAGTGTCGGAACTGAAATACGACCCCTCAGGGGTACTGTAGCAAAATACGCGTATTTCGGAGAAAACTATAAAACGAGTTTATTAATGGTTATACATTTATTATAACCTAGAGTTGAGACGTATGAGACCTTAGAACTATAGAGTCAGTTGTAGTATGTATTTATTGAGTATTTATATATGATACTTGTATAGATGGTGCTTCAAATACTGTTGAGCACGGAAAAGGAAAAGGAGTACGAGAAGCTTAGAAACTTGTAGCTACATCAAGGTGAGTTTTATGAGGATTTTTCTAGTACATAACAAAATGATATTTTTTCAGAAAATGAGATTTCCAAATATTTGCAAATTCTAAGGTTTGGAAATAGTTTTGAAAGTAGCTCTAAGAGCTAAGTGTTTAAAAGAGATTTTAAAGAAGTTCAGTATTTAAAGAAGTATAGTATATAAAGTTTTAAAAGAAGCTCCACACATGAGCTAAAGATGTTGAGATTAGTTTTAAAGATATTTTTGATTATGAGTCTAAAAGTTTATGAGTTGAGTTATTTATAAATTGTGTCCCATTTTGACCAATTTAAGATGTAATGAGATAATAATTAAAGGAAGAAAGAAGAAAGAGTTAGTTGTCCGGATTAGGATCACCCACATAATCGGGGGATCAGAAGACACTACTGAGATGGTATCTCCCGTCGCGAAGTAGTGGTCTAGTTTAGTATACCCTTGTGCTTGAATCCGTTCCAAGTCACAAAGGGGAGACAGAATGAGCATAACCAAGCGGACGGATCTGTTCTGTCCCGCGAGGGGAGCTAGTTGAATGAATTAAATTAAAATAATTCATGAGTTTCAGTTGGTCACAACTACATGAGAAAGAAAGCAGTTTTAAAGAATTAAAACAGTTTTAAAGTAAGAAGCCGTTTTTGAGAAAGAAAATGTTTTTAAGTTTTAATTACAGAAAAGCAAAGAGATTTGAGACTTATTTTGAAAATAAGGTTTCAGCAGTTTATCAGTTTTACTTATTATTAGTTCAAGTTTTAGACAGAAAAGTTTTGGGTCTAAACCCATATTACTCATGAGGCTTTATGTCTCACGTATATTGTTTTTAAATGCTATGTACTTAGGTGAAAGGAGCAGAAGTTGAAGTGGGACCAATGTGTATACAGTAAGTTTAAATTATGGTTTTCTGTATTGAGTCTGTAATACCCTTTCAGAATAAAGTTTGTAAAAAAAAATTTTAAGTTGTAATATAAACGGTATTTGAATACGGTTTGAGAAATGGGTGTTACAGTTTCCGTTTCAACCTCAAGGATTCCAAGCCCAATCATCGCAACCACCGATGTCACAACCACCACCGCAACCGCAACTGGTGTCTCCCGATATGGTTCAAGAGACACAAGAGGAAGACGACAACCAAACCCGCAGGGCCGCAAGGAGGAATTAAACTTGGTGAAGGCGTACATTTCCGCTTCCGTTGACCCGATCGTCGGGGACTCGCAAACGCTTGATACTTTTTGGAACAAAGTTCAAGCGAATTTTTACGAGTTTATGGGCGAAAAAAAACGGAACATGGATAAAATTTCGGGGAAATTTCGAGAGATGCGACTAAAGCTCAACGCTTTTAACGACATCTTCAACAATCTCTCGAATATGCGGAAAAGCGGGTCCAACGACTTCGACGTTTTGAACGCGGCGTTAAAACAATACAAAACAACAACGCCGAATAAAAAAGTGTTCCCGTATATGCAAGCTTGGAGCGAGTTGCGAAAACAACCGAAATGGCTCCATGTCGAAGATTCGCAATCTTCGGGAACGAAACGCTCGAGGTCGGTCCACCAAGAAATGTCACAACAATCGGACGGGCGTACGTATATCGACGTGAACGACGAGCCCGTGGATCTCGATGAAGACGAGCCCCAACCGATCCGTCGACCGATGGGGCGAGACCAGGCAAAAAAAGCCGGCAAGAAAGCGGCTTCGGGATCCGGTTCGGAGTCGAGCGTTATGGAAATGTTTGGCTAAAAATTCGACCGATACGTCCAATTACAAACCGACAAGGTCGGGATTATGGGTCGGGTCGAAAAAGAATTAATCCAGACGCAACGGGAGCTACAACGAAACGCGGATCTCGACTTGTTGGCGAAAAAAGTATCCGACTTCGAGGGCGAGGATTTGGAGATTTTTTTGGCGATGCGGGAAAGTGTCCGCGCAAAATATCGCCCAACGAACGACAACTAGTTTACGTTTTTATTTTCCAATTGTCGTTTTTTTTCTAAGTTAGTTTTTTTTTTTTTTTTTTAATTTTAGTGTAATTTTATTTTTAATGTAATGGTTTTAATTTAAAAATTATGTTTTAAATTAGTTTTGAATTTTTTTTAATTAAAAAGATGATGTGGTGTGATGAAAATGTGATGGGTATAAAGTGGGTAAAGTGATGGAGTGTGATGGGCAAAAATCCTACGTGACGATGACGTGGTGCCCATCACATTTGGGCAATGTGATGGGTACTCCCTTTTTTTTTTTTTTTTGAACGGCAAATCTATCCTACTCCTAAATTACTCCTTGTTATGTTAGTGTCAGGGTTTGAACCCTGAACCTCTTTGTTAGTAACACTCCCTTTAACCTAAGTAAAGATGAGACGTTGTAATTATTATATTCAAATATATCAAATAGCACAGTGTATAATCATATATAAGGAATAACACCTTAAATGTTTATTCTAATTTTAGTTTATACCCATCAAATAGTTTAGCCATAGTTATTGTCAAACTATAACGGAATTTATAATGAAGCTCATGAACGCTTGCATCCTTAAGCTTTGTATTCAGCCCACAGTTGATCAACCGTTTTCCCTAGCAAGTCCACAAAAAAACCGTCATTATAGCCATTTCTCATCTTCTTATTAAGTTCAGCCACGAACCCATTTCTAAGACCATTACAATAGTCTAGGAACCGAGCCGTCACGTCATACCCTTGGTCCCATTTGTCACCTTGCCCTGGCTGAACCCAATGGCTAGGTGCATACCCAGCCTTCAGCCTCACGTAATCCGCAATCCCCTCTATTAGTCCTCCTGGAGCTTGACCGTTGCCATTCCATTGCCATACGTGTGTCATCTCGTGATAAAGTACTCCAGTAATCTCAGTTTTAACATCACCGGAATACCCCTGGAAGTATCTGGCGCTGACATGGATCTCATCGTTGGAAGTGTAAGCAACACCATCCATGTCGTCAATGAACACACTTACTCGTGCTACGTTCTTTCTGTAAGCGTCTGTGTTTTGTTGGAATGTAGTCCATATGAAGCTTGTGGCGGAGCTGAGAGTTTGAGTGGTGTATTCCACCCCAATGTCGTTATTGAACTTAATACCGCCGGGGGTGGCTGCCGCTGAGTTGGTCAGAGTGTAGTCGACAGCTGCCGACAGTTGCAGTGCTGCTAGGATTGCAAGGGATGAGAGGAAGAACGAGATATTGTGAGCCATTTTGCAGATATGTTTAGGTTGCGTACGGGGTTGGGTTTATATAGGGGTGACAGCCTCACAGGTGGTGAACCATGCGGCTTAAAATATATTAATGTCCCACGGACTGTGTCAACACGGCACAGCCAACAATTGAAATTTTCATTGTGACTGACTTGGACCTATTCGTCTCGTCAATATCAGTATAATAACTTTTTTGATATTGGACTCTTTTGATCAATAGCGGTCTTAAATAGAAATGTTATTATTAGCTGTAATTTTAAGCCATTCTTCCAAAGCTTCTGTTTCTGAGGTCTGTAGGTTTTATATTATCTCATATGATGTATGAGATGATTGAAGATAACGTATTGCAATGTAAATGACAAACGAACAGGGTGTGATGAAAGAAAGAAATGGAGTTAACATTTTGTGAACGGGAGTCGTCGCTGGTGGTCACTGTCAACGGAGGTGGAGGTGTAGGGTCAAGGGCGGAATACAAACACAAAAAGTATAGGGGCCGAAACCAAAACTTTAAAGCAAAACCATATTCATGAGTTTAACTTGGATCAGCGGTATGAAATATAAAAATCTAATTCAGCGACGAAATCAGAGAGGGATGCTTTTCCGTAGCTAATTAGAGAGTGATTAGAGAGGGATTAGCGAGGGAATTCGGTAGGGTTCCAATTCTACATTTTCGACGGAGTTAGCGAGGGATTACCGTATGATCAGCGAGAGAATTAGAGACCGATACTTCCCCTCTCTAATCCGTCTCAAATTTTGCATATATCGAGGGAATCAGCGACAGATGCAAACATTAAACGCCTCCAGCACTTGTTCCCTTACCTGATCGGTCGCTGAATCACAAATATCCATTGCCAAATCACTCAATGATGTTGGCGCTACATTTTCTAATTTCACAAAATTGATTTTCGTTCCTCCCATATTTTTTACTTCTCCCCCCAAATCAGCCATATTTCCCTCCGACTCTCTAACCTAATCAGCCATAGAATCCTACTCTCAATATTTTCCAATTTCAATATTGTACTTTGGAAGATTATAGCATATTCCTTTCATTTTGCCCAAATTACAACATTGTACTTTGTAAAATTTCTCTATTAAGGCATTGTACTTACAAAATCTACCTTTAATATTCACATTTTAATTGTAGGTTGAATATGAACAGGTGTTCGAGGACATGCACCAGGAGACGCACAGGAACAATGTGAACAAAAGAATGTCTTTCTCAAAATCGAATATCATGTTCTAAGTTTGGTAGCTGAATATTATGTTCTAAGTCTGCAAATCGAATATTATGTTTTGATTTGGAAGTCAAATGTTAAATTTAAAATTTTATTTGACGATTTTGGTTATAGAATTGTGACACATTTGATTCCTAATATACCATTGTTAATTATAATAAGAACAAGAATGAATTTTGGTTAAGTGACAGATTTCCAACCTGTTTCCAAATAACTAATGACAGAAAAGCAGTCCCTAATGGATAATCAGCGACGGATTTCAGCATCAAATTAGCGACGGAACAACGAGAGATATCATTTTTTTATGTAAATTTACCGACACATTAATCCGTCGCTTAATCCGTTGCAAAAATGAAATAACCCCTCGCTTATGTGGTCGCTATATATTAGCGACAAGGCTTTTTCCAACGAACTTTTTCCGTCGCTCATCCGTCCCGTCGGTGTTGATCTTTAGCGACGGATTTCCGACGAATTTGTCCGTCTCTGATACCCAAGTTTCTAGTAGTGAAAGGAAATTATAAAAAGACCCCAACTTGTGCAAAAAGTGAGGTCCAACAAAATCAAATAAGTATTGGTTACTATGATGGAGACAAGTTATGGAACACAATAGGATGATTATTTGAATGTGGAGTTAAAACTTCTTAACAGTATCAAGTCTTTTTATGGCATTGTGCCTAATAAAGGAGAATCCAGACCTTCAGTTGTTGAATAAAAGAACAAATTCGTGTACCTTTTTATATGGTTTTCTTCAAAACCAACAACGGTCAACATTCAACAAATTGAATGAAGCACAATTTTCCAATAAAGGCATAAATGAACTCCCCTTTGGATACCCCTTCTGTCATACCACTCAAATATATCCGATGTAGTATAGCATAGGGATCTCACAAACTTACTGTGGCGTTTTATTTTATATTAGAAAACATTTTTATAGTAGTACATACAATTCTCTTTAAGCCTTAGGTTCATAAGACTGCACTATTTGAGAAAGCTTTTCCTTGAGCCCTCATGAATTGATATCTACTCGAGGTATGTCATCAAGTGGACACAAAAAACGTAATAAAATCAGTTGGACACAAGCATCATAATGAATTATTTAAATGTACTAATTTGTGAGGCTTCATCGATTTCTAATTAAAAATCAAGAACGCCAAGAAAATCAATAGATGATAAACATCACAACACAAAGGGACAAACCTAATCCTATAGCGATTTCAAGTTGGAATGGACGATTTTGTGAGGCCTCGTAACGGCGTCGAATGTCTAGGTATGATTATTGAAGTTGACTTCTATATTTTAGGGTCTAACGTCAATTGAAGTCAAGGATGTTATCGTATACGAACTCACGATCTTGGGGTCAAATTCAATGAGATCGGATTGAAGTGAGATAGGATCGAGATCTTACTGTTATTCTAAGCCTAAAAACGTGGGGGGCTAGCCCCTGTCTCCTTAGACGTTCCGCCCCTGCGTAGGGTGTTGGTTATCGGAGGGGAAGGGAAGGGAGTGACAATCACATTCTATGAACATGAATGTGTGGGTTGGGTTGGGGTGGGTTGTGAACTTGTAGGTATTTTTTAATTTTATTTTAATATTAATGTTTATTTTAAAAAGTTGTTAAAAAGCTAAAATATTAAATCAAAAATATATAGTAGTCACTTTAAGTTTGAGATACAAAATCCAAAAACCAAACTTTTTAAAGAGATGAAACATAAAATTCTAGGAGGTGTTTGTGATTGCTTATTTAAAAAACGTTATGTTTATTAGACTATTCGGTGGTAAAACGAAATTTAAAAAAAAAAGTGCTTGTATTTGCTTATTCGATAGCAAAACGTAATAAGTTAATAAATTTTTTTTAGTGTTTGACAATTTTTGTTTATAAATGTAAAATGAGCAATAAATGTTGGATATATAGTCATATAGTTATAATAGGGTTAATATGATAATTTTGTTTAAATAAGTTGTAAGTCATTTTAAATAAATTAGAACCTACTAACTTATCAAAAGCTCATTATTAAAGTTACTAAGCACTTTTAATTTTGAACTATCCAAACATTAAAAACTGTTTATTAGTGGTGACAAACCTCAATAAGCACATTAAATAAGACCACTTGCAATACTCATCATATTGAACAAATGTGATGGGTGCCACATTAGCGTCACATCAGATTTTTCCCCTATCACACTCCATCACAACACACAAATAATGCCTATTACATTTTATCACACCACATCATCTTTTTTAATTAAAAAAATTCAAAAATAAATAAAAACATAATTTTTAATTAATAAAACATTACATATAAAAAAAACATTACATAGAAATTAATTAAAAAAATATTACATAGAAATTAATTAAAAACTACTCGTCTTCATCCAAGCTGTTTTGATAAACATGCTCCACTAAGTCTTCACGAAGATATTGGCACGTTTCGGAATCTTGAATTTCGACTACTCGTTGTAAATATTTGGTCGTTCCTCGAATGAATTGCATATCCGGGTTAACCGCATCGGCCTCGTCGTACGTGCAAATCGCTCTACCTTTATATTTGTTGGATTAGGTGTCTAAGCCATGACTTGTAATTGTATTTATCTTATGATTAAAAGCAAAGTCCATTTGGGTTGCCCTCATGGGTGGAGGATAGATATATAGTTCAGTAGAGAGAATAGTTGATTTATTAATTGTATAATAAATCAATAGAAAATATATATATGGTTTATTAATATATTTAAGTGTTAATATATTAATTAGAAACTGTATTAATTAATTGAGATTTAATCTAGAATTAATTGGATTTAATTTAGAGATTAAATTAATTAATTAAAAGGTGCAGGGACTGGTTTGACATTTATTCAATAGTTGAATAACTGGCCAGGTAAAACCAGGGACCAAAAGTGGCGCCAACCTGGAGGCTTCTCCAGGGTTTGGCGAAACCCTAATTAGGATTTTGGTAAGCCTGGTCCAAGTGGTCAAAAGCCTTGTCCAGTTGGAGATTCCTTAGGGTTTCAAGTGTAACCCTAGGAGGCTATAAAAGGAACCCCCTGGCACCTCATATTCACACCATCTTCTCTCTAGATTCACTTTGCTGGACTGATTCTTCCATCCATTGGGTGTGACTTGCATCTGAGGCAGGATACTTTTGCTGCTGCTTAAAAGGATCATAAGATCAAAGGTTGGTTTTCTTAATTCTTCTTTAGAATTGAATTGTATCCTTTAGGTTCTTAGTTCTAATCTTCATAGAAGAAAACATAGATCAATATTAGGGTTGCATGTGAACCTTAGGTAATTTTGTGTTCATTGATTGCATAGAAACCCTTCAGTGGTATCAGAGCTAGCTTGTTTTCTTGTGATTTGATTATGAACTGCTTGCATGATTCTTGGCCTTGGTGTTTTTTGCGAAATCTCACCCTTGGGAGGCCTGGAAGTCGACGGCTTGGCTAGGGTTTGCTAGGGTTTCCTAACCCTAGCCGCCATGCCCTAAATGGTCCCCTAGATTGCTTGATTTGCTTGCCTTAATTGTGTGTTGTTATTTTTTGTAACTAGATCAACTAAAATAACTTGAACCCTAATTCCTTGGCTTGTAATTTTCGAGATTCATATGGGTTCTACAGATAAATTAATTTGATTAATTTGGTAATCTGTAACCTAGATTTAATTAGTTTAATTAATTGATTAATTAAAAGACCAATTAAATCGGATTAAAGAATTAATTAAAATTTTCATAAAATTAGTATAATTTGCGAAAATTAGAATTTAATTAATTCTAAAATATTTTAATGAGATTAAAATATATCTTATATGTATTTAAAATTAAAAGTTAATTTAATATGTATAAGAAAATTGGTTAGTCTACCGCTAGTAAGCCTCATTCACAAAACTGTCCTATAAATAGGGTATAAGGCGACTGACTTTAAAATGTTAGTCTAATGGGTATCTACTCTTACCCACCGCTCTCCTGGTCAGTCGAGTGTCGTTAGCTGAACGGGTATGATAGAACCGATGAGCCTCTTAAAAGTATAATGGTATAATTGAAAGTACTAGAACCCTAAACAAATCCCAATCTAGTTACTTTAGGTTAAAAATGTGAATTGGTGCTAATCCATGAAATTGCACATTGCACTTTGTGGAACATTGGTGGAGCGTGTGTGGTTTACCGGCACGCCAACTAGGGTCCGCAAAGAGTCGCAATGGGTTTCTTGATTTTGTCATTATTAACGGAGCGTGTGTGGTTTACCGGCACGTTAACTAGAGATGACAATTGACTTCAAGAGTACCAAGCAATTTGCATGGTTATTCACACCCGGTTTGTGATCCTCGGTATCCCAGTCACAAACAGTAGGGCATTCCCGAGATTAAAACATACTATCGAACAGTTCGGTAAATCTCAAAGAAACTAGGAATTCCATTATAATATGATTATGTTTCCGCGGTGGAATTGGCTGAATCGTCATTCGCCTACCTTGTAAAATTTTCAATATTGATTACGACATCCCTTTTCGGTATTGTAGATTGTTATTGTAGGATCCTAGCCTCGTATTTATTCTTGGGTGAATATGAGGATTATTATTATTACTCTATCTAATTAAAACTACCTTCTTCTTGTTCAGATGTCTTCTGACCAATCCGTTCCCCACTCAAATCCCGGTAGTGTCACCTCGATTCTGTCATTATGCTCAAAGGTGACGTTAGACGGCACCAACTACAATGACTGGATCCGCAACATCAAAATGGCTCTAAGGTTTGAACATAAAGAGTATGTTCTAGAAACCGAGCTTGTTGATGTGGACACTGAAACCGCTACTCCCGAGGAAATCGCTGCGTACACTAAACACTATGATGATGCAACCAAAGTGGCCTGCATCATGATCGCTACTATGAACCCTGAACTGCAGCGTATCTATGAGGACTATTGGCCTTACGAGATGCACAAAGAGCTCGCGGAAAGGTTCCGCAAGCAAGAGCGCATCGAGAGGCGTGAAGTTGTAAAAGCTTTCACTAACAGCAAGCCCAAAGAGGGAGAGTCCATCTGTGCACATGTGCAGAGGATGCATGGTTACGTAGAAAGGCTTAGAAAGCTGGAAATGCCGGTTCATGAGGATTTAGCAGTTGACATAGTGCTGAACTCCTTACCCAGTTCTTATGACCAGTTCACACTGGCGTATCATTTGAACAACAACCAGGCAAACCTAGCTGAGTTACACCGCATGCTGCGTACGGCTGAGGACGGGATGAAGGGAAAAGTTGTGCTCCCTGTCAACCCGCCTGTCCTGGCTATTGGATCCAGAAAGGGAAAGAAATGGAAAGGCCCTCCTAAGCAAAGCTGGAGGGAAAAGACTCATGTCGGGTCATCTAGCGGTGCCCCGAAAGGTAAGTCTTCCGGAATTCCACATATTCGGAACCCCAAAGAGGCCGACTGCTTTTACTGCAAGCAGAAGGGCCATTGGAAGAGGAGTTGCCCAACGTATCTGCAGGATGTCAAGGACGGTAAAGTGAAACCGTCACAGGCAGGTACATATTCTATATCTAATAACTCATCTTTTTCCCGTTCATGGGTCCTTGATACAGGATGTGGTTTTCATATCTGTTCTGATTTGCAGGGCCTAGAGGAAAGTAGGGAACTGGAGCATGGCAAACTGAACCTGGTCATGGGCAATAGGCGAACGTCACCTGTTACCAAGATTGGTGTTTATGGACTGATGCTGAGCAGTGGAGTTAGATTAGATTTACATAATTGTTGTTATGCGCCAGATATGGCAAAGAACATAATTTCTTTTCATGCACTATTTAGACAAGGCTTTTATTATGAGTTTAATAAATTGAATGGTTCAATTTCGGTTTTCAAAAATGATGTTTTTATATTTAATGCTATGCCTTGTGATGGTGTTTATGAATCTATTATGTGTGTTGATAATTATGGTAAAAATGTATTAACTATTGATGCTTCAAGCGGTGTAGAAAAGGCATGTCTGTGGCATTGTCGCCTTGGCCATATAAACAAGAAACGCATCGCCCAACTCCAAAAGGATGGAGTGTTGGAATCATTCGACCTCGGGTCGGATGAAGTATGCGAATCTTGCTTACTTGGCAAGATGACAAAATCACCATTCAAAGGTTCCTTTGAAAGAGGTGAAGGTCTGTTGGATATCATACACACAGATGTGTGTGGTCCTTTCAGAACAACCACTAAAGATGGCACGCGGTTCTATGTGACCTTTACCGACGATTTTAGTAGATATGGGTATGTCTACTTAATCAAGAATAAGTCGGATACCTTTGAAAATTTCAAAGAGTTTAAGAATGAAACAGAAAATCAATTGGGCAGAAAGATAAAGATGCTTAGATCCGACAGAGGCGGTGAGTATCTTAGTATCGAGTTTCTCGATTACCTCAAGGAATGTGGAATTGTTTCGCAGTTGTCGCCTCCCAGAACACCTCAGCTGAATGGTGTTGCAGAGAGACGAAACCGAACCTTGTTGGACATGGTTCGTTCCATGATGAGTCGAGCCTCACTTCCAATCCATTTCTGGGGTATGCCTTAGACACTGCCGCCCATATCCTAAATCTTGTCCCAACCAAGAAGGTTGCGAAAACACCGCACGAGATGTGGACGGGGAAAGTTCCCTCGTTGACACACATCAAAGTCTGGGGCTGTGAAGCATTCGTGAGACGAGATACTTCAGATAAGCTCGCAGAAAGAAGTGAGAGGTGTTACTTCATCGGATACCCGAAACAGTCTTTTGGATACTTGTTCTACAGACCAAGCGAGGACGTGGTCTTTGTAGCAAGACGGGGGTTCTTTCGAGAGAGAGAACTCATATCTAAAGAGGATAGTGGGAGTACGATCGATCTAGAAGAAATTCAGGAGACGCCCGATGAAACAACCTTGGAAGAAACTAGCAACCAACATGAGGAAGAAGTTCCTGTTGGACCCACCGACATTTCGTTGCCCCTAAGGCGTTCAGGTAGAGTTAGCATACCGCCCGAGTTCTATGGTTTCCATATTACTTCGGATGGAGACACGTTAGTCAGTGATCGTACATTGACTAATTTGGATGAGTCAGCTAACTACCGTGAAGCAGTGGCAGGCCCCGAGTCTGCGAAATGGAAAGAGGCAATGGACAGCGAGATAAAGTCCATGTATGACAATCAAGTTTGGAACTTGGTTGACAATGTACCGGGTCGAAAGACAGTCGGATGCAAGTGGATCTTCAAAAAGAAGACCGACATGGACGGAAAAGTGCATACTTATAAAGCTTGGCTGGTTGCGAAGGGATTCACTCAAACCCCGGGGGTTGACTATGATGAAACCTTCTCACCAGTAGCCAAGATTAAGTCAATCAGGATAATGGTTGCCATAGCTGCGTTTCATGATTATGAAATCTGGCAGATGGATGTCAAAACCGCCTTCCTTAATGGGAAACTGACTGAAGATGTTTACATGAGTCAGCCAGAAGGTTTTGTAGACACAAAGCACCCTGATAAAGTATGTAAGCTTGAAAGATCAATCTACGGGTTGAAGCAAGCATCTCGCAGTTGGAATCTTTGCTTCCATGAGAAAGTCAAAGAGTTTGGTTTCTCTAAGAATGAAGATGAGTCCTGTGTATATGTCAAGGCTAGTGGGAGTATAGCCACTTTCCTGGTGCTGTATGTTGATGACATACTGCTCATGGGAAACGACATTCCGACCTTGCAAAATGTTAAGGCTTGGCTCGGGAAGTGTTTCGCCATGAAAGACCTAGGGGAAGCTGCTTATATTCTCGGGATAAGAATACTTAGAGATAGAAAGAGAAAATTGATAGGCCTAAGCCAGTGTACATATTTGGAAAAGGTGTTAAAGAGGTTTAACATGGAAAGTTCCAAAAGGGGAGAGTTACCAATCCTAAGTGGTGTTAAATTGAGTAAGACTCAAAGTCCGAGTACCGATCAGGAAATAGCTTAAATGAGTCGGGTACCTTATGCTTCGGCAGTAGGATCGATCATGTATGCTATGACATGTACTCGCCCCGACGTATCCTATGCACTAAGCATGGTTAGTCGGTACCAGGGTAATCCTGGAAAAGCACATTGGATTGCAGTCAAGAACATACTCAAGTATCTGCGAAGGACAAAGAATATGACATTAGTCCTTGGTGGCAGTGATGAGTTAAAAGTGAGTGGATTTACAGATGCCAGTTTCCAGACAGATAGAGACAGTGGACGGTCCCAGTCGGGCTGGGTATTTCTTTTGAACGGTAGAGCGGTCACTTGGAAAAGTTTCAAGCAGGTAACGGTGGCTGATTCAACGTGCGAATCAGAGTACCTAGCTTTCGCAAGTTTTTCCGTAATAAAATGGTCTATGTTTAATTAAGACAATAACAATAATAATACTAATATTATAATAATTAATTTTATCAAGAAACTATAGATTATTTGTGAGGTCTGGCGTGTGGGGCTATATCTGTCTGCCGTGTCTTAAAAATGGAGTCAATATGTCGTAGAAAACGAATATGATTCCGTTTGGATTTCCAAAAGCAAAAGAGGAACCTATTTGATGGGGGCATTTCCTTTTTATGCAAAAAAGCGAAGTTATTAAGCTTTGCATAATCATTAACCGAAAGTAAAATGCGGATACCATTCCGTTTGGTTTTTGTTATTTGATTGAGTATAATATGAGAAACAAGATCCATGTGACTTCAATTGTTTTAGATGTTAGAGATGCTAAGCGCCAATTATAAACGAGTTTGAAAGAACATGTCCTATGCTGGACAGTACAGTCGACAGTACTAAAAGAAACGAGTTTTAAAGAACATGTGATTTGGTTTCCGTATCCAAGCATCTGACCAAAAGAAATGAGTTCAAGTGCATGTGATTGTTGTTAGTTTCTGACGTCCAAAACGTATAACGCCATTTATTCAGAAAAAAAGGTATACTATATATATCCGAGTATAAAAAAAAACTAATTCCTTTTACAATTTACACATTCATATATATCATATGTTGCATGTGACGCTGAGGGTATATATACTCCAAATCGTTCTCTTCGACAAATTGAATATATGGTTGCGTCGTCTTACGCACATTCGATATAGATATGTATATTGCTTATCATTATCATGGTAGTGGATTTTAAGCCGACTAAGTTTAAACAATGTTTACAAACTAAGGGACTTTTAACAATATAGAATAATAGTTAAAGAGTTAAGACTGGCTGCTAATGACCTCTTGTCCAAGTCATAACGGTGTTGTTCTCCTCTTTGAAGTTAGGGTTCAAGTCTCGTAAGATATATATGTAAAACTAGAATTAGAATAGATTTGCTGTTTAAAAAATTAAGTTAAAGCCGCCTCTCAAAAAAAGAAAAAGAAAAAAAGAAAGGCCTCTCGATTCATTGGAAGATGAATGATCTGGTCGGTCAAAAATGGATGATTTAGAAACTTAATACCGAAAGTTTATCAAATCAATTAAAGGAATATAAAAATGTAAATATAGTTCACAAAAGAAAGGATTCTTGCAAAAAGAAAAGATGACTGCTAGTGAAAGTAGCCATTTCGTGCCACAAAGTATCATTTTAAGGAACGGATCTAAACTTGTTCACACTTTCAAGAGAATTCGATCGGTGTATAAAAAGAGATCAGAAGGCGTGTGTCCACCACAATCCTGATTATCCACCCCATCACTTTCCATTATCACCAACATTTTTGTCGACGCAACCACATCCTTCTCCTCTTCCATGGCGACCCCAACCACCGTTAACATCTCCGACCACCCAACTATCAACCATAAGAACTTGGATGTCGAAAGCCTGCAAACCCAAGAAACCACTGAAGTCATATTTGATTATGCCAAGAGAGCTCAATGGTTGAGAGCTGCTCTGTTAGGCGCTAACGACGGCCTCCTTTCCACCGCCTCCCTTATGATGGGCGTAGGTGCTGTTCGTCAAGACGTCAAGACCATGATCCTCTCTGGGATGGCTGGCCTGGTCGCCGGAGCATGTAGCATGGCCATCGGAGAATTTGTCTCAGTTTACTCCCAATACGACATTGAATTGTCGCAAATTAAAAGAGAGATCACGAATGGTATGAGTAGTCATGACGAGTTGAAAAACAAGGAAAGTGAGTTGCCGAGCCCCACAAAAGCAGCCGTCGCTTCAGCCTCTGCATTCGCGGTGGGGGCAGCCGTGCCACTTCTGGCAGCTGCGTTTATAAATAGTTATCATATAAGGCTGGTGGTAGTGGTGGTGGCCGTGAGCATGGCGCTAGTAGGCTTCGGTGGTTTGAGTGCAGTGCTGGGAAGGGTCCCGATTGTGAAGTCCACACTCAGGGTACTGGTTGGAGGGTGGTTGGCTATGGCCGTCACCTTTGGGTTAACCAAAGCCGTAGGTTCTACTGGTTTGATGAATACTTAATTCGATATATATATATATATATATATATATATATATATATATATATATATATATATATATATATATATATATATATATATATATATATATATATATATATATATATATATATATATATATATATATATATATATATATATATACTAGCTGCGTACCCGCGCAATGCGGCGGCAGCAAATAGTTTTGTTTCGGCAATTACTTTTTAAGTTTTAGGTTGCAGATGTAAGGGGGAGTTGGTGAATATGAGAGTGATTAATTTCTTTTCGGACGATTGATTAACTTTCCAACGATATAGGGGACAGTAAATACCCGAAAGTGTGGGACCAAAAATGGAAAAACCTTTTAGAAATCGATTTGGAACTATAGGGATATTTTGCAATGAAATGATAAATAGAAATAGAATGTCATAATCTTAACAAAAGACAAAGTAAACAAAGGGACAAGGGGCAAAACAATTTTTCGGACCAAAACTGTAAAAATTATTAAATCTAACAAATTTTGTAAAAGCAAAAAAGTACAACGCTATAATATTGTCCTTTGTAAACTTATATTCTACACAAAAATCTCTATTATTTATTTGACTTTTAATAGATTATGACAATAATTCTTTTTAACTGTTTGTGAATTGTTTTATTTTGAATTTTTTTGGAACCATGGTATGAAATAGCACCATAAGATTCCAATCCTTCCAAAAACATTCTACAAACCAGACCATAAATTATAAAAGTATGTTTAATTTTAAAAAACCCTTAATGTATGAGTTAATATGCAAAAAAACCCTTAATGTAGGTTTAGCTTTAAAAAAACCCATCCAACAATAGATGATCTTTCAAATTTTCCCAAATTGTGGGTTTTTGCTTTGAAATCACCGGTTAATAAACACGTGGACAAAAAGTTTAAAATCAATTGCACACCTGGACTTCAACATGTGGATTCTTAATTAATCTTTATTATCTAAGAACACTAATTTAATGCATAAAGCGGTTTGAACCATAAGAAAGAATTTTTTGTTTGAGATAATTACAAGGTTATAGTATTATATTTTATTATAATATTTACGATATTCAACCATATTTTAAAAAAATCTGACAATCTATTTTTTCCTTATTAATTTAAAACATACCAACAAATTAGTAGCTTTTAACATACTAAAATACTATACTATGTGTTGCATTCAAACCAAAAAAAGATACATATTCAACGTAAAATTAAATGCAACTAATAACCATCGTTCTGAGATGACATCTTTGATGACAGTTAAAAGCATAATATATTTGTAAGAAATTGGGCTCTGCAACAGCAGCTAAAGGTGACTTTTGGAAATTGGCCATTGTTGTGCAATATTCAACACAAAAGCAAATGAAACTAATAATCAAATTTATCTTGGAATAGATCACGTAGAGCGGAAATTCTAACTTTATTTTAAAATTTTATTTAGATTAAACATTAAGCATGTTCTGTAGAGTTTCAAAATTCTGTCATAACATAACACATTTTAGTCCTAAAATCATGTTTAAAAAGGTTAAATACAACAGGGGGAAATGATATTTATTGTGTCTAATGTCAGGGAAAAATGCACCGGCTCATGTTAGGATTACACACATAAATGCAGGGTTTTGAGATTAGGATGCTATTACAGCCTCACATATATATACATTCACACAAACCTTTGGTAATTGTTCTTCCAGCTGTTTCTCTTTTTCCTTAACGTCGACAACTTCTTGTTCCTTCTCCCGTAGCAAGCTTTGAAGCTGATTAAGTTGTTTCTCCTGTGAATTATTCGGGTTGCCTCAGAAACTCCAAATCATTAAGCATCCTTAAACCCCAAGTACAACCTTCTTGAACAAAAACCGAACCTCGAAAATTAATTACTTTTTCATAGTTACCCAGCCAAATTAGCAGTCCAAACACTTGCTTTTGTTGGCCTCGTCAGCTTGCAAACTTACCCTGTCTCTCCTTTCCAGATTAACTTCTGATGTCATTTCACTTATCCGGTGTGCTGTGTTTAAAAAAAATTATAACATAGGACCAAATATGTAATTAACTTTATAAAATGTCCTAATAAAAAAATAAAAAATATGCAATAATTTGGTATCTTTAATAGTATTATGCTATTAAGGGGTAGATTTTCAAAGTACAATGTCATAATTTGAAAAAAACAATATTTTATGTCCCTCTTTGCATGCTTATCTCCAGTAAAACCAAAACAATAAAATTCATTCACCTTACATTTGGTTTGAAGCTGTTATGTAGAATTGGAGTTCGACTTTTGAAGGTTGGTTGTGGTTTGGTCAATCCATTCTCAATGCAAAACCATCATTTATTGCCAATCAGTCATGATATTCTGAATAAAATATGATGTTGAATAAGCATGCTACAATGAGATGTGTCATCTACAGGTTTTTCCAAGAAAATGAGCATTTAATGCATTAAATCATGGCAAACCTGGATCTGATACAAGTGGAAGTGGAACTGCATTAGAATAATTAATAAAGTAAGATATCATATTAGATAAAGAAATGAAAGTACATTGCTAGTATTACGAAATATTAAAATAAGGACCAAATTTGCCAAAAAAAAAAATTTGGATCTAAACCAATAAATATGCTAAACATAGAGATCAAGAGTATAATGCCATTAAATGTAAAGAAATGTAAGTAAGTTGTTATTACACCCCTGATCCAAAATACAAAGCCAAACCATCAAAGATTCCAATTCCAACTGCCAAAAGCAAAGCTGTAGATGTCGCCTTTCTGCCATGTCAGCTTTCCCATTCCCATTAACATCCTCACAATTCTCTCCTGTCACATTATGAGGTAAATTTCTCTTCAAATCAGTAAAAATTCAAAAAGAAAAAGGATTAAATTACAGTTTTGGTCCCTGTAGTTTACACAAAATTTACAATTTTCCTCAAAAAAAAATTTCAAAATTTCAGCTCTCATTTTGGCTCAATTAAAATTCGGCCAACTTCTTGTGCTCTCAACATCTGGAATGATGGAACAAACAATCAAGTAGTTAAAAACTGACTAAATTTAAGTAGATTTGGCAACTAACCAAAATTAACAGAGTTTGTCTCTTTAAGCAATGAACTTTGTTTCCATTTAAGCAATGAACTTTGCAACTATGGAAGTAAGTTGTTATTTGTTGCACGAAGCCAAAATAAATGCAATGTTAGCAACTTACTGTCATTTCTGGTCGGGGAAGAGATTGTGGTGCCAAGACCTGAGAAATACAAAGTACAAAAAATAATCTCGTGACCGCAAGAAAATGTATATAAAATAAATAAATTAGAGAAAAAGTGGAGGTTACCACATATTAGGTATCATAATTTTTTAAAGAACTTTGTAAACTATTGTGCTTTTAAAGTACATTGCTATATTAGGTATCAAGAAATACCAATCTACTCTCACATAAACACAGAAAGCAGTGGTTGTGTGGCTGTGTGTGTTTATTACCTTAGGAGCAGAAATCAACACGCACACAACAACTTGCATTCATTTTAGTGTATTTTAGCATCCTATTTTCAATTTATTTCTGCTCCCTAACTGCAATTGACTTTTGCAATTTTGGTCCTTATAGTTTTGGTCCCTAATTATAACTGACTTTTTCAATTTTGGTCCTTATAGTTTTGGTCCCAAACATGAAAAGTGTCCCGAACAGATATTTCTTGAATCCGAATGCCAAGAATACCTTCAAACTTGGTTGTTATCTCAATTTTTAGGATTAGTCCATGAGGTCTCTGATGTTTTTGAGTTCCCATAATAAACTTGCTTCGATGCTTCATCCCAATATGCCTGCATAAACAAATAGAAATTATGCACCTTTCTAGTAATTTATTTTAGTTTCATCAACAATTAATATATTAAATATGGTAACAAAAACAAAGAACCCAACTATTTAAGCATATTAAAACTGTTTAACCCATTTCTTTTTAATTTCACTCGTTTGACCCATTCTTAGTATATAGAGTGAAAAACAATTTTTGGTCCCTGCATAAACATGATTAGATGAAATTTCAGAAAGAAAAAGATCAAACTATTCAAAATTTTCAAATTTCAAAAATTTTCAAATGATTAAAACTTTTCAAAATCATTCAAATTTTCAGACTTTTCAAACTTTTAAAATAATTCTAAATTTTCAAACTTTTAAGATTATTCAAATTTAAAAAATTTCAAACTTTTCAAATTATTCAACTTTCCGAAATTTTTATACTTATCAAATTATTCAAAATTTTCAAATTTTCAAATTTCGAAAATTTTCAAATTTGAAAAATTTTCAAACTTTTCAAAATCATTTAAATTTTCAGACTTTTCAAATTATTAAAATTATTCAAATTTCCGAAAATTTCAAATTTTCAAACTTTTCAATTTATTCAAAATATTCAAATTTTCAAATTTCGAAAATTTTCGAATGATTCAAACTTTTCAAAAACTTATAATCTTGAAAACTTTTCAAATTTTTTAAAATGATTCAAACTTTTAAAATGATTCTAAATTTTCAAACTTTTAAGATTATTCAAATTTACAAATTTTCAAACTTTTCAAATTATTTAAATTTCCGAAATTTTTATACTTATCAAATTATTCAAAATTTTCAAATTTCGAAAATTTTCAAAGTTTCAAATTTCGAAAATTTTCAAATTTTCATATTTGAAAATTTTGAAAAATTTTCAAACTTTTCAAAATCATTTAATTTTCAGACTTTTCAAATTATTAAAATTATTCAAATTTCCGAAAATTTCAAATTTTCAAACTTTTCAATTTATTCAAAATATTCAAATTTCGAAAATTTTCAAATGATTCAAACTTTTCAAAAACTTATAATCTTGAAAACTTTTCAAAATTTTTAAAATGATTCAAACTTTTCAATACAGAAATCAGAACTCATTATCAGAAAATCAGAAAACTTACCATGACGCCTCTCTGTGGCATTTTGTTGAACACGTGGGGTGCATTGCCCGTTTCTATATGAAATCAAAAACAAAACTTGGAGAAAGAGAGCATCATAGATGTAAGCACCATAGAGAAGATTTTTGATGAAAAATCAAAAACCAAAAAGTCGAAGACATACCAGAACTAAGGATTCTCTGCAAAATTTTCATCCTGGCACAGTGGGGATAGTTTTAAGGTGATTAGAGAGAAGAAAAAACAACAAATATATATAAAAATTATGTAGATACTATTGAAATCAAAGCACAAAATTTCAGGTAGTTTTAAAAAATGGAAGTGCAATGCTATATTGGGAAGTTTTTACTTGGAACAATTGAAACTTGAGGTCTTGAAACATTTGAATAACATATATGTCAGCCTTAATATCAATGTTATGTGAAAAAGATCCAAAAACTACTATCATCTTTACAAATATCTAAGTGCCATGTTATTATGGGTCTAAAAGTTAGAGAATAACACTTACCTTACGTGTGTTATACAATCATATGGATAGATCTCACATAAAACCTTATAATTGTGAATCTCCACCAATATCTACAAAAGACACAATAGTCCAAGAAATTAGGTGACTGCAGATCTGTATAGCAACCTTTGTAGAGAAATTGGAACAGAAAACCCATTTTAAAGTAGGATGTTATTGCAGACAAAATGGAAAATTAAAAATATGAGAAGTTTCAAATGATGCAAAATGCTTACTTGCTTAGTTGATTAAACGTGAAAGGGTGCACAAGAAGGGTAGGGTTCCAATTTGGAGCAGGATGTGGGAAACTCATCCGTTGAACAGACCTCACAGAGAGAAAAGTAATGGCACAAGAAGGGTAGGGTTCCAATTTTGTTTGATGGTTTATTTATCCTTGAGAATTTCTCTCCCAGACTTTTGTCTTCCTTCTTGATTTTGTTTCTGCCTTCTATTAAACCAAAAGAAAATATATTAGTACTCAAAAGATAGTAAGTCGGATTTCAACTGTTAACATATGCTCCTTACAGATCTGAAGAGCTATACATCTTCATATGGATTCAGCATTCGGGTCCCTTAATTTAGTGTACTCCCGTTTCAGGAAATGTAAAAAACCACATTGCATATATTAAAAGCACATATACACAAAGATAAGAAATCAAAAGAAAAAAAACCATAAATGAGATGATATACAGGACTGGAATAGAAGTTAACCAGAAATCAAAGATCGAGAGAGAACCAGGAGAGGAAGAAGCGGCTGGTGGAGCGAAGCGGCTAGGGGTTGAGTTATTGAACTTGCAACCCAAAAAACCTGCAAACACATGGTTCTTGTCGGCGACGCTCGTTTTGATCCTGGGCAAAACTCCGACGGTGAAGAGAAGGGCATCGAAGATAGGTTTGGGCTGTACGGGCTTACACTTGAGCTTGGATTTCGCATAATCGATCAATTCGTGTAGATTGCATGCGTAGAATGCGGTTCTTCTTCCAGGACAATAGATCAAGAGAGAACCAGGAGAGGAAGAAGCAGATGGTGGACGCCAATTCCATCGCGAAGGAAGTCGGAATCGACGACATCATTGCCGAAGCCAAACCGGAGGACAAAGCGGAGAAAGTGAAAGAGCTACAGAGTTCCGGACTTGTGGTGGCGATGGTGGGAGACGGAATCAACGATTCTCCCATGTGGTGATGATGGCGTGTGCGGATGATGGCGGAGGTGTTATGAGTATAAACTGATGCTAATTGACGAGAGAGAAATCATGATTTCTTTATTATTGTAAGAAAAAGACAAATACATGAAGCTAATATATCAAGTTCAGTAAACTAATCTAGTTTAAACAACTAACTGCTTACTCTAACAAATTTATGAAGTAAAATACCAAGATTACCCTTCAGTCCAACACCCCCCCTCAAGCTGGGGGATATGGAACAAAACCCAGATTGGATACTGCTTCGCGATGCTTAGAACCCGATAATGACTTAGTAAACACATCAGCAAGCTGCTTGTCGGTAGAAACATGTGTCAAAGAAATCATTCCACTTTGAAGTTTCTCACGAACATAATGACAATCTAAGTCAATATGTTTGGTCCTTTCGTGAAAAACAGGATTTATAGCAATATGAATAGCAGCAAGATTGTCACATTTGAGGGGAATTGGTTGAATGTTGTTGACACGTAAATCATTGAAAATCCGAGTAAGCCAAGCAAGTTCGGTACAAACCCGTCTCATAGACCGATATTCGGCTTCGGCTGAGGACAAAGAAACGGTCAACTGTTTCTTTGATTTCCATGAAATTGGAGTCCCGCCAAATAGGATGATATAACCACTAACAGATCGACGAGTGAGAGGACACGCAGCCCAGTCGGAATCACAAAAGGCTTCAAGATCAAAAGTTGGTTTATTGTTGAAGAACAAGCCTTGAGATATTGTTCCTTTAAGATACTTTAACACGTGTAAAGCTGCATCATAGTGATTTTAAGTAGGAGACTGATTAAATTGACTAAGATGTTGAACAGTAAACGAAATATCGGGTCGAGTATGAACTAAAAAATTCAATTTGCCAATAAGTTGTCTATAAGGAGTAGGATCAGACAGAGGATTATCACTGGTATGAAGTAGTCGAGTATTAATTGGTAATGGCGTCTGAACAGATTCACAATCAAGAAGTGAATATAGGGTAAGAAGTTCACGGATAAATTTCTGTTGGTGAACAACCATGCCATTTTCAACGGATTGAAACTCTAATCCAAGAAAGAATCCAATTGTCCCCAAATCCTTGATTTGAAAAGTTTCATCCAAAAAGGTTTTAATAGCCGATATTTCGTCTTTATCATTACCGGTAACCAATATATCATCCACATAAACAGCAATAACAACAATGGAAGAATTATTGGATTTAAGAAATAGAGAATAATCATTGGGAGAATGTTTGAAACTTTTGGATTGAAGAGCAGAAGCCAACTTGGAATACCATTGGCGTGAGGCTTGTTTCAACCCATAGAGGGACTTTTTAAGTTTGCAAACTAAGGAAGGCGATGCAACAGATAAACCAGGTGGAATCTTCATGTACACATCTTCATGAAGATCCCCGTGTAAAAACGCGTTATTTACATCAAATTGTTGAATTGTCCAGCCATTTTTAATTGCTACATATATCAAACATCGAATAGTGTTGAATTTTACAACCGGGGAAAATGTTTCGTGATAGTCAATTCCTTCACGTTGTGTAAACCCTTTAGCCACAAGCCTTGCTTTGTAACGTTCTACAGAACCATCAGCACGGAGCTTGATTTTGTAGACCCAACGACAAGCAATAGGCTTTTTACCTTTAGGAAGACGAACAATATCCCATGTGTGGTTGGATTGTAAAGCATCAAGTTCTTTAGTCATAGCATTTTCCCAATCAGGATGTCCCTTAGCTTGATGATAAAAAGCGGGTTCTTGTGGTATATGAACAGCGTTGAATACCAAAGAGGAAGAAGTAGTTGAAATATTTGGACAAAAATCTAGGGATGAGATACATAAATTGGTCACGGTATGATGACAAATAGAATGATTGGTTTGAGGTTTAGCATGATTACATACATAATCATTAAGATATGATGGAGGATGTCTAGATCTAGTAGGTCGATCAGTAACACCAGAAGAAGGCAAGGGTGGAAAGTGGGATAAATCATTAAGATTTATAGAACCAAAAATGGGTAATTGGGATACAGGAATATGAGAAGAATGAACAGAAGTGGGAGGAGATGAAACAGATGTAGGAGTTGATGATTGAGAAGGAGGGGTAAGAATGGGATTATGAAGAGAAAGATCATCTGTAGAGTTTGTGGGAAGATGAGAAGTAGGATTAGATGATGATGAATTTTTTAAAATGGTATGTAAAGGAAAGATGTTTTCAAAGAATTTAATGTCTCGAGTTATGACAATCTGTTTAGTAATAAGGTTGAGAACCTTATAGGCTTTTTGAGCAAAAGGATAGCCTACAAAAGCACATGGATGGGAACGAGGCATAAACTTGTGTCTACCAACAGGAGATGATGTGATAAAACAAAGACATCCAAAAGATTTAAGATAGGATATATCAGGAGGATTATGATAAAGGAGTTCAAAAGGAGTTTTCATATGAAGAATTTTAGAAGGCATTCTATTGATTAAGTGGACAGCAGTTTGAATACAAAGACTCCAATATGCAATGCCCAAACCCGACTGAAAATAAAGAGCACGTGCAGTCTCCAATATATGCTTATGTTTCCTCTCAACAACCCCATTTTGTTGAGGGGTATTTACGGTAGATTTCTGATGAATAATACCATTAGCCAAATAAAAGGATTTGCCTTCCTCACTATTACCCAATTCATAGGCATTATCACTTCTAATAACCTTGATGTTCTTTGAGAACTGGGTTTTAACAAGAGTAACAAAACCTTTGACAATGTTGAAAGCATCTCCCTTATGTCGAAGTAAATGTATCCAGGTATGACGAGAACAATCATCAACAATAGTGATAAAAAATTTGTATCCATCATGAGAAATGTGTTTGAAAGGTCCCTATACATCAATATGAACTAAGTCAAAAGGTTCTTGGGAATGAGTTTGGCTATCAGGGAAAGGTAAACGATTTTGGCGAGCCTTAGAACAAATTAAACATGGAGAATCTGAATGAAAATTAGAAGGAATCATGGAGTAATGACGAAGTGTATCTATTGAAGCATGACCAAAACGATTATGCCAAAGTGATACAGTAGAATTATTAGTCAAACTAAATGAATTCAGATTACATTGATTTGAAAAAACAGAACAATGAAATGATAAACTGAGTCTAATTGATCTGTGATCAAACACATAAAGATCATTGAGACGACTGCCAAAGATGCCCAAAGCCAACTTAGTCTTGGACAAAGGGTCCTGCAGAAAGCAGTGTTTATCAGTGAAGAGAACAAAATTCTGCAATTGAGATGTAAGTTTGGTGATTGAAACAAGGTTGTATTTAAAGCGAGGAACATACAACACATTATGAAGGGTAATGGAATCATGTAACTGAATATCACCATAAGAATCAACCGAAGTATCGTGTCCATCAGGCAGTCCAATCAAATGTGGCTGTGAAAGTTTGTTCAAATTTAGAAATAAAGATCGATTAGAGCACATATGATCGGTTGCTCCAGAGTCGATTATCCAAGAAAAATGTTCATGTAATAAGTATGAAGACTTATAAACATTTGATGCAAAACTTTTGAAAGAGAATTTACCATCACTGTTCATGGCACCATCAGTAATAGACAAATTCGCAGAAGTAGGTGAAGGATTGACATTCTGTGGACTGAGTAGCTGAAGTAGTTGGTTGTATTGATCCATGGAAATGTTAGGAGAAGAGGAAGTAGTGACGATTTGAGCAGTGGATTTAGGTTCTTCACGTTTGGACTTTGTGAATTTAAAATTGGGCGGAAATCCATTAAGTCGGTAACAATTAGCCTTAGTGTGACCAGGTTTCTTGCAATGGTTGCAAACAATAGCAGATTTCTGAGAAGAAGAACCAGAAGAAGCATGCAAAGCGATAGCATCATTGTTGATGAATGATGAAGAATTAATACCTCGTTGTTGTTCTTCCTGAAGAAGGATGGAATAAGCAGTAGAGACAGTTGGTAACGGCTTCATCATCAACAATTGACCACGAATAGCTTTGTATGAGTCGTTTAATCCCATAAGTAGTTGAACAAGACGCTGATCATCGAGAAATTTGTGGAGTTTAGTAGCAGCGCCACACGAACACGGAGGTAAGTCTTGGATTATACGAATCTCATCCCAAACTTTGGTCAATTTGGCAAAATAGGTAGAAAAATCCTCAGATCCTTGAGATAATGAAAAGAGTTGCTGTTGGATTTGATAGATCGAGGCACCGTTTGACTGTTCGTAACGCTGTATGAGTTTAGACCAGATTGCAGAAGCACTTTCGAGAAACAGAACACTATCAGCCATTTGTTTCGATAATGAATTGAGTAACCAGCTAATTACCATCGAATTAGCACGAATCCAATTTTGATAATTGGGAGAATTGATTTCAGGCTTAGGAATTGAACCGTCAACAAAGCCAATTTTGTTTTTGGCGGAAAGTGAAATAACCATGGATCTCTTCCAAGACGTAAAACCAACTCCATTGATGGGAGAAGAAACAAGAACAGAACTAGGGTTATCGGAAGAACCGATGAAGTAAGGGCTTAAATTGGTGAGTGATTGAGAATTAGAATCAACATTCTCAGGAGTAGACATGATTGATTGGAAGAAGAATCAAAAGAAGAATCAATCGATGAGTGCGGAAGCGTGAATCAGATCAAAACAGTCTGATACCATGTTATGAGTATAAACTGATGCTAATTGACGAGAGAGAAATCATGATTTCTTTATTATTGTAAGAAAAGACAAATACATGAAGCTAATATATCAAGTTCAGTAAACTAATCTAGCTTAAACAACTAACTGCTTACTCTAACAAATTTATGAAGTAAAATACCAAGATTACCCTTCAGTCCAACAGGAGGAGATGTAGAACCGGTGATGAGGATCGGGGGAGATGGAGCAAATGATGGATGACGGCTGAACATGTGTTATGTGTAGGGTTTTTTTTAGGCTTTTATATTGTCACGTTAGGTCAACAGTTCATCAAATAGCAGTCACACGCTCACACGTGGCAATCCGGGTTAATTGTATTTTTGTGCATCAAATGGTTGTACTATCTTACAAATTAAGACATTTGTGCTTAAAAGACTTGTAATTTATATATGATTTATAGTATAGTATCGTATATATATATATATATATATATATATATATATATATATATATATATATATATATATATATATATATATATATATATATATATATATATATACTAGTGGTTTACCCGCACAATGCGGCGGGGGCTAAAAATCCAGAGGGGGGGGGGGGGGTAAGGTCCCACTAACCCGACACGACGCGACACGTTTGACAGGTCTAACGTAATCTTATCTCAATCATCATATGCAGAAACGGGAATTGTCAAGATATCCCCAACTTTTTCATGTTGACCAACCAACCCATAGACTCTAAAAACTTAATGTAATTAAGTTTCCCATTTGTCTACTTCGGTCCTTGTACTTAGTTGCAATATTTGTTAAATTATTTCACTATTATTATTATTATTATTATTTATTTTTATTTTCTATGAGTTTTAATTATGACCTCATTTATTTATTTATATAAATTGCTAAAATTCAAACGAAAACAAATGCTACAAAAAATAATCTAGCGAAATGGTTTTGACACATCTCTTGTAGGGTACATAAAGCCTCGACAATATCTAGTCCCTTAAGCTTAGGTTAGAGATAACATATTTTAAAGATAAATATTTATTTCCTATCCAAGCACTTCTATGCCAACCGTTATGCCTTTTCTAAAAATGCCATACATAAATTAACATTTGAATCTTCAAAACACGTACGTTTAAAAGGAAAATAGAATAAGTTGTACATTTACTATTAGAGAAAGGAAGTTTAAACATGGAGTAACGATATAATGAGATATTACAAACACATGTAAAGTAAAATTCTTAAAACATCATACCATATCTGTATGGGAGCTACTTAATAAAGGTTATGATTATGATTAGAAAATGATAGATACGAACGCATATCTTAAATTACAAGCCAAGATTAAGGTTGATTAACTACAGTTACATTTAAGAGAGATTTTATGATGTTTGCCGGAGTCAAACCAAAACTATTGAAAACCCAAGTACACCTCTTGAATCCGCTTCACATCATTCTATGATGAGTTGCCTACTGCAAAAGTATTAATTCGAATTTTAAGCATATTAATCAATTGAATTTATATTAATATTTTATTAGAGCCTAAACAAGATCAAAGATTATGGTAGAAAAAGCTTAAAACCATTTCACATAACCTTCTAATTAATGCTAACCTTGAGCTTTGTTTCATGAACTGCAAAGCAATTGGAATGATTCGTAGTGGTAATAATATCTTCCTTGTTTTTTGCTAACTCCATTTTGATAAATTGTCTCTTACGCACCTATAAATTCAGATCCCTTTAAGAACTGTTTAATGATATTAGAAATAATACCGTTGAATTAATCAAGAATTTAACATACCACAACTTCAATCTTTGCAATTATGCGACCCTTTTATTTATGTGACAGACCTCGATTTCTACAGTTTTGTTTGTTATTTTCGAAGTACAGCTCTAGTCAAACCAAAACTATTGCAGCAACCCAAGCACACCTCTTAAAGCCGCTTCACATCGTTCCATGATGGGTTTCCTACTACAAAAGTATTTATTCGAATTTAAAGCATAAATTTTCCAGAAAAACAACATAAACCTAAAACCATAACAGGAAGAACCATGTTACTTTAGCCAAAATACCTCACAACAAACTATCACCCTGATGGCCTAGTGGATAACGCTTAGGACTCCTTCTCTTCCCCCATAAGGAGGTTCCGAGTTCTAATCTCACTCCCTCCCTTTCCCCATAGGGAGTGTTAGGTTTCAATCAGGGGATGGCCACTGGCCACCTCTCTACCCCCGTAGGTGATTGACCCAGACCACCCTACTGCCAGGTGTGCGTGGGCCCCGAGGTTGCTTCATCAGGGTCATCCAAAGGATGGGTCGGGTGGGGTCCTCGGTTATCAAAAAAAAAAAACCTCACAACAACACCATGTCGAGAACAAGCCAACATGAAAAAGCAAATAGCTTCCATAAATGTTAAGTATAGATAAATATGAAACAAAAAGACATTGTTGGTACCAAAGTACAGATAAATATAAATACCAACTTTCCATCAAATAAAGATGCCGATATGACCCAGGTAACTTCGTATTCCAGTACACATCCAAATTGCAATTGGTTCTTGACACAATCATCAAAAAGAACCACTTTAAAATACTGAAATTCGTAAATGAAACTATAATGGACATATCACATCTTGCTTCATAATTAAGGCAAGAGAGCTTAAAAAGTCTTTTTTGAATTTATATATAATTAAAATGAACAATATTACCAAATAAGTAGAGAACCAGCATATCACTTTGCCAAAGTCAAGGCTCCGAACATACAACAAAACATATAACAGAACATATGATAGAAAAGGAGTGTACCTTCATGTTCTGTAGTGGCTTGCATCCCCTCCACCTCTGGTGCAACCTGAGGAATATGAAAACAACTGAACTGTCATGGATTTTTAATCATTATCCTAAAAAGGATTAAAACTACCTCAATAAAATGTATTGGATCCATAAGTTATGTAGTATGTTTCTTGAAGACTTGTGACAAATGATCTAGGGGAGCGTATAATTACCTTTGACCTGCAACCAAAAAATCATTAGCAGTCCAAATACATATAAAAAAGGATTAACAGACTTCAAAATTTACAGTCTGGAACTCAGAAAATAAAAAGCAGAATGGTTGTGCGTATGTTTATGTGATTTGCGATCGAAAAAAGTAGTTGTGTGTATATTTCAGTGATTTGTGATTGAAAAGCCTTAGTGGCGGAGTGAGAAAGAGAGAGAGGTGGTGTTGTGGTGTGATTGTTGGTTAAGTTTATGTGATTTAGAAATCGATTTTACCAGCAGGATGGAGACGGAGAGGATAGAATTCCAGCGATGGTGGTGACAATGGCGACCGGAACTCCGAGGTTTGATGATGGAGACGGATAGGAGAGACAAACCCTAGGTTTCCGGCGTTTAGAAATGCTCATCATAAAACGCGATACAATGGCGGCGGCACTGGTTTGTTAATGAGACGGTGTGGGGGTGGCGATGGACACGACGGGATGTAGACGATTCTCGAAGGGTTGGTTGGGTTTTTGAAAATCCGACGGTGGTAGGTCGCAATGGACGTTGGGAAACGGACGGTGGCCGAAAGTTCTTGATGTTGGACGGTGGTTGGCATACGGATCCGCCGGAGGACGGTAGGAGGCTAGCAGGTCTTTCGTCTTTGAGAAAAAAAGTGAAAATATTAGGGTTAGCTATATCATGTTCTTATATAATGTTAGCTATATCAAGTTGAAAAGAAAGAGTCAGCAACACGTTTTAGATAGAAAGTTGGTTTGAGGGTTCCGATGGTGCCGGATGATGTGGTGGAAGAGAACTGAATTGATCAAGATACACGGAATTCATATTAATTGAAACTTGTATTATATGCATCTCAATTGGTACCTCTTAAAAATTAAGAACACATGTAGCATTAAAGTTTTGTAAATTGTGCAAAAAAAATTGTAAATATGTGCCTTATATATGTATTCTGTGCATAAAATATTGTACGACTTAAATATGTGCCTTATATATGTATTATATGCGGCGGGACACAACTTGGTAGGGGAGAACACCATGCGATTCAATTCAATGTTTCGCTAAAACGAATTAAAATCCGTAGAGTTTAATAACTTGTTTTAGACATAATTAACGAAATTTGAGAAATTAAAAAAATTATATAAAAATAAACCATATGAAAATTAAAATCCGTAGAAGAAGATGACACACCAAATGCAGGAAAAGACAGAGTCTTGGTAGCAGTAGTAGTAGCACTGTCGTAGAAGCAGTTTTTGTACTTAAAGCCAACCCCGAAGATGACTGAAGCCCAGTAGAAGCTGTTACATTCGTGAAAGAGAAGCTGGATGTAGGACTTAATGATGAACCAGCAGATGCAGTGGTATTAGATGGTTCAGAACCACTTGTGGCTGTTGATTTTCCCAAATTGGAAAACGAAAAAGAAGGCGCAGATGCGGTTGCGTTTGGAAATGAAAAACTTGGAGCTGAAGCAGCAGAAGAAGTAACTGAGCTGGCACTCGAGGCGTTGAGGAACGAAATCCCTGGTGCAGAAGATGCAGCAGGTGGTGTTGTAATTGAACTTGAGATTGAGGTAGATGATGATGCAGTTGTGTAACACCCGGCTTTTAAAACAAAAACACCCCTGAAAAAATTTCCATTTAAAACCAAGGTTTCAATACATAAAACCATAACAAAGGGGTATATTTTAATAAAAACGGGTACAAGTGTATCAAGGAGAGTATAAAATACCATGTCTCCTTAAAAGCCGGGCTGCTACTGACAGCATCTATGAGTCCCACTTCAAAGTCACGGACTCTATCTTGTCCCCTATCAGTATCATGCTAACCTGCAGGGACAGTAACAAATATCGTGAGCTATAAAGCTCAGTGAGTAATCGTATCTGCAAATAACACGTATAAAAATACATTCATATATTTGTTTGGATATCGGATCCAAACTCCTAGCCTTACTGGCTGACCATATATTTCTTAGGATTTCACATCCTAGTTTGTAGCCTTACAGGCTGATTCATGATAACCTGAAATTATCAAGTCACGTCAGTTATTTGCACAATAATCATATCTAACCATTTCTGTCCCATGTTTCTTAGTCACAATGGACCGCACAGTATTTCATGGCTATTTAAGTCGCACCCTGTGTCATAGCTATATAAGATGTACCAAAACATTATCAATATATAATTCATAGCCCGCAGGCCGCACCAGCTGGGTTTAATAACCCGATATCATAGCCAAAAGGCCGCACCATGTACCTGTAACAAAATCATAGCCAAAAAGGCCGCACCAAATATCATAGCCCGAAAGCCGCACCAGAATCATATCCCGAAGGCCGCACCCATTGGATATAAAATCCAGAAATCATAGCCCGAAGGCCGCACCCATTGGATATAAAATCCAGAAATCATAGCCCGAAGGCCGCACCCATTGGATATAACATCCAGAATTAGTTATGGCTCACGGGTTAGCCCGCTGTTGCCTTGGCTCACGGGTTAGCCCGCTGTTGCCTAGACTCACGGGTTAGCCCGCTGTTGTCTATATAAATTTAACTTCTCAGAATAAACTGTGGCTCACGGGTTAGCCCGCTGTTGCCTAGACTCACGGGTTAGCCCGCTGTTGTCTATATAGCAGTTTACATAGATATATTGACTCACAGTTCCGTTCTTGTCTATTATAGACTCACGGCTTATCTGGTCTTGTCATTTTCATATGTCTTTACGCTTGTCATTTTCGTCCCTCGAAGCTGTTTCAACCTGTAACATTTCTATCATCATATATCATATATGATATCAGTGAGATTACTCACATGGATGCTTGCTACAACTAGCGTTTGTTGTTCCTTGCCTTGAAATGAAATCCGTAGGATTTTGTCCCGTACCTATAATTCCATTTATTATCAAAATGATTATAGGTCAATAACCATTTCAATTAACTCTAATACAAAAGAGTTCAATATAATATCGTTATAAACAATGCCTAGTTAATAAACTTTCCGTTTACTAACTTTATATGAATTTTACTATTCACCGAGGCATTCGTATCGATCTACAGTGCCCCCGAGGGGTCGGAAACTCAATATAAAAATTTTCCCAAACTTTTCAGACCATAACGAGGCTACGGTTCAAGTTTGAGCTAAATCGGACAAGCCAAACGAAAGTTAGCATTTTTGATCCCCTGCCTAGCCCCTGCTCGGAGGCGCACTGCGCCTAGGCCAGGGCGCACTGCGCCTGGGCGCACCCCGCCTGGGGCTTGGGCGCACCGCGCCTGGCGCCTGCGCAGGTCTCCTGTCCAGCCGCGATTTGTGCACTGTAGCACGCAGTTTTTGCCCATTAAGTCCTTAATCGTTTGGGGTTTGTTTATAGGCTAAAACCTTATACTTTAACAAGGTTTTCAACCATTCAAAACAACTAAATCAATCAAAATGAAGAATTAGGGTTCTTAGTTCTAATAACCCCAAAACTTCAAATTCATCATAAATAGCACTCTACTTCCATTATCTTGAATTAAGCCCTTATTAGCATGACTTAATGGAAGTATTACATCAATTTAAACACATAATTACAACTGAAATTTACATATTTCAGTCTCTATCAATCCCATCAAGAAAACCTCAAGAACTTGGCTAGAAATCAAGTTTACTAACCTTAATTAGCTTAGGAATCACCAATTCCAAGTCTTGATTCCAATTCCTTGCCTCAAGCTTCATGATTTCTGCAGAATCGCACCTGCAATTGCTCCTCCCGTTGCTGCACAATTGGCTAGTCAATGAGAGAGTCAACTCTCTCTTATTTATACCACAAAACTTTACAATTTTGGTCCTAAAGTTCATTTTCTTGAACTTTGACCACAAAATCAAGTTTTATTACAATAAAACTTTCATTTCTTACATTTTTGCCACAACCAACAATATTTTTCATTTTTGGTCCCTCGCATGGTCAAATGACCAAAATACCCTTTTGCAGTAAAACGACCCAAATTCAGTTTTTATAACATTTTAAGTCCAAAACTCAAAATATTATTTCAAACCAAATACTTTTCTGTCCAAAAGACCAATTTACCCTTCCAAGGTAAAATGACCATTTTACCCTTTTTATTATATTTATAAAAAGAGTATCTTGGTGTTACAAGTTGCACCAGCCAAATTAGAAAAAGAAGGGGTAACCGAAGAAGAAGACGACCCAAATAAAGTAGGAAAAGATGGGGATGCTGCTGATGATGAGAAAGAGGTAATTGGTGGAGAAAGAGAAACCCCAAATGATGTTGAAGAAAAACTTGGAGTGGATGTTGCAGAAGAAGATGATGATCCAAATAAGCCTGTAGAAAAAAGAGAATTAACCGTAGTAGTAGTTGTACTCGAACTGGAAGAAGCCCCAAATATGTTACTGGATCTAAAAGTCTTGTAGCGGTGGTGGTGGTTGAAGCAGTAGAGCTGGACCCAAACAAACCAGATCCAGTAAACGGCGATGGAGACGATGTACCGAACAACGTACCAGTTGAAGCAGCGGTGGAAGCACCGAAACCAAAAGCGGGTGTAGAAGATGATGAAGATGCAAGTGCAAATCCAAACGAAGGAGTTGATGATGCAGATGATGAAGATGCTCTGAATAAAGGAGTAGAAGATGTAGATGAACTGAACATCGAAGAGGATGAGGTAGGGTTTGAAATTGAAAATGGAGATGGAGATGAAGATGATGCAAACGAAAACAGTGATGGGGATGAAGATGATAATGATGAGGTTAAGGTTGATAAATTAGAGGAGAAGGTGAAGCCGGACATTGTTGATGTGTAGAGTTCAATTGAATTTAGAATGGGGGAATGGGAGGGACGAGGGGTTTTTTGTAGAGCCTTCAAGTGAGTGAGCCGTTTACTGGATCTGGTTTGTTTGGGTCCAGCTCTACTGCTTCAACCACCACCACCGCTACAAGTTTATTCGGTTCAACTTCTACTTTTGGATCCAGTAACATATTTGGGGCTTCTTCCAGTTCGAGTACAACTACTACTACGGTTAGTTCTCCTTTTTCTACAGGCTTATTTGGATCATCATCTTCTTCTGCAACATCCACTCCAAGTTTTTCTTCAACATCATTTGGGGTTTCTCCTTCTCCACCAATTACCTCTTCCTCATCATCAGCAGCATCCCCATCTTTTCCTACTTTATTTGGGTCGTCTTCTTCTTCAGTTACCCCTTCTTTTTCTAATTTGGCTGGTGCAACTGCATCATCATCTACCTCAATCACTTGAAGGCTCTACAAAAAACCCCTCCAGTAAACGGCTCACTCACTTGAAGGCTCTACAAAAAACCCCTCGTCCCTCCCATTCCCCCATTCTAAATTCAATTGAACTCTACGCATCAACAATGTCCGGCTTCACCTTCTCCTCTAATTTATCAACCTTAACCTCATCATCATCATCTTCATCCCCATCACTGTTTTCGTTTGCATCATCTTCATCTCCATCTCCATTTTCAATTTCAAACCCTACCTCATCCTCTTCGATGTTCAGTTCATCTACATCTTCTACTCCTTTATTCGGAGCATCTTCATCATCTGCATCATCAACTCCTTCGTTTGGATTTGCACTTGCATCTTCATCATCTTCTACACCCGCTTTTGGTTTCGGTGCTTCCACCGCTGCTTCAACTGGTACGTTGTTCGGTACATCGTCTCCATCGCCGTTTACTGGATCTGGTTTGTTTGGGTCCAGCTCTACTGCTTCAACCACCACCACCGCTACAAGTTTATTCGGTTCAACTTCTACTTTTGGATCCAGTAACATATTTGGGGCTTCTTCCAGTTCGAGTACAACTTCTGTAGAATGGATTAAATCTCCTCGATCACAGATGCATGCCTACCCCACACATCGAGACCACAAAACATTGAAAAACATTGTCTGTAAAATAGCTTGAATCTCCTTCATTTCTCTGGTCTATAATCGTAGAATCTCAAAACAGTGAAAAACTACAAGGTGTTAAGAGTCACTAAACTCAGAAGTCAGAACCACATTAAACTCAGAATTGATAGTCAAAATCAGAACCACATTAAGCTAAATTCAGATGAACACATTAAATTGTACAAAATCAAATTGAAATCAAACTGAAGTCAGAACCACAGTATTCACTGATGCACAAAATGAAACTGAAATCAACCTCACAGAATTTACGGTTCCCAGATGACAAAATTGTACCCACACCCAAAGATGTAACCCATTTAACTCAAATCAGAAGAACACATTTGAGGTTTATGGTTCACAGAGACACAAATCAGATAAAAAGACAATTAAAATTCTGAAAATCGGAAATGAGAATTGCAACTTACATTTTCAACTGATAGTCTGATACGGTTCTGAGTTCTTGTGGTCGAGCTTCGGTATTGCGACTTCAAAGTTTGGATTTTGTTTTCAATCAGTCGACAAACTCAAACTTTGAAACCAAATCGAAGGGATGAAGGCGACAGGGTCAACAAGACTTCAGTGAACTAGTGAAACGACTAACGAGAACGAGAGTGAACTGAAAGCGAGAACTTGTCTGAGATGAAGGCGACGAGGGTCAAGGTCTCAAGGAAGGCGAAGGCGGATGCGTAATGTTAGAGGTTCGCACTGAAGTCTGATCGCATATACGTGCCCTAAGTTAGGGGTAAAGGGGTAGTATCTCAAAACAGTGAAAAACACGAGCTGGCTAGAACAAAGATTGAAGCAACACGTGCTTCAAAAAAAAAACCCTACGTAAATCACATAATACAAAACGCAATCACAAAGACACGGACTACAAAATAGCAAGTACCTGTTGGGGAAGACCAGGAGAGGGACAGCCGACGAGCTTCAACTGGGAGAATCAGCAGCGACAGCCGACGACTACCAGGGTGGAGGCCGGAGGGATTCAATCGGCAATGGTTTCAGTGCTTCAGTCGAAGAGAACCCTAGGCGTGAAAGAAGGGAAGGCGGGATAAGTAGCGATTCCGTATTCCTTTTATATTAATTTGTTATTTAATAATTTTTATTTATGTATTATTAGCAAATCAAATGTAAATTATTTTTTTCTTAAGATTTTTTTTTTGTATTTTATTCTAGAGGTATAAGTAAGTGTATGTTTGTTTTTGAAACCGTCGCGGGGTAAATGACCAGGTCAAGAGCATGAACACCGAGAGATGACAGACGATCGCACAAGAGGACAAGGGTAAGGAAGGAAGGTCTACGGATCACGACAAAATAATTTCCTTAACAGCTCCATGTCGTCATTCACTCCTCACTTTCCTAACACTATACTCATCATCTTTCTTGCTTGCTCAGTTTGCCACCACGATTCTGTTTGATTATGTGTCTAAGCCATGACTTTATATTTGTATTTATCTTGTTAATTGAAGCAAAATCCATTTGGGTTGCCCTCATAGCTGGAGGATTGATATAGAGTTCCGTAGAGAGAGAGAGGTTGATTTATTAATTGAGATTAAATAAATAGTTTATTAATATATTTAAGTGTTAATATATTAATTAGAAACTATATTAATTAATTAGAAATTAACCTTGAATTAATTAGATTTAATTCAGTGATTAAATAAATTAATTAAAAGTGCAGGGACTGGTTTGTATTTATTCAATAGTTGAATAACTGGCAAACCAGTAGCCAGGGGCCAGAAGTGGAGGCTCCTCTCCAAGTTGGCGAAACCCTAGTTAGGGTTTATGTAACACCCGACTTTTAAAACAAAACACCCCTGAAATTTTTTTTCATTTAAAACATAGGTTTCAGTATATAAAACCATAACAAAAGGGGTATATTTTAATAAAAACGGGTACAAGCGTATCAAGGAGAGTATAAAATACCAAATCTCCTTTAAAGCCGGGCTGCTACTGACAGCATCTACAAGTCCACTTCTTGAGACACGGACTTTATCCTTACCCTTACCAGGGTTATGCTAACCTGCAGGGACATTTAACAAACGGTATGAGCTACAAAGCTCAGTGAGTAATCGTATCTGCAAATAACATGTATAATAAATACATCCATATATAACTCTTTATATATGATACATATATTTATTATTTGATCTTTCATTATCAAATACCATTTTATAGCCTCTTCTGGCCAAACGTGTATATTTGTCTGGATATCGAATCCAGACTGCTAGCCTTACCGGCTAATCATATGTATCTCAGGATTTCATATCCTACTGCATAGCCTTACCGGCCGAATCGTGATAACATGTGATTTTCGAATCACATCCGATAATTATACACCTTGTCATATCCAGTCTGTTATTTGCATACCATTCAAATCAATTCAGTATCATTTCTGTCCCATCTTTCTTAGTCATACCTGACTATACCATATATCATGACTATATAAGTCGTATCATTTGTCATGGCTATACAAGCCGTACCAAAACATTTCCAGCATATGAATCGTAGCCCGAGGGCCGCACCAGTTTATCATAGCCCGAAGGCCGTACCAGAATATCATAACCATATAGGCCGCACCGTTTGGATATAGCATCCAATATCATAGCCACAAGTGGCCGCACCATCTATTAACAGTTTCTTTCACGATCAATTATGGCTCACGGGTTAGCCCGCTGTTGCCTAGACTCACAGGTTAGCCCGCTATTGTCTATATAAGTTTGAATCATCAAAATAAACCATGGCTCACGGGTTAGCCCGCTGTTGCCTAGACTCACGGCTCCGTTCTTGTCATCGCAATGACTCACGGCTTATCCGGTATTGCCTAATTAAAGTGGACTCACAGCTCCGTTCTTGTCTATCGCAGACTCACGGCTTATCTGGTATTGTCACATTAATGACTCACAGCTCCGTTCTTGTCTATTATAGACTCACGGCTTATCTGGTATTGTCGTACCATTAATATTGACTGACTCACAGCTCCGTTCTTGTCTATAATAGACTCACGGCTTATCTGGTATTGTCATATCATTAATTATATATATGTATTGACTCACAGCTCCGTTCTTGTCTATTTCAGACTCACGGCTTATCTGGTATTGTCTTTTACATATATCTTCATACTTGTCATTTTCGTCCCTCGAAGCCGTTTCAACCTGTAACAGTTCAATCATCATATATCATATATGATATCAGTGAGATTACTCACCTGGATACTAGCTGCGTTTAAATCCCGGTTGCTTCTTGCCTTTGCGTACACCACAACCATTTTGTCTCATACCTATTTATCCATTTCATATTAAATGATAATAGGTTAATAACCATCTAAATTGACTCTAATACGTAAGAGTCCAATATTATATCATTATAAACAATGCCTAGATAATAAACTTTACATTTACTATCTTTATGTGAATTTTACTATTCACCGAGGCATTCGAATCGATCTACAGTGCCCTCGAGGGGTCGAAAACTCAATATAAAAATTTTCCCAAACTTTTCAGACCATAACGAGCCTACGGTTCAAGTTTGAGCTAAATCGGACAAGCCAAACAAAAGTTAGCGTTTCTGATTCCCTGTCTTGGAGGCGCATCGCGCCCAAAGTGTAAGGCGCGTCGCGCCCAGTCCTTCGAGTCGCGAGCGACCACCTGGTCAAGTCGCGAGCGCTGGGCAGAGGTGCAGAACTCCGATTTTTAAGCTACAAAATCCCATTTTCTCATATTAAGCCCTTAATACATGACTTAATCGATAGGGGTTTGTTCTAGGACCAAAACCTTTCATTTACCACAAGTTTTTAGCCATGGAAATCATAGATTTCAAACATTTTCTAACAATTCCCGTTTTTGACATTTTGGTCCAAAAACCGAAATTCTTCAAAATTAATCACTTCTACTGATTATTCTCATCATTAACAACATTTGGAACTCATTAGAACTCATTAGAACTCATTATAATCCACTGGATCATATAAACATGTATTCTAGGGTTCTTAAGCAAAGTTCCAATTTTTCAATAATAGCAACATACTTTCCATTTGATATGAATTCTTACAACATAAACATGTTTGAGGCTTAGAATTCATTTGAACCTCTTGGATCATAACTGAATTTCAGTTTCTAGATTATCCCAAGAAGAACACCCACAAAACTTAGGTTAGAATTCATTACTAACCTTTTAATGCTCCAAAATCTTCAATTCCAAGCTATGATTTCAATTCCACACTTCAATCCACATGAATTCTGCAGGAATCGTGGCTTCAAGAAACTTCCCGTGTTTCTCAAATGTTCAGCCAACATTAATGGAGATATTTCTCCTTTTATATTTTCCAAATTTACATTTTTGGTCCCTAAGTTCCATCTTTTGAACTTTGGCCACAATAATCAAGTTTTATTACAATAAAACTTTCATTTCTTATACTTTTGCCACAACTAACAAAGTTTATGACAAAAATCAGATTTTATAACATTTTAAGTCCAAGACTCAAAATATTATTACAAAACAAGTCCTTTTTGTCCAAAAGACCAAATTACCCTTCTAAGGTAAAATGACCAATTTACCCTTTTTATTATATTTACATAAAAAGAGTATCTTGGCGTTACAGTTTAAGAGATCTGGTCCAAATGGTCAACAGACTTGTCCATTAAGGGGCTCCTCTAGGGTTTTGAGTGTAACCCTTGGAGGCTATAAAAGGAACCCCCTAGGCACCCCAAAACCTGCGCCAACTCTGTGTGCAATAAAGTTGATACTGACAACTCCATGTGCAATAAAGAAAATATCAGTGACCCGTAGCTAACATTTGGATACATGAAATACAAAACTATATATAAAATATCTTACAAAATGCATGAAATACAATACTACATAATGATATATCTTACAAATACATGATATACAAAACTACAAATAAAATATCATACAATTACATTGAAAACGTACTGAAAATAAAACACACAAGTTGCGTATTCATTATCTCCCTTTATTCCATTCAGTTACCGTAAAACTTCGACATTAGAAAGCGTTTCATGTTTTCTTCATCAGGCGACAGAGATTCCTTTCGTAGCAGTGTGTTCAGATGCACAAGTTTCATCTTCATTATCTCCATTTCTTCCATTTTTTGATCCCTTTATTGATCTAAATCGAATCTTTTTTTCATGACTTCAACTTCGTTGTCTCTAGTAAGCCTCATTGCAAGAAGTTTTGCAACAATTTCATTAGAAGCCTTACATTTTTATTCTCTTTTAGCCGCATCTCTACCAATTGGACGTTTAATAGTTAAACCACCACTAGTTGGTGTTTCCGGGTTGGAAGGGACAGAATGTTCCCCTTTTTTGCTAGTCATTGATCTTTTAGTTGAACCACCACTTTCTTCGTTACCAATTCAAATTCAGTACGTGAACGTGTTGTGTCATGATCAAGCTGTAAAGCTCACTTTACATTTTTACACATAACCTCATTGAATTTTATGAGCTTCATTTTCAACATCTTTTAGACTCGTTCCACTTCCTTTTAGTCTATATCCTTCTCGATATGCATTAACCCATTTTTCGGCACTTTCGTTAAGTCGTTTCCAAAGGCCTTTTATTTGAGCGATGTTTCTATAAGACCATCTTCAGTTCACCTCTATTTTTGAAGTAAAAAATAGTGTAAAAAGTGGACTATCTGCAACCTACCTCTATTTTTTCACACTATTTTTACTTTAAAATATATATTACTAGCATATTCTTTTTTCTTCATTTACAAAAATTGTCAAAATCTCTCCTTCTATTTATTAACTTTTAACATATAATTACTCTATCTTTTTATTATAATAATATTCTAAATTATGTTATCAAAAACGTAATAACAAAATAATTTATTCGTATATAATTAATTTGAAGAAATTATGATTTTATTAATATAAAATTTATTAAATAATAAAAGTACATTTATAATACACTCTTAAATAAAATAGTATACATGCATTTATATAAATATTACACATACATTTGAAAAAGTTAAAACATATTTATGCGGTCGAATAAATTTCTCATAAATGGTCAACTAACGCATTCCGAATATTGAAGTGAGCTTTTTTATTTTTAATACATTTATATTGTGCAATAAATTGTTCGAATCGACTATCTTCATCCATCGTCATGTCAACCTCTCGCAACTTCAATTGATGCGTCAAAATCACATTCATCCTCAATTATCATGTTATGTAAAATATATATTTACTAGAATATTCATATTTGTAATATATATATATATATATATATATATATATATATATATATATATATATATATATATATATATATATATATATATATTGTACGTTTTTTATAAAATATGCTATCGTGCTTTAATTTTTTTAAATATACGTAAAATTTTATATGAATTTGATATATAAGTATTCAATTTTGATAATTATAATTAATTAATATCATTTAATATATAACATGATTGTAAATATTTTTTATTATATTTAAATAAACTAGAAATGTATAGAAATAAAAACTAAATAACTAAAAATGACAAGTGAAACGTTAACTCTATTTTTGGTGTAAAGGAATAGTATTACTATATATTTGGAGTAATACTATTAAAATACTCAAAAATAGAGTTGGGTTGGAGGAAAATAGAATTAAAAATATAGTAACTTTATTTTTAGAGGTGGGTTGGAGATGCTTTTACCAAGTTTTTGTGATTTTTCTGCTTGATTTGCATCATACAGCTCCTTCACTCGTGCCCAAAATGATTTTCTTTTTGTTTTTTTTTGCCATAAACCTCATCTCCACTAACAAGACAATATGTCAACATTAAAGCGATGTCTTCATTAACATCCCATTATCGCCTCTTGGATTATTTTCAACATTTTCTGAGGTTTGAGTATTTTCGATGACATAGTTTTGATTAATGTTTGAGAAAAACTGAGAGCTTTCATAACTAAAGTTGTCATAATCTTAAGAATCATCAAGATTTAAAACGAAATTTTGATATGAATTATCAATGATATCAAATATGAAAGCAAAAAAGATTAGAAATGAAAATATGGGATTGAATATGAAATATGTCAATATTATACTCTATATATAGAGAAAAATTACGAATTTTAGTTTTTTTTATTAAGATAATGTTAGATTTTTAAGATGATAAATTTTATCCAATAAATATTTTTACGAACCAATAAACCTTTGACATGTGTCGATTTAAACTAAAATTAAAAATTAGAAATGACATGGAGGAGGCATCAAGGGACGGGCTTGGGTCACCAAAGTTTGCTAAACCTTTTCTTTTTTTAATTATTTATTTGTCTTTTTCAACAAACGCTCACCAAAACTCATGGATGGGAGTAGTCTTAGGTTAAATATAAGGCTTTTGTCATAAAAGTCCTTAAGTTTTTCGAAAATGTTCGATTTTGTCCTTCTATGGATTTTATGTTCACTAAAGCCCAAAATTTGCAAAGTTTTTTCTATCTTTGTCCCCGAAATCTATGATAACGGGTTTCTAGGTTACCATGAAATTATTTTCACATATAAGTCCTTAAGTTTGCAATTTTTTACATTTTTACCTTGAAATTAATTTCAGAGTAAATTACAGAAAGAGTCCCTGTGGTTTGGGGCTACTTACCAAAAGAGTCCTATTTTTCAATTTCAACTTTATGGGTCTTTTAGGTTATCGATTACTTTCAAAAAGAGTCCCAAGACTACTAAAAAGACTAAATTACCCTTGATATTTTCTTTTTTATTTTTCTTTAAATGATTATTTATTTTATTAATTAAAAAAAACTCAAAATCAACCAAGAAACCCACTTTACGCTAAATCAGAAAATAGAAAAGGGGAGAACATGGGAATGGAAGCAAGAACGGGAAAAACAAAACTCGCACACCCTCCCTCTCCTTCTCGATTCTTGAATGCGTGAACCCCAAACCAAGAGAGACAGCAGCGACTTGGACTGTGACTCCGAGCAGTTGAGCGACGAGAAGAAGCCGCACAGCAGCAGCCGGCGGCAGCAAGAAAGAAGGCGAAGGAATCGGCGTCGGCGAGGGTTTTCCGGCGGAATTGGGAGCTCCGGCGACTGCATAAACAGAAGAAGACGAGCCAAACCCTAGGGGCGGTGGGCGGATTTGAGGGACGAAGAGGTCTCATCGTTTGGTTCAGTAGATTTTGGAGATGACGAGGTGTTCTGCCTACGTTCCTTAATCACTTTCGATGATTTAGTTCAACCTTATGCAGATTCAAGGGCAAGACGGTAAGAACATCCTAATCAAACTATTAGAATTCAAAATTATGTTACTGTTGTATGCGGTGGCTTCCGGCAATTCCTGCTCGTGACTCGACCCCATATGATTAATCGAAATAAATTGTGTTGCTGTTGTTGTGGGTATGGATTTTGAGGAAGAAGGGTTTGAAGAAGACGACGGTGATTGAGGGAGAAAATAGGGGGTTCGGAACGACTAGGTATAATTTTTTTTTAATAATTAAAATAAATAATAGATTCAAAGAAAAATGAAAAAGAAAATATAAAGGGTAATGTAGCCTTTTTAGTGGCCTTGGGACTCTTATTGAAAGAAAAATCAAACCTTGAGGATCCATATAGTGAAAATCCAAAAGTAGAACTCTTATTGTAAGTTGCCCCAAACCACAGGGACTCTTATTGTAATTTACTCTTAATTTCACATAAAGTCCTTAAGTTTTTCAAAAATGTTCGAGGTTGTTCTCCAACACCGCCACCACCCACCACCACCACTGCAGTGGTGGTGGGTGGTGGTGATGAGTGATAGGGATGTTAGAGAACAAAACCAAACATTATCAAAAAACTTAAAGACTTCTATGCGAAAATAATTTCATGGTAACTTAGAAACCTGTTATCACAGGTTTTGGGGACAAAAATGAAAAAAGTTTGCAAATTTTGGATTTTAATAAACATAAAATCTATAGAATGACAAAACCGAACATTTTCGAAAAACTTAAGGGTTTTTATAATAAAAGCCCTTAAATATATCATTAACCGTTGCTGTCAAAATTGAAATCATTACTCCCCTTGAAGAGACAAGGTTTTGATCGTAGTTTAGCAAACTATAGATGCAACATAATTAAAGGAACCAGTGACCGAATAATCATTCTCTTCATTTTCGGATAAGAATATAAGATAAAGATAAGCCATAAAGTTCCGCTTGATTGCGTTTTTACTGAAATACAAATATGGTTAACTTTGTTATTTTTATATTCCTTATACAATAAAATTATGTATATATTGTAATCTTTGTATTTAACTGAAGATGACATCATAATGCAGGTACGATTTTCCTTGAATAAAATCAAAAAATATACTATTTTAATAAAACAAAACATTCGTGTTACTTCTCGTGGCCTTGTGTGTGCTAACAAAATGTACACTCAAAATCAGACCCAAGACACCAATAACATCGTCTTGCTATGATCGATGCCAGGTTTTTAGTTTTTACTTGGCAATCCATAACTGGCAAATCATTCTTTCATAATAAATATTGAACAATAATTCATTAAAAACTTATGAGTCATCATTCTCTATTCTTGGACCTAAGTTTGAGTGATAAAAGTTACTATCTTCACTTATCACTAAAACGTATACGTATTCTATAGGGATTTATTTGGTTGTGCAAACTACAAAATTACTGACCAACTTTTGGTCTCAACAAATAACAAAGCCTTTTAGAAAAAGAAATTGTTGCAAAATATCCATCACATTATTCAGCAGTCTTGGGTTTATGGGCATTGATCAATTGTGTTTGCACATCTGCAGAAACCGGGGAGTGTTCTTTGTATTCCATGGTAAACTCACCCTTTCCCTGTATAAAAAACAAAAAAATATATTTTAAATATTTATGCTTCTCACTAACCTGTGTCATGGAACGTAGAGCTGTTGAGTATCCAAACATATTGTTCAGTGGGACCTGAATCAGACAAAAATTAAAATAAATAAATAAATAAACCCGTATGTTAAAACTTTATAAATTATACAAAAAGTATATATAGTTTGTCGTACAAGGGCGTTAATAACGGAATCATCGCCTTCCTGATCATTTCCAACGATTATGCCTTTTCTCCTGTTATATAAAATATTAATATAAATAAAAATCGTTAACAAATAACAATAAGAATTAGTAATTTATTTAAGTCCCCGGCAACAGTGCCCTGGAATTCGGTTGGTACTTTCAATTCTACCAACATCACCGGTTCTAATATAACTGGCTTGCATTTTGCATAACACTGTTTTTTTATTGTCAAGTCATGATATTAGATTTTTTTTTTTTTTAAATTATTTATAAATGTTTGTGGGAAGAAAAGAAGACCTGTCTAAAAGCATAAATTGAAGCTAATCTGAAAGCAAGTTCACTAGAATCAACAGCATGAGAAGCGCCATCTGTCATAACAACGCGGATATTTTCAACTGGAAATCCAATCAAAGAAACCCTGAAAACCACATGTAAAAACAGGTTTAATCTTTTATAACAAATAAAGGTAAGCAAAACAGATGAAAGTAGCAATAATGACTTTTCAAAAAAGAAAAAAAAAAAGTTTGAACTTTTGATACGTACGAATTTGCAGCTTCTCTGAAACCCTTCTCAATGTGAGGGATAAAATTGGAGGGTATAGCTTGTCCAATTATCATGTTCTCAAATTCAAATTTCGTCTCTGATCCAGCTGGCAGTGGTTCCATATACCTGTCAATTAAAAAAATTAGGAAAGAACAGGCCAAGCAATAACTGAGTGGATTTTTCAAAATAAAAAGTTGAAATAAAGTAGGGTGCTATAATAAACAAATAAATGAAAGTAGGTTGCTATTTACCCGACCACTCTTCCATATTGACCTTGACCTCCACTTTGCTTCTTGTGTAGATAATCAAATTCTGCACGTTGTGTAATTGTCTCTCTAAAGTTGACACGAGGCTTTCCAACAGTTGCATCAACCTATAAATATATAGATACATGAAAAAGATGTAATAGTAATTATTTCAAAGAAAATGGCTTTTAATAAATTAAAAATGGCAGAGCACCTTATATTCCCTCTTAATGCGCTCCACATAAACTTCCAAATGCAACTCTCCCATTCCAGAAATGATTGTCTGAAGTTTATTAATACAAAATAAATGTTATATCATAAATAAAAAAATACCTGACCACTCTCGGGGTCTAATCCAACACGGAATGTAGGGTCCTCTCTTTGAAAGCGATTCAAAGCTTTTGAGAACTAAAATGATAAATAAAACATTATTAGTAACTCATGTAATCCAGGTCCCACTAATCATTAGAAATGCATACTTGTTTTCCGGAATCTTTTGAAACTGGTGAAACGGCTAATGACACGACAGGTTCCGGAACATTCATGGAAGTCATGGTGTATTTGACTGATCCATCTGTAAAAGTGTCTCCTGATGCACAATCTAAACCAAATACTGCTACAATTTGACCCGCATGAGCTTCTTGAATGTCCTGTATGGTAATTTCAAGATAATCCAATTAAATTTTAAATAAATAATCTTAATTATGTAGGGAAAGCATCAAGTTTTAATCGGCAATACCTCCATAGAATCTGAATGCATCCGGCCTAATTTAGATACCTGTGACAAATTTTGGGTAAAGAGTAAGCATCTGCTTATAATTTAGTTTGCTACCAAATAATACCTATTTCCAAATGGGTTAAATGCAAGAAATAGCATCCTACTTTTACTTTTTCTTATTACACCATTGTACTTTGAAAATTTTACCATTTATAACATCATCCATATAGAACTCATATAATTGAGAAGATTTTTCGAAAGATAATGTCCTAATAAGAAAAAAAAAATTAAGTGCAATGCTACAACTGGGAAGATTTTTTAAGGCATAACACCTTAATAAGAAGAAACTAAGAGTATAATGCTGTAAATGTAATAGAATGATATGAAAGTAGCATGTTGTAATAAAGAAATAAATAAAAGTATGTTGCTAGTTCTTACAATAACAAACATCAAGAATTCACCTTAATTTTCTTTCCAGTATTAATATTTGTTATGAAGTCTCCCTTCTTGAGAATACCTTCATAGATTCTACATTAAAAAGAAACATGTCAGTTGTTTCAGGACAGATGGACATAAATATTACAGGTGGCGGGTTTGAAAGAAAGGAGTACCTTAAATAAGTCAACTGACCAAATTGTCTTTCTTCCAGTTTAAAAGCCAATGCAACCATGGGTCCAGCTGGCGTTCCAGACAACTTGACCTGTCAGTATCTCAATCAAAAATTCAGTTGAATTATACGGTCATTAAGATATAAACACAAAGGAATGTAAAGAAATTCATCCATATTAATGGAATAATGGATACCTTCTCTTCCTTCTTAGCCTGGTCAAGGGCAAAATTGTCAACTTCAAGCGGACAAGGTAGATAACAAAGAACACCATCAAGAAGCGGTTGTACTCCCTAAAGAAAAACAACAATATGTCAAAAGATGACCATGACTTATGCAAATGCATCATGGAAACTGGTATAAAAAGGAATGTTACTTACCTTATTCTTAAATGCACTACCCATAAATACTGGTATAAATTTCCTTGCTATAGTTGCCCTACGAATAGCTGCCTGTTATAAACCAATGTACCAAGCATTAATATCCACATAAGTCTTGAAAAAAACGACCAAATACAAATTAAATTTAATATCCAAATTTCCAGCATACCTCCAGGTCAGCAGATGAAATAGGTTCATCACTGAGAAAAGCTTCAGCAAGTTGATCATCAACATCAGAAACTGCTTCAATTAATTCACGCCTCTTTTCTGCAGCCATTGCTTGCATATCAGCTGGAATTTCTTCTGTTACAACTTTTTCACTGCCAAAAATTTATAAAAGTTAGCATCTTTTTATTAAAGTAGTAGATATATAATATATTTATTTGTATTAGAGATTAGAAATAAACAAACCCGCTAGAACCATGAAAATAATAAGCCTTGAGTTGCACAAGATCTACAAGACCCTGAAAATCCTCTTCCAATCCTATTGGCATTTGCACTGCTGCACTGTGATGTCGAAGCTTTTTCCTTGCCTAAAAGAGAAAGTGAGTAATTCTTTTTACAAATTTGCCCTTGGTTATCCAGACAGCACTTTACCTGATTGAGAACCTTCCATGGATCTGCCCCCATTCGATCAAGTTTGTTGATGAAAGCAACCCTTGGAACCTCATATCTTCTCATTTGTCTATCAACAGTGATTGATTGACTTTGTACACCACCAACACTACAGAGGACAAGAATTGCACCATCAAGAACACGAAGAGCTCTCTCAACTTCAATGGTGAAGTCCACGTGACCTGGAGTATCAATTATATTTACCTGCAAAAACAACATTATTTTTGCTAATTAGAACCAAGCCAACTTCTCCTTCAATTAGTGTTACTTCATCTAAAGTAAACTAAATGCATACCAACAAAACATTTTATAGAAGATCGTTTTAATTGTTTGCTATAAAAAAGAGTAACCAGGCACAAAACATGCTCCCTAAGTTCCAGAAAAGAACATATGCATCGACTTTTGAGGTTGCGGAAGATATTTGAACTGAATTAGTGAGTTCCTTAAACTTTAGACCACAGTAATTCATCCAACTTTATCATAGATTAGGAAATCTGGCGCTGGTTTGCATTTGCACTCAATAGGTTACACTTCAAAATTAGTATGAAATGAAAGAAGGAAGTGAAATTACTTGATAATCTTTCCAAGTGCAATAAGTAGCTGCGGATTGGATAGTAATCCCTTTCTCTCGCTCCAATTCCATCGAATCCATCTTTGCACCAACGCCGTCTTTCCCTCTGACCTCATGAATCTCATGAATCCTCCCGGTGTAAAACAAACCCCTCTCCGTAAGCGTCGTTTTTCCCGAATCAATATGCGCCGATATTCCGATGTTTCTCACTTTCTCCATCGACTCCTTCCACCATGGTTCCTTATCATCCTTCGCTCTCACGGCTGGTGCAGCGGAGTAGTGACGGTGGAGATGGAGGAGAGCAGTGATTGGTGATGGAGGTGTTGGTGATCTTGATGATGGATAGATTGATGAACGTAGAGTGTATAGTAGGCGCGTCGTAGAGGATCGAGATCGGGCCATGGTGTTGGGGGTTTAGATGCGCAGTGATAAACCCTACTGGTTTTTGCGAAGAAGAAGAAAGAAAGATGAATGCGACGGGGTCAGTTTGTAAATATCAAATAGTTTCATTTAGATCCTTTAAGTATAGTTAAGTTTCATTTTGGGCCCCTTTTATGGTTCACACTTCACATTCTTTAATTACAATTAAGCTTAAAAATCTTCTTGTTTTGTTTATTAAAAAATAAAAAATTGACTTGTAAGGTTTCTACTGATTTAATAGTTCCCAATTTTAAAAATGGAAATGAAAGAAAAGAAAAGAAAAGAATGGAAGGGACAATAAACTGAATGGAAGAAAACAAAGTCCATCCCTCAAAAACGTGTTTTCCTTGCTTCCTTTTTCTTTTAAAAAAAACTCAAAGAACAAGCTTTAGGGGGATAAATTTCTAAGACAAGATAGTCTAGTCTTTCATTCTTCTCCTTACAAAAACTCAAAAAACATGTTTGACTTCCTTTACTTCCCTTTCATTCCTTAAAAAAACTCAAGAACGTGTTTTTCTTCCCCTTTCTTTCCTTAAAGAAACTAAAAAACGGGACGGTAACGCTCATCAGAGAAAAAACATTAAGAGCGTCTCAAAAGTTAAACAATCTCCGGTTATCAAATTAGTTTAGTATGAGAAGGTGTCAACTTCTCTATATGAGAGACTCGACTATATATAAAATAATAAGTGTATGGAATGGGGTGAACTTCTCTATATGAGAAAGACTCAACTATATATAAAACAATAAGTATATACATGTAGGGAGAGTATGAGGAGAGCTCACATGGGAATATGTTATTCTTGAGTGAGGAGGGATATATAAGACCACAAGTGAACCATGAAACAAAAGGATGGTGTGTGTTATCTACATGGAAGAAGGGGCCATAAGAAAGATACAACCACAAGCCCCTACAATGTTGTTGGTTTGAAACGAACTATGTTATGGTGGTTGAGTGAGGGGATAAGAAACAAAAACAAATATTTTTAAGTTTTGTGAACATTTAATCTTTAATATTGACTAATGGGGGCGTTACGCGCACTCGATACAAATCCCACAACTAGCATCACTTTAACATCATTCATCGCAAAATCAGAGGCCATAAATGATATTTAATTGAAAACTTCGATTTAAGGAAACCTATTTTGACGAAAGACTGTCCCTTTCTCGAACATTGTAACTTTTATTCTTGCTTCAAACCATGATTCACAATTTGTATCAACTCTCTATATCCAATGTTGTAAACAAAGTAAATAACTTTTTAGCTTTACTCATTCGATCCATTCAAGACAAACTATAACTCAGATCCATTCAAAATAAAATGATCAAGACATACAAATAAGAAAACTAAACCACTTAAGAGTCCATGTAAAAGAAGTATACACTTAAAGCAACAAGAACAAGTTACCCTCGAAATGTATGGAGCAATCCTAGTTCCACAAATGAGCAATCACATACCCAAAATTGTACCCTAAAAAACCCGCAAACAATAAAGTCCAGATTTTATAATTATTTTTTAAAGTTTTTTTACTCAGCGAGAGAGCCAAAACTTTGGGCCCATGAGTTCTCGGTCAGCAGCAGAACCTTGCTTAGCCAATTTTTGAATACGCGAAGAAAACTCTTCAGCCTGCTTAAATTTAAAAAAAAAAAAAAAAAAAAAAGATGAGAATTTAAACATGAGATTATTTTTATAATTAGCAAATAAAGAAAAATGAAAAAAACAGTGTAACCTTTTCATCAATCCACATTAATGAACTTAGTTGATTGTTGAGGATACGAACAACAACATCCAGTGGGGTCATACCATCAGTCACTTCAAGTTCTCCCGCCTAATTACAAAAAACACATTAATAAATTTAATTGTTCGAAATCACAATTTATAATGTTATTATTACTGAATAATTTATTTTATGCTTGATTAAAATTTCCATAAATGTTCACCTGATTGGCATTGAGAGTCTGGATAACCGACTTTATTTGTTCAGTCATCTGTTCCATTTCTCTCTCTATGAATTCAGCCTGCTCATACCTATAATTTATAAAAAGAAAATTAAATTAAACAATAAAAAGATGTTTAAAGTTATGATGTTGTATGGAAAGTAGTGTACATTGCATCTCTGGTTGAAGCTGCTTCATCATCAAGAAGTAGACCATGTTCATCTTTATATATTCTCTCGGCTTCTTCTTCCACACTTTGTAATGACTTGTCAACCTAACAACAATTGTTATTGTTTATACAAATTTACAACAACTACCCCTCAATGGCATGATATTTTAAAAAAATACCTCTTGTTGATGAGTCTCGATAAGCTCCAGCTGGCGCTCAAGGTTTGATTGGGTCTCAACAACTTTTGCAACTTCTGCCTGTATAAACAAGTAGCAATACAATGTATTTTTTAACTTAATGGATTTTTAATCTACAGAAATACAATATAAAAAATGTAAGTAGACAGGAATGAACCATTCCATTATTTACCTCAAGTTTAAGAAGAACATCCCGATTCTGCAAGATTCTCCTGTCCCACTCGGCTATTGCATTAGCCTGCTTCCGGAATTTTCCGGTTCGTTCCTGGAGCTCCACATTCCACTCCTTGATAATCTTTAAACAAAAAGCAAAACACAAATTAACAACCCAAAATAGCAACGTACTTACATCTTTCTACAATCATAGGCAACATACTTTACTTTTAGCCATAATAGAAACCAACTTAAATCTTTCGAGCATTATAGACATCATACTTTAACTTTTAGCCAAAATAGCAACCGATACCAACATACTCAATTTTTTTAGTCAGAATAGCAACCAACTTTTACATCTTTCTACCATTATAGGCAACATACTTTACTTTTTAGCCATAATAGAAACCAACTTACATCTTTCTACCATTGAAGGGAGCATACTTTCTATATTTGCCAGAATAGCAACCAACTTGCATATTTTTACAACTTAAGCGCGATTAGGATAAAGAGAGATAATAAGAAGTTTGTATTGATACCTCCTCAACAGTCTTTCCAGTAATTTCAGATGGTAACTTTGGTGCAGGGGTGACAGCTGTCGTAGTTGTCCTGGTGGCAAAATCACATGGCTTAGCAATAAATACTTTTTACAAATATTTGATTATTTGGCATGTAGAAAGATCAACACTTTTTTCCTTATTTCTCTAAGATAGATATGATGTAATAATGTTATGACTATGGTGAAAAGGAACTTTACTAGAAATATTGTTTTCAAGATTATACTTGAACTACAATAATAAAACATATAATTTTGAGATATTGCACTTTGTGATTATAGTGATGACTTACCCGCTACTGGAAGCTACAACAAGTGCAGATGATGTTTGAGCAATAGTGGTTGTAATGGTGGAAGTGGTTGTAGTGGCTGCAGGAGTACCTGCATAAAGATTTTAGACACAACAACATAAAACTTAGGAAAAAAGATGGTCTAACATCATTCCATTCTTTTGAAAATTGTGCATATGAAAACACACGGACAGAAAAAGCAAGAAAAATGAACAAATAATTACTAATACTTATCCCTAAACACTAGTGTTCATCCAAAAATACTAATCTTAAATACTAGTATTTTATCTTACGCCTAACAGAATAACAATTGGCCATTTAGGAAGTAAACATCCCAACAATTCTAGATATAAGTATATAACAATTTAGGACCTACAAATCATTGTTATATGAAATCGGTTCAAGGACCATATAAAGTACAACTACCAACATCATCAATTAACTTCAAATCACAAACCAAAAACAAACTCACCAAACAAAGATGAAGCAGCTGTAGTTGTAGTTTGCGGTTGTGAAGACGGGGTAGTAGCACTAGCAGCTGTAGTTTTAGAGGAAGTTTGAAACCCCAAAAATGAACTTGATGTTCCAGTAGAAGCAGCACCAGTAGCAGGACTAGCAAAACTTGCAGTAGCTGTTGTACTAGTAGAAGAAGATGACACACCAAATGCAGGAAAAGACAGAGTCTTGGTAGCAGTAGTAGTAGCCACTGTCGTAGAAGCAGTTTTTGTATTTAAAGCCAACCCCGAAGATGGCTGAAGCCCAGTAGAAGCTGTTACATTCGTGAAAGAGAAGCTGGATGTAGGGCTTAATGATGAACCAGCAGATGAAGTGGTGTTAGATGGTTCAGAACCACTTGTGGCTGTTGATTTTCCCAAATTGGAAAACGAAAAAGAAGGCGCAGATGCAGTTGCGTTTGGAAATGAAAAACTTGGAGCTGAAGCAGCAGAAGAAGTAACTGAGCTGGCACTCGAGGCGTTGAGGAACGAAAACCCTGGTGCAGAAGATGCAGCAGGTGGTGTTGTAATTGAACTTGAGATTGAGGTAGATGATGATGATGCAGTTGCACCAGCCAAATTAGAAAAAGAAGGGGCTGGTGATGAAGAAGATGACCCAAATAAAGTAGAAAAAGATGGGGATGCTGCTGATGATGAAGAAGAGGTGATTGGTGGAGAAGGAGAAACCCCAAATGATGTTGAAGAAAAACTTGGAGTAGATGTTGCAGAAGAAGATGATGATCCAAATAAGCCTGTAGAAAAAGGAGAACTAACCGGAGTGGTAGTTGTACTTGAACTCGAAGAAGCCCCAAATATGTTACTGGATCCAAAAGTAGAAGTCGAACTGAATAAACTTGTAGTGGTGGTGGTGGTTGAAGCAGTAGAGCTGGACCCAAACAAACTAGATCCACTAAACGGCGATGGAGACGATGTACCAAACAACGTACCGGTTGAAGCAGCGGTGGAAGCACCGAAACCAAAAGCGGGTGTAGAAGATGATGAAGATGCAAGTGCAAATCCAAACGAAGGAGTTGATGATGCAGATGCTCCGAATAAAGGAGTAGAAGATGTAGATGAACTGAACATCGAAGAGGATGAGGTAGGGTTTGAAATTGAAAATGGAGATGGAGATGAAGATGATGCAAACGAAAACAGTGATGGGGATGAAGATGATGATGATGAGGTTAAGGATGATAAATTAGAGGAGAAGGTGAAGCCAACCATTGTTGATGCGTAGAGTTCAATTGAACTTCGAATGGGGAATGGGAGGGACGATGGGTTTGTTGTAGAACCTTCAAGTGAGTGAGCGTGTAGATTTGAAGTTACGCCATCATTCATACAATCTGTCATAAAATGCATAAAATGTATCAGAAGCATTAAATTAAAAGTTTGGTTTTTCTAGCATAGTACTGTAGAATGGATTAAATCTCCTCGATCACATCGAAACCACAAAACATTGTCTGTAAAATAGCTTGAATCTCCTTCATTTCTCTGGTCTATAATCGTAGAATCTCAAAACAGTGAAAAACTACAAGGTGTTAGAGCCACTAATTCACTGTATAGTGAATCCCAATGGTGCATCTGGTTATTGAAAACACGAGCTGGCTAGAACAAAGATTGAAGCAACAAGTGCTTCAAAAAAAACAACCCTACGCAAATCACATAATACAAAACGCAATCACAAAGACACGGACTACAAAATAGCAAGTACCTGTTGGGGAAGACCAGGAGAGGGACAGCCGACGAGCTTCAACTGAGAGAATCAGCCGACGACTAACAGGGTGGAGGCCGGAGGGATTCAATCAGTGCTTCAGTCGAAGAGAACCCTAGGCGTGAAAGAAGGGAAGGCGGGATAAGTAGCGATTCCATATTCCTTTTATATTAATTTGTTATTTAATAGTTTTTATTTATTAATATCACAATATCCGTTTGACAGTTTGTAACTTTGTATATCACAATATCACGTAACTTCTATAAAGTGCAACACATTTTCTACTTACCTGGTGGCTGAAGTCTGAACGGCCAACTCGTCAAGCTCTGAGGTGGACTCGTGGAGGTCGGACCAGCGGGCAGCGCACTTCTGTGGTTTGCTTGTAGACGACGAGAAGAGAAGAATCCAAGTCTACCGACTTCGTGAAGTCGTGGAGGTCGAAGAATTGAAGAAGACGGCGAAGCGAAAACCTATCTCTGATTTTGGGGGAAAGCGGGAATGACCGAATGAGGGTATCAGGGTACCATAATTTTCATTAATTTCGGAAATTCCAATAAAAATAATAAAAAAACTTGATAAATGGGTCGGTTCGGTTTTTGTCGGTCGGTATGCGCAGTAAAACCGACCCAAATCGAAAAAGTCAATTTTTTTAAAAAGTTAAAATCGTACCGTCGGTTTTTGTTGTAGGTTCGGTTTTTCGGTCTCGGTTTTTAATCGGGAAAAGTCAATTTTTGTCGGTCGGTATGTGCAAGAGCCTTCCCTCATTCACCAAATCACATAGGGAAAATCCCCCACGAAGTTGGAGTTAAACCCTCGACCTTTGGGTATATAACCCACGCATCCACCCAGCTGAGCTGAGCTGAGCTGAGCTTGGCTATTAATAATTATATATTATACGCAAAATTACATTGTAACTCAACCAACTATTTGTTATTGGTTTAAAAGGTCCCTTAAGTTTTTTTTATCTTCTAGAGACGTAAACTCCATTTTACCAGCTGAAAATATACATTCACTTGTGATTGCCGATTTCAATTAATGATGTGGCATTGTATACTAAAAAAAATAAAATCTGAAGTCCAACTCAATCGCCAGGCTTTCTTTTTGTACGCGAATCACCCCGTTTAGTTTGTATGGATGGTTCTCGAACGAAATCAAGATGCTCCTACGAATTCATTTAAGAATTTGACGTTTTGAAACTTTTGGTGGAATTGTCGATGTTTAGTTTATAATTGTTTCCTAAACCTAACTGCGTAAGTTCCATAATGATAAAGTGGTTGTATATTTTATCCGTAAAACCTAACAGTTACAGAATCCTGTATCCCTTCTGATCCTAAATATATACAGAATTTTGTTCACAAGTTGAATATATAGAAGCCGGAGACGGAACGATAAAAAAGGAGAAAACTACAACCAAATTATAACAGAAACGGCGTTGGAGAAAAAAATAGAAGTGCTATTGCATGACTCGATTTCCTGCGATATTAATTAGTAGAAATTAGATATAAAAAACTGGAAGTGCTATTGCGTGACTTGATTTTCTCGAAGTACTGAAATTTACCTTACTAATCGTCGTCATAGGATTCCAATCTAGTTCTTCCTGCCGACTTGGATTTATTTAACATGTTCTTCTCAAATTTGGCGACGTCCGTTGATTCAGGACCCATTTGGGGACGCCGTCCTCCTTAATCGCCTTAAGTACCGGCCGCTAGTGCTTTGTCGATTTTTACTGATTTGGACGCCTACGAATAATGGAATCATCAGCGGAGATGATCTCCGGCCTTTGTGTGTTGACAGAACAACCGAAACAAAATCCGCGCTCAGAGGAGAAAAGCTTCGTAAATACGAATCAAATTACATAGTTTTCTTTACATTGATGTTTGAGGAATTACAAATTAAGAAGGGGGAAATGGGTGAAAAGAGATTGCCGAAGCATGGCTCGCGTGAGTTCTCTCTGTTTCACTTCATGTTTTTAAAATAACAAAATCACGAAACAAAAGTTGAAAAGGGATATAGATAGTTTTTGACGTGGCTTTTTCGATGACAGGGTGGTGCCTCCTTGGAATTTAACGTGGCAACAAAAAGGTGATTGGCCAAAGGGGCAACCGGATTACCCCTTCAATTTCGATTTAAGGACTATACAAACTAACGAAACATAAGTTCGTTCACCTAAAAAGCAAGAAAAATAGTTCGGGGACCTTTTAAACCAGAGTTGTATTCATTATTGGGCTACAGAGTCATTTTGTCTATAATATATAAAGGAAACTTTATTTTCAATCGTCAAAACTGTAACGCCCCAAAATCAACATCGAGTATTTTACAACATTTTAACAAAACTGTACAAATTTGACTTTACAAATACAATACTCGATGTCTGGGAAGCGTCAAGTGGATATCTTCAAGATCGTTCCACGATCCAGCCGGGCGTTACTACAACTAAATCCTGCAAAACACCACAACGAAAACAACGTAAGTGACACGCTTAGTAAATAACTCTACTGCAACAAGATAAAAATTTACAACGAATCTTATATTGCCACATCGTACTTTATGGATTCACCAATCGTTTGTCACCTAAAAATCCAACACCAGTTGGATATATCATAGCACCAAAATCACCACTTGTATAATACACCATATTTATGAATAACACCAATATTGAAAACGTTCACCAAATGATCTTGAGCTTTTCACTAACCCGAATATCTATCACCAACACTCGGTTACACCGAGTTATCACCAATCTTTAATTACACCATGTAGTTGTAAACCATCGTTATACAACCACTTGAACACCATATAAAACAACAACGTATATATTCACCTATAATAACACCGTAGGTATCTACAATGACTACCAAAAGTGTTTTACCTATGATAGCACATAAGCTCATTATATTGTTAATTACCAAGATAAACACATTCTAGCACTGCCATATGATATATATATATATATATATATATATATATATATATATATATATATATATATATACACACACACATATATAATTGCATAAATACAACACATAATGCAACACCAGTCACGTTGAGTGGAGTTACTCACCTCGGTATTCTAGGTTGGTTAGCTCTAATGCTCGTATATCTCGGTGTCGTCTCAGCTTCTCGGCTTCCATAAACCTACATTAGGTTTTCAACCACATTTATAAATCATATTTATATACCCTCTTGAAAACCTAAGTCATGAACTTGAAAGTCAATACTTCAATATCAACTTTCATAGCAATTATCCATTTTTTCCAAGAATTTGTCCCCTGTTCGTGATCTGTTTCACTCAACCTATAATCATTTCTATATAACTATTTCAACTTTACATAAAACTACTCCTTTTCAGGGTTCCAGGGACACCAATATCAACTCCAAAAGATTTTTCTACAATTTACTATGATTTTTTCAATATTACATATCAAATACATCTCAAATCCGCCAAAAACGTACCAGGCTGTAGAAACTTCATATTTTAGTTATGTTAGGGGCCGAATCACGTTTTCACCCATGTAGACCAAATATACTAGACTCAATTTATGAAAATATGGCACTGGTTTCACATCAAACCTATACTTTTACGATTTATCACAACTTGTATAATATGGTGTAAAAACAGTGATTTTTACCTCTATTCTGCAGTTCCGATCGAACGACTATATCTCAACTTTCTGCCATCAGAATTACAAATCCTCCGGTCAACACCTGTCTATGTATCGCCTTTAACTTCTGTCAAAATTTCACAACGATCCAACGGTTCAATCTCCCGGGATCATTCGCTCACTGTAGCATGTTCTTGAGAATTCGAGAAGGATTTGAGAAAAATCTGATTTTCCCATATTTATACATAAAAGTTTGCCAATTTGGCACAACTAGTCCATCAACTTGCAAACATTACACCCCACACACATATAAATACATTTAAGTCTCATTTTTCATACTTTGGCCACCAACTAATGTGTAAATATTTATAAATCGGTCTGGACGTTTAAACATCAAAATACCATCTTAATATCTTAAGTCCCAAGATTTGGTTCGTTATTCATTCTTAACATTTTTGGTCCTTTCACCAAAAACACTATTGTCTAATGACCCTGATGGGTAATTTCTTATGCGTTTTAAGCATTTACTCGCCTTTCAGACTATAACTCCAATCTGACATCCATACTCCATAACTCAACATTATAACCTGGTTTTGGGGTATTATAAGTTCTTCCCCCTTAAAGAGATTCTGTCCCCGGAATCTCCCAGGAACACCTCACCACGACCAACTACTACACACACCATTCACCTTCCAAACTAAAAGTTCAAATCTTACACCATGAACTTTACAACTTAACTCACCTAGCTATGACTCCACACTTCAACTTTACTTTCCTCTTGTCACCTTTTTACACCTATGGCAGTGATGTGTTCGATTGCTAAGGATACACTCCTATCAATCACAACCACAATCACTTACACCTTATTTTATGCTTAAGTACACCGATTACTTAGCATAACAATTTCCTACATACAACATCCTCATATTAAAAGAAATGAGGACTATTTAACATACTATCCAAAAATGACTATATTCAACAACCAACATCTCCAATTCTTTGCTTTCCATCTCTTTAAACAACCATGGAGGAGATGATCCCATTCTCACTGTTAAAACACCCCGAATCGATATTAAGACAATTTATTGTCTTACAACCAACTCATCATGCTGACAAACACCTAACAACCAGAATTAACACCACAACTCACATCCTTTTCACTTGTCAACTTTTCAATATTTGCATTATTCTTTCTATTCGGCTGAGGTTTCACTTACCTCAAGCATTCACCTTGTAGTTGATAATTCAACTCTTTTCTCATTTTCAATCATATAATTATTGCTATTTAATAACATTTTCAATCAATATCATCTGTTCTTGTGTTTCACACATTCTGATTCAATCATCATTATTCTGACAGAATACGAATAATAAAAACACCATATAACCCGTATAGAATATTTAATGACAACAATTTTATGAGAATATGTTTGTTTTGTATTCAGATTACCAAAAAAATATCTTATTTTCGTCATTTATCACAAAATAGCATTGTTTTCGCACAATCTCACAATACACAATAACTGTTGTTTGCAATATAACTTAGCCATATATATATATATATATATATATATATATATATATATATATATATATATATATATATATATATATATATATATATATATATATGTATCGGGTATCCGATGGGGACGGTGTCGGTTATGGTTATGGGACCTGACAAGTAGAACGATATATATATATATATATATATATATATATATATATATATATATATATATATATATATATATATATATATATATATATATATATATATATATATATATATATATAGGTTCATATGAGACCATTATATTTCGTGAGACCGGGAGACGCATTCCTAGCCACTCATTTTGGGTGTAAAACAAAAAAAAAATACAAAATAAATGAAAAACTTTGAAAAAATATATTTATTTATTATTTTCGTCATTTTTTATTCAAAAAAATGTTTAAAAATAAAAAAAATAAAAAAATAATATTAGCGTTTTTTCATATTTTAGTAGAATATTACACTAGTTTGTGTAATATTCTATTAGAATATGCAACATCCAGCAACATTCTAATAGAATATTTTTTTTTTGATTTTTCCAGGTTCTTTTTCGAATTATTTTTTTATTTTTAATTTATTTTAAAATTTTTTTAGATTGTATAAGTAGCGAAATTAAGTAGAATTTTTTTTTTGAAAATTCTCATTATTTTAGCCTATTTTTTTATTTTTTGATCTATAAAATGAGTGGCTAGGATTGAGTCTCCCGGTCTCACAAAATTTACATGGTCTCATACTCTCATTTGAACTTATATATATATATATATATATATATATATATATATATATATATATATATATATATATATATATATATATATATATATATATATATATATATATATATACTTATTATGGAGGCCATCAAAATCATATGGTTAGAGATAAGTTGATATCTCAAACCATATTGATTTGAAACCTACAAACTTTTCATATCCCCTAAATTAATGACAATTACTAATTTTATTTCATTCACTATAAATTCCTTCAAAAACTCATTTTATAGTTTATAAAACATATATTTATTCAAGCTTCAAGTGCTCTCATAATCCAATGTCATTTGATCCTAAAGTCGCCGAAGATTCCTTACGAGTTTCATATCAATACAAACGTAAGTATTCAATTAACCAAATATTATATTTTGTTTTTAATCATTTTGGTTCAATCCAAAGTTCACATCGTACTCCAAATATTCTTCTTATTTTAGGATTAACTTAATCAATTTTTACTTTCAATATTCTCTTGGTAACAATACGCATTTTATTCTCGCGTTTTTGGATTTTTATTTTCAAGATTGAAATAATGATGAATTGTGTATCTTATTAGTTTGACTATCAATATGATGGAAAATACGTATTATCTCTATTTCATCTTTCTTGATTCTTAATGTGATTAAGTTTGATTTTTAAGTTTATGAAATATTGCAACGTGTTGGTTTATTTAAACTAAGAATGACATTAATACTTATTTTATTCTCTCTTTTTTATTTTTTATTTTCGAGATTGAAATAATGATGGATTGTATTTCTTATTAGTTTGACAATCAACTGCTGAAATATGTATTATATTTATTTTATCTCTCTTGATTCTTAATATGATTGAGTTGAAATTTTATGTTTTTGAAATTTCGCAACGTATTGGTTTATTTGAATGAAGAATGATGTTATTATCAATAAATTATCTATTGACTTGATTTGCCAACATCTGGTCAAATAATTATTAGTTTTGTTTGATCTTTCTTCAGTTATGAATTTATTTATTTTCATTGTGATCATTCTTACATTTTTAACATTAATCTTATATTTATTTTTTATGATGTTTGATTGATGTTTTTATATTGAATGACGTAGCATGGATAAGATTGTTGAACAAAAAAACTACTAATTTAAAACATAGTAATAATATAATAGAAAAAACAACTAATCTAAAACTTAATAAAAACATAATAGAAAAATAATAAAACTTTATAAAACATGTTATAAATTATAGTTATTTTATGCACTGAATTCATTATAAAATGTTATCTAAAATAAATTACCAAAATCATCTATCATCGTTATCATTATCATTACCATCACTACCATTATATCATTATCTTATTATTATCATTGTCATTATCATTAGCATTATCATTATTATCATTAAAAATCATATAATAGATGTATTCAAATGTATATGGTTGAAGATATGAATCATAATTGCACCATATTCATTTGAAACTTCCAAAACTCTTCAACTTTCCACTAATTAATTACAACAATTCAAGAGTTTTTGACTTGCATAATAATAAGTAGTTTATTTAAGGTGTTATAATTTATGGGTATGGTAGTTGAATAGGTTTTAAGTTTTTTAAATTAATCAATTAAGCATTTAATGAAATGTTTTTAATTAAAATATATTATATTGATTAAATTTTTTGACTTTTAAATAGTATATAGAAATAAAAAACGTATGGTTTGATAAAAATAATTATCTCTTATATATTAATTTCAAAACTTTTATTTAATTAAATTATTTATAATTGATTAAATCGTTTTTATTTTTATATTTATCTTTATAATATTTATAATTATTATAATAAATACCTTAGAATTCAACGTGATTCAAGATAAGTCATCTATCTTGAACCATAAAACTACCAAACTCTTCAACTTAGTCTAATTAATTGGTTAGTAATTTATATTGGTTAATCATAAATAAAAATCTTTCAATTCTCAACTAATTAATTACTACAACTTAATAGTTTTTCTAACTTATGATATTTAATCGGTGATTATGGTTAATATATATGTATATATAGTTTATTGTGATAAATCAATTTGATTGACTTAAAGAATGACAGGAAGGAAAATAAGACTTGAAACACATTTATATATGTTGCTAACATCCCTTGAGATTTCGTGCTTGAGTTTCATTATTTACTAACTTACCTCAATATTTTTTTTCTAGGTATTTATGTGTTCATCGGATGAAAAAGAGAAATATAGATAACTTTTTTTTGCATGGTGTTATATGTATATCAAATTCTTAAAAATTCATACTACGATACTATTCAAGAGACAAAAGTGATTCTTTTTCTTTAATTATCAATTAGAGTTAGTTATGTTTAAAGAGAGTCTTTAAGTTTGATTTTGTGAAATTATTTAGAAGTCAAAGTATATTGTTAGTTTTTATAATAGATAGGGTAAACAATGAAATATAATGATTCGATTGTAACTAAATAATAAAATCCGCAAAAGTTTATATTAATTACTTTTGATGAAACTCATGAAGAAAAATTGTCATAATAATACAATTCTTTCTCAATGGTAACATTTGTAATATTATTACTATGTTTATTTCTATTTTATTTTAGATGTTGATAAATGATATATATTGTGATGACATATTTATAATTAAACCTACGTATTTATATTAGATCTAATGTTTTCAGATTCTTATATGATATGCCAATATATTTTATTCCTGCGCAACGCGTGGGGATACGCCTAGTATATATATATATATATATATATATATATATATATATATATATATATATATATATATATATATATATATATATATATATATATATATATATATATATATATATATATATATATATATATATATATATATATATATATATATATATATATATATATATATATATATATATATATATAGTGACACGTTCAATATATAACCAATTTATACTGGCTAACCATAGGATCAAGTGAAAATTGTACATGTTCACTTATGAACATATGTTTATTTATGAACATATTCATCTATGAACATGAAAATTACATATGTTCATAGATAAGTATACACTTTTTACGTGGTTCTATGGTTAGCCGATATAGTTTGGTTTTATATATATATATATATATATATATATATATATATATATATATATATATATATATATATATATATATATATATATATATATATATATATATATATATATATATATATATATATCTATACTACCTTAAAAAGGGAAAATGGTTTATTAAAATAGAAACTCTTAAAATTAAGAGATACCATTTACTATGCATAATATACAAGTTTCAAAAGCATATGAATACTCTTGATATCGCACTTAAGCTCATGAAAGGATAAGATTTACAAACAGATATTTGAAAAACCTACTCCCTAACGCTTCGTTCGGCCCTCACCGTTTAAAGCTGAAACCTTGCTCCCATTCCAACCCAGATACTCATTTCACTCCCACTTTTCTCTAAAACCCTAAACTCACTGGAAGCCACCCACAAATCCTCCGATCGCCTCCCTCTCTCCTCTCTCTTTCTCTCTCTAAGAACATTGAACTCACTATCCACCATTGCACCTCCGCCATCAACATACTGCCGGTTTATTTTCAGGATCGGGATGTATATCCATACTTGATCTCGATTTTATGGATTTGGTTCTTCATTTTCTTCTTTTCTGTGTTAGGGTTTTAACTGCAATTGATTTCACGAATTTGGTTCTCCTTTTATGTGTTAGGGTTTTAACTGTTATTGATTTCACAGATTTGGTTCTCCTTTTCTGTGTTAGGGGTCTAACTCCAGTAGATACCGATGTTCAACATGCTACATATTTCACTTTTTGGATTTCATGCATAGTCACACAAACACATACCTCGATCTTAAGATAGATGCTCCACATCTCTTTCCATTTGCAGGTTTTTGGCGTTGTATGTTCTGTTGGTTTTGATACTTTTATGATATCAAAACTTAGATATATGTGTATATATTATTAACTGGTTATTTGATTCAGATCATAACTGATAATAGTTTTCCAAATCAACATCGTCTGGTTCACCTCTACCATTTTTCCTGGTATTTATATCACTTTGCTAAATTAATTATGGTTTTTTCTCTTTTGTTAAATGGTTGATAATTTGGTCATTTCATTCTACTAACATTTGAATCGGTATTGGTCTAACAGTTGAGTTGAACTCATGAATATGTTTGTTCAACATCAGCAAAGAAAACGGGTTCGTGCGAATATAGTGTTGGGTATTTTTCTAGATCCTACAAAGGTTTGAATTTGTGCTTCCTATAAAACTTGACACATCCCCTTTCTGGTTTTGAATCCCACCGTGCATTACATTCTCCTTCTCCACTGCTTTTTTTAGGTGGATTTTTTAGTTTTAAAATTTTGGTTTCTTACGAGATTTGGTTTTGGGTCCTATCTAATGCTTTTATTTTTTGTTACAGGTTAAAATTCTCTTGGATTTATAGATATCAGGTTCACTTTAACCTTTTTATTTTACATGTTCAAGTTTTTTTTTGGAAACTTGGATTTTGTTCTTTTGCAGATGTCTTTTTTTTTAAATGAACATGTATTTTCGATTACTGTTCCTGAAGAAGCATTGGAGCACATTCAAACGATTTTCAAAATAAAATGTCTCGATTTTGATTTCTAAAACTGGTTTAGTATGCTTCAGAATTTGAAAGTTGTTAACGAAGAATGCTTCAGAATTGAAGCCAAGACGCAGACACCCAAATTTTTCTTTCCTTGCAAGTTATTATTTGTGGAACATCAAAATTAAATTAAGAAGTATATTATATAAAAAAAATTAAATGTAACCTGTTATTTCTTGCACTTATTTGACAACTTATTTGTTTATTTCTCTAAGAGACTAACATGAGATATTTAGATTACAAATGCAGGCTTCATATATAGCTGCTTTGTTGGATTGCAAAATAAAAGTCAAGCAAGGAAAAAGTCAGATAAAAAGCAAGATACCAAACATCTTGAGTTATTGTGCCAATATTTGACAGAGGACATCGAAGAAGGGATTAAAGGTACACAATCTCAGCACCTACCGCTTTTAGTACCTGTTATGTTACATAACATGGATTTCCATGTGTTTATGAAAAAAATTACATGCTGGGTCAAAAATTGTTATGAACCAATAAAATATGGACAAAAATTGCAAAAAGTATACAATATCATGATCATGTTCATTTAATGTATTCTGACTCTATTTCTTACCAGGACCTGCATCTATATCTGGTGATATGTTATGATGTTATCTACTTCAAATTTCCCTCCTCTTTCTATTGGTAAATGGATCGGCTTATGTATGTGTGTTCTGTGTATTTAAGTATTATTGCTAATTTGGTCAAATAATGCATAAATAACTCAAAAGAAGCTTTGGTCCATTTTTTAGGTTTAGTTACCGATTTTTTAAAGTTTTTTTTAAATGTTTGTGCAGAACACGGCGTGAAGATGTTACTTGTTAGTTTTTTTTTCATTGAAGTTATTTTAAATGTTTGTGTGGAACATGGCTTGAAGGAAAAATAATTAAACTTAATGGTGGTTTGGAGGAAGTTGTTCGTTTTTTAAAACTTACGTTTTCTGAGCCATTTATGAAACGACACAAACTTAAGCCATTTGCAGCCTCATTCACGTAGTTGTGCAACAGAGTATCAAATAAAACAAATCTTTTTGTAGGATATTACAAGTATCTAGGACGAAAATGGAACCAACTCGTTTGACTTAATTGTGCAGCAGGGTATCAAATAAAAGACAAAAGAATAAAATGAAAGTAATGAAAGTAATTATTTATTTTCAAGAGACCGAAATAAAAATATAATAAATTCAAAAACTGGATTTCAAAACGTTGAAGTTGTGAATGTGTATCAAGTTCTAAAAAGTTGTAGTCTATTTCTTTTAGAAACGCTTAAAAGTATAAATAACTATTTAATAATTATAAGAAAAACCATTAAAAAAAACTTTAATAAATAATTGTTAAAGTTTGGAGGAGGAAAGACCACATGGGAAACAATTGGCCCAATTTCTTTTTTACTTTCTTGACCCACCACACACTCCCAATTACTGTGTAACGCCATTAACTAATCTGCCCATTATTTCAATGTTAAGCTTCTTAGTATCAAGTATTAACCATAACTACAAGTTGGGGCTAGCCCACTTGGCTAACAAGGTGATTACTAATAAGGAGGTCATGGGTTCAAACCCTGGCACTAACATAACAAGGAGTAGTTTAGGAGTAGGAGTAGGATAGATTTGTCGTTCAAAAAAAAAAAGTATTAACCATAACTTATTAGACAACAAAAAAAATAATTAAAAACCAGCATCTCAATTGTCTGCGAGAATATCAAGTAGCTTTTTTAATCATGTAAAAAAGTTTAACGTAATACAAAAACTTTTTTTAATTTAACCAAAACAGCAACATGCTTTTATTTTCAGCAAGATGACCCCCCCTCCCCCCTCCCCCAAAAAAGCAAACCTGGAACTCAAACGTGACTTGTAATTGTCGAAAAGAAACAGTATGCCGCCGTCGCAATTGAAAATGAAAAAATTACAACTCGATTGACAATGTAATTTTATTTTTAAATTTTTTTTAAAACACGGATCAAAGTGACGGTTTTCGTTTGCTCAATAGTTCAAAATATTGTTATAAGTTTTCTCTCAATAGTTCAAAATATTGTTATAAGTTTTCTCTCAATAGTTCAAAGTGTTTCTATTAAAATGGTAATGATTTTTGTTAAAAACATCTATTAAAATGGTAATGATTTTTGGTAATGATATCTATTATTTGGATTAGTAACATATTTATTCGGATGACAATCAACTTAATACCCATCATTTATCTATAAAACTTAGATAACAATAAACATGAAAATAATTATTGCAATAATCACCACAAAATTACATACAAATATCTTTAATTAAAATTAAACTTGATATTACAATGTATTTGACTATTTTCAGCATAAATTTTATAATAATCTATTAGCTGAAGCAACGTCTGTTAAATTATGCCAGTACCATTAAAATATATTATGCAGAACCAATCATGTCCAAAGAAAACAAATTATCGTCGAAAACTATATTAGTAAAAAGAAAACTGATCAACAACAGAAACTATTCGCCGTAAAAAACTATACCGCACCACGCACTCATGCCGCCGCTTTACGCGTATACCCCTGTAGAAACTAATGTAAATTAACAAACCACGAAACTATACACATACATAAAACTATTGATCGAAAGCCACGATTCCGCGTCTGACAAAAAGAAATTAATTGATGCTCGGGAAACAATTTACATGAATGAAATTAATCGCCGCCGCTGCATTGCGCGGGTACACACCTACTATATATATATATATATATATATATATATATATATATATATATATATATATATATATATATATATATATATATATATATATATATATATATATATATATATATATATATATATACATATATATATATATACATATATATATATATATATATATATATATATATATATATATATATATATATATATATATATATATATATATATATATATATATATATATATATATATATATATATATATATATATATATATATATATATATAGGGTCGAGATCATGAGAGAACCTAAAAAAACCTAGGAACCTAGGAACTTTTTTTCTACACAATATTTTTAAAAAAAAATTGCATCCAATTTTTTTATTTAAAGCGTCTAAGAGATTTCTAAACCCTAAACCTAAACCCTAAACCCTAAACTCATATGAAAAAAAAAATAAAAAAATGATTTTTTTGCATCCAATTTTTTTATTTAAAGTGTCTAAGAGATTTCTAAACCCTAAACCTAAACCCTAAACCCTAAAACTAAACCCTAAACCCTAAACCCTAAACCCTAAACCTTAAACCCTAAACCCTATACCTAAACCCTAAACCCTAAACCCTAAACCCATATGAAAAAAAATTAAAAAAATGATTTTTTTTGAAATTTTTTTTTGATATCTTCTAGATGCATCATAACAAAAATTTTGGTATTTTTTTTTAAAAAATATTGTGTAGAAAAAAAGTTCATAAAATGGGTTCTTAGGTTCCTAGGTTTTTTTAGGTTCTCAAATGAACTTTACTATATATATATATATATATATATATATATATATATATATATATATATATATATATATATATATATATATATATATATATATATATATATATATATATATATATATGTATTTATTTATTTATTTATTTATATAGGGTATCCGATGCGGACGGTCTCGTTTATGGTTATGGGACCTGACATAGAACCATCCCCGATTTTTATATCGGGTATTATCCGTCCCTGTCTCCATCCCCGCTCAACTCGGGGATTTATCCGTTGACTTCGGTGTCGGGTTTCCGGTATCTATCGAGTACGGTTTTTTTTGCAATCTATATTCAGTTCTTATATACAATTTGGAATTCGATGCTTACAACTTACAAGTAATGGTTTTGGGCTGATGGAAATCAGCCCATGCTGCTACGAACATAAAAAAAAAATGCTGAAAATTTAAGATGTACTCCCTAGTTTCTAACATATGACCTTTTATTCCCAGTTCTAACGCCTTTGCCAATTCAACCAACATCTTCTTGTGTTATATTACGAAAACTTAATAAATATAAAATATATATACTGTATACATATAAAATTTCAGACCTCCCGACAACTGACGACACCGATCCTATACAATCGTCCACCTTACACTTGCTTAGGATTGCTTAGGACTAGCCCTAAATATTGTTAAGGTTGCGCAGTTAACTTTAAGAACATATCCACATGAAAACGTTTTTACTTTGTATGTATGGATTGACGCGTGTACCAACAAACATCATTTACCCTGCTTATGTGCCACGTTTTCATGTTAAAACGGCGGTTCGTGACTTTTCGTGTTATGTAAGTTTCGTGATTTCAGTTTGGTAATTTCGAATATATTTTCACCAAATTCAAACTCGGTAGCATTTGCGCCAAACGGAAAAAATGAACTACAAACAGCGATTAGTCGCCGCTGCGAAGTGCGTATTCGAAGGGGACGCCCGCGCCGCCGCTGAGGCTCAAGTCAACTGTCTCGACTTCGGCGTAACGGCGACGCTTAAGCCTCACCAAATTGAAGGACTGTCATGGCTTATACGGCGATACCTTATCGGTGTAAACGTTATTCTCGGTACGCGCTTTATTTGATCTGATTGTTTTAATTTTGTATTTTAAGCTTCTGTTGCAAGTGTCTTGGCTAGGATGCTATGACAAGGCGTATTGTCGATATGTAGGGAAACATTCATAACTTATGAATATTAATTTGTCATGATTTTATCTTTCGGGAAATAATTTCTTCATGAGTATGATTAGTGTCGTTGAGAGTTTGCTAAAATGCCTTGGTTTGAGCAAACATTGAATTCATCAATCCCTGACACTTATGCTAGAGTAAATGCTAGAGATTTGTTTATTAGTATGATTTCGTGTAATGTTGTATGCACCCTAGTCGTACGCTTAGAGAATCGTAAAATGTTATGATGAGTAGCCTCTGGCAATTTTATTTAGAATAACGACCTAATTATAAATTGGAACACTATACTTTTGTGTGGTGTGACATACATGGAGCTTTTTGGGCATTTTCACCATCGAAATTTCATCAAAGCAATTGACAGTCACCTCAGTTATCTTTGTAATTTTAGAACGATGGAAGTGCTGTTTTTGCTTATATGAACTATTATATATAGACATGTTGCTGATCGAGAAGAAAACCTATCCATTTCATTTTTAGGATTGGTTTTATCCCAATGTATTCTTCTTACACCATGATTCCATCAAATCAATTTGATTTTAATATTTTATTGTTTTATGCAATTGAAATTGCACTAATTAGGATCTCATAAAGATCCAAAATGTGATTAGTGGAAGCAAGATGCTTTGTTGGAGTGATCTGTGCAATGTTCTGTTTGAGATGCAAAAAATTGAAGGCAAAGCTGTTAAAGATACTTTCAACTAGGTTACTAGGCCAATTGTTCCAAGTTATAAATAGTTATAACTCGCACACATTTACAATTAATAATACTACATGTAATCTGCTGATATAGTATACATTATTTCAATCAGAAATTAGTCAATTACATATAACACAGCCATTTAGTGTGATTATAGTATACATCATTGCAAAGGACTGGTTATCTTTTCATTGTAATCCACAATCCACAGTTTGCAGCTTCTTTTTTTAGTGATTTGCATGAACCTCTTGCTAGCATTTTTTTTTTGTTTCTTTTATAGCAATACTATGTATTCAAGAACATGAATGGTGGTGATTGGGTTGTTTTGTTTCATGTTTTTGCAGGAGATGAGGTATACTTGCATTTGCACATCGAAGCTGGAAGCTTACAAAGTTTCCTCAAATTTTTTTATTTACATTCTGATTATTGAATCGACAATTAAATGTTTACTAACAGATGGGGCTTGGAAAGACATTACAAGCCATCTCATTCCTAAGTTATTTAAAGTTTTCTCGAGGCTTACATGGACCCTTTTGTAAGTAATCAAAAACTAGTTTGCTAATTGTAACATAACATGTTTTGATTTTTTATTCATTTTTGAAATATATTTCTTCTACAGTGATACTCTGTCCTCTCAGTGTGACTGATGGATGGGTATCTGAAGTCAACCAATTTGCCCCAAAGTTGACCGTTCTTCGTTATGTTGGAGACAAACAATACCGACGTACTTTGAGAAGGCAAATGTTTGAACATGTGCAAAATCAATCATCGTCATCACACAATGTAAGTATTGTAGCAAATTTTGACTTTTTGCTGACCTGGATGCATATGCTGATGTGTCATTGAATAATGCAGGTGCAGGCTTTACCTTTTGATGTGCTCCTTACAACATATGATATAGCATTAATTGATCAGGACTTTCTTTCCCAAATTCCATGGAGTTATGCTGTTATTGATGAGGCTCAAAGACTGAAAAACCCTTCCAGTGTAGGCTTCAAGATTATTCTGTTAGTTTCTTTACAGTGTGTTTTAGCCTTTTAGGTTTACTGATTGTTTGATTGTTTTCAGGTTTTATATAATGTTCTTAGAGAGCAGTATATGATGCCCAGATGTCTACTTATGACTGGAACACCTATTCAGAATAGTCTTACTGAACTTTGGGCACTTTTGCACTTCTGTATGCCTTCAATCTTTGGGACATTGGAGCAATTTTGCAATAAGTTTAAAGAAAGTAAAGGTGCACCAATAGTCAAGGAGAAGTTTAAAAGCTTAAGATATATTTTGGGGGCATTCATGCTTCGAAGGACAAAATCTAAGCTTATTGAGAGTGGGACCCTATCTTTGCCACCTCTTACTGAAATCACAGTGTAAGTTAACCGTTTCTCATATTCTTTTTATTCTGTTTAAAACTATGAGGCTTGTTTGGTTCTTGGATCCATTGGAATTGGAGTTTTAGATTCCGTTCCATGGAGTGTTTTGTTGCCAAATGGTCAGATTTCAATTCCATTGGATTTCACCATTCCAAGGGTAGTGTAGAAGGAGCTCAATTCCATTTCATGCCAACCAAACGTATGACTCATTATGATTCCTTCAGATTCCAATTCCTTTAATAGATTCCAATTCATTTTGTTTTGTTAGGACGGCACCCTTGGTGAGCTTGCAGAAGAAGGTGTATATGTCAATATTAAGAAGAGAGCTTCCTAAGCTTCTAGCATTGTCTTCTGGGACTTCTAATCATCAATCCTTGCAGAATATTGTAAGCCAACATCTCACCAATTAAGCTTTTTATCTTGAACATATAAAAGGTAAGGGTAAATTACATTTTTGATCCTCGAGTATTGCTGATATTTTAAATTTTGGTCCATAGTTGAGGTTTCTGGAATGTTTTTGGTCCCTGTTCTAAGTAAAATGACTAGATTTTTGTTAGGGACTGAAAATAGTCATTATACTTGGAACAAGGAGTCAGGGACTAAAAACGTTACAATAACCTCAAATAAGGACCGAAGTTGCAAGAAAAACTTTTTGGAACCAAAAATGAAAAAATTAACTCTATTCATGTACCAAAAAGTAATCTACTCTAAAGGAAAACGTTTTCTGACAGATTGTTAGTTCTATCAAAACAGCTGCTTCTGTCGGATCAACTTAAACTTTCTATATCATATAACATCGAACCAGTGTTATATGTGAAGAAGAAATTGAAGTCAAGGGCAAAATGGTCATTTTCATAATTTTAACGGCTGGATTGTCGACTTAAACAACACAAGGGACTAAAAGTGTTATGAAACAGTCGATGGAAAAAGTTTTTTTTTGGACCATTTTCAAAGAAATTAACATAGTACAAGGACCAAAAATGTAATGTACTTGGAATGTGTATTTGATTGCATAAGTTGCTACTTTGATACAGGTAATACAGCTACGTAAAGCATGTAGTCATCCTTATCTCTTTGCTGGTATAGAGCCTGAACCATATGAAGAGGGTGAACACTTGGTTCAGGTATAACTATATTATCTCTATGTTTTATAAAATCATACCAACTTTTAATGTATTTTGTTTGTTTATGATTTCTTTCAGGCAAGTGGAAAACTTGTAGTCTTGGATCAGTTACTTCAAAAGCTATGCAATTCTGGACACCGTGTTCTTCTGTTTGCACAGATGACACATACACTGTAATTGCTTTAACTTTTATGGAAAATTATGAAATACAGGACTATATGGAGTTAAGAAAGTATCCTTATGAGCGGCTTGATGGATCCATTAGGGCTGAAGAGCGGTTTGCTGCAATAAGGAGTTTTAGCCGGAATTCCAATTCCGACAGTGCATTTGTTTTTATGATTTCCACCAGAGCAGGGGGAGTTGGGTTGAACCTTGTAGCTGCCGACACAGTAAGTTGTTCTCTCTCCTTTGACCTTGTATCATTTTTAGGTCTCATGGATTGACCGAATAGGGTACAAAATGCAGGTTATATTTTATGAGCAAGATTGGAATCCACAAGTGGATAAGCAGGCGTTGCAGCGGGCTCATAGGATTGGTCAAATGAACCATGTCATGTCTATCAATTTAGTTACTGAACGGACAGTGGAAGAGGTGAGTCACAACTCATATCGGGTATTGTGCGGGGAATAGCAACGTACTTTACTCTCGCTGCTATTATATGTAAAGAAAATGCAAGTAGGTTGCCATTATGGGTAAAAGGACCAAAGTAGGTTGCTATTTCTTGCAATTTACTCATTTAACAACCCTCACAGGTTATCATGCATAGAGCAGAGAGAAAGCTGCAACTAAGCCATGACGTGATAGGTGAAGATGTTACAGACAAGGAATGCAAAGACATTGTAGGAGTTCCACCTTCTGACCTTCGATCCATCATCCTCAGTCTACGCATACTTGACCCCACCACCGAAACCAAACCGAATTCAGACCAACTCGACATGTCAAAGTTAAATGCTGTTATCGAAAAGGTAATCGCCTTCCGACATGGCGGACAATCAGTTTCAGATCCGATGGCCGAGATCAATTCGAAAGATGTGTTAGGTGGAGACGATGTCGTTACAAGAGGCCAATCGTCTGTTGACTTTGATGAAGCTTCATATCTTTCGTGGGTCGAGAAACTTAAAGAAACATCCGAGACAGGTGGCGAGTCAGCATTGGAGGAGACAAATAAAACTAAAAGAAGTTTAATGGAGGAGAAGAAAGCTAAAGCGGAGTCTGTTAAGAAGAAAGCCGAAGAGAAGAAGTTAGCAAAATGGGAAGCTGAAGGGTACGAGTCGCTTTCGGTTAAAGATGTTGTGGTCCCCACAGACGGTAATATGTTGTCGGATTCTGGTTCGGTTAATTTTGTTTATGGAGACTGTACACAGCCGTCAAAAGTTTGCCCATCAGAGTCCGCTATAATATTCAGGCAACTATTTTTCCTATTTTTTTTTATTATTTTATAAAACGGTGTTGGTTAAATGTATGTTTTTTTTTACAGCTGTGTTGATGATTCGGGGAATTGGGGTCATGGTGGTATGTTTGATGCACTAGCAAAACTCTCGCCACAAATCCCAACTGCATACGAACAAGCTTCTGAATTTGGGGACCTTCATTTAGGCGATCTCCATCTTATACAAGTTACAGGTCAGCATCTTATACAATCAATATTTTTCATGTTGTTGTTAGTTCTTCTAGAAGGTTCTCCAAAATTTCAACCACCATGCAGAAGGTGACGTGGACAATAATAAACCACATGAGTGGGTGGGTCTAGCTGTTGTGCAATCGTATAATCCAAGACGGAAAGTGCCTCGTAGCAGTATCTCTATTTCTGATCTGGAACAGTGCCTCTCAAAAGCTTCATTTTCAGCAGCAAAGAATTCTGGTATGTTTTGTCACAACATTTTTATTTAATTATCATGATTATTATTATTATTATTATTATTATTATTATTATTATTGTGAAATAGCTTCGATCCACATGCCACGAATTGGCTACCAAGATGGGGCAGATCGGTCAGAATGGTACTCAGTTGAACGTCTTCTTCGGAAGTACGCTGCTTTATATGGCATAAAGATATATGTGTAAGTCCACCTCCTTAACCACTAGACAAGAATAGGCAATTTCTTCCATAAAACTATGATTTAAAAAAATTCTACTTATGATTTGCAGGTATTATTTTCGACCTTCATCTTCGTAGGACTTTATCTATGTAGATATTTTTAGGTATGTGTGCATATGTTGTTGTAACATAAAGAATATAACAGCTTCTTTGTCCTTTCTTTTCTATGCTTTGGGGACTGTGAATTATGTTTGTAATGGTTTAGTGAGGTGTCGGATTACATCATAAGTGTAATATGTTGTCGCTTGGTGATTTTCTTTTTAGTTCAAAGGGTTTTCATTTAGGCCATTTTAAACGGAACATGAATCCCCATATTCTATACGATTTCTCTCCACCCTCGACACCATTTTGGAGTAAAGGTACACCAAAATAATATCAAACTTTGGCATGACAATATTTGTCCCTTATATATATTTACTTTATTTTATCAAGCAACTATGTTTTAGATACAATAGTTATGATTTGTAATATAGTTTTACATACTATATTGATATTAATTTCTCATAAATACAAGTAATTTGTTTTCTTATAATTTTTTGTCGTAATATAATTTATAGTCATTATGAATACAATACAAATTAAAATAAGCTAACTCATTGACATGTTTTTGACTATATTATCAATTTATTAGCAAACATGAATTATACAATTATGTCTCGTACGGGGGGCATGGATGTCAAGTTTGATGGCATGGATTGTACAAGTAGTTTGCTTAAAAGAAATATGGGTAAATGATTCGAGCAAAAAATAAAAGAAACGTAAAAGATTTTAAACAATAAAAGCACTTTATCCCATTGGAAGTAACAACTGAAAATCGACCACATCACCACAATCTAGAATCTAGAGGTGCACAAATCAAACTGTTTTTTTCTTTTAAATCCAAAAACTGATTTTTTTAATAACCGTTTTCTTTTTATCAAAAACCGGACTGGTTTTTTACTTTGTTTTTTTTTTCCGGTTAACTGCACCGAACCGGTTAAAAAACCGGTCTAGAACTCAATTCATTTAAAAAACCAGTTAAAACTGGTTGGACGATAACCGGCGTTTTAAAAAACCGAAACCGGTTTTAACCGGTAAATGTGCACCTCTACCACAATCCCAATTTGAGAAATTATATTTTGTCTTGACGGGCTTAATTCTAAAATATTAAGTATTTAATATAAGTTAACCAATTGACTGATTTAGGCGAAGACCTACCTGTAACTTAATGGTTAAGATGATTTGGTTATGCAATGCCCTGGGGTATGGGTGCGAGGAGTACCTTCTTTCTCCCAAGGGGTCCCCTGATTTTTCTTCCTGTAGGGGGGTTTTCATTGTGTGAGGAAAAGAAACGGTTTGCATATGGTTTGTACATTTTGCATCATTAATTGTATCAAACATGGGGAAGTGAGGTAACAATTTCCAGAGGTGAGAAGAATAGTGAAGGATGCTGACTGGATGCTGAAGTGACAGAGAAAAAGCAATGGGAAGGGCGAGACCACCGGATGGCCTTGGAAAGCCCGGCCAATTACACAACTCTGAAGCATAACAAGTTAAAAAAACCAGGTCCAAGAAACACCATACTAGCAACATACCACATTGTCATCAACCTTGAACCATCATTTCTTAAAATTTATAACCATAGAAATAAAGTATGTTATTATCATGGGTAATGAATACAATAGAGTCCTACCATCTTGCTTTTCATGTCGTTCTTTCTTTGTTTATATTTTGGTTTTTATATTTTAAGGTTATTATCAAGTTTGTTCGTGAGGAAGCGGATGAAACAATTCTTGAAGTAATTGTGACCAGTCATGTAGAACTTGCGACCCAACGTGAAACAATTGCGACCAAATATGCATAAAACTGAAGCACATCAAGAGATTGATAAAATATGTTTCACTTTGATGATCTGCAATAAGTATGACTATTTAATTATGATAATTTTGTTTTCGAATATTTATTTACATCTTTTTGGATATTGAAAAACAACAGAATTAGCAACAAAAATTCCAGCGCAAGTTTGCTAATAAAGTTAGAAATAGAAAAATCAATGACGAGACTATCGACATAGTGACATACTATCTATCGCTAAACTAGAAAAAAACTGAAGAGTGACATAGAATTAGCGCAACTTAATAGCGACTCTTTGTGATGGGGCAATTTATCTGTCAATGGTGTGTCACAGTGTTTCGTCGAATTTGAAAATGAATCGACTAATATTTTAGAGACGGATATCCACTTGCTAGTTTGACGCTTTCAATTGTCGCCGATTCCGTCGCTATTGTTACAAGAGGTTTCTTGATGAATCTTTCCGCTGTTTATCAAAACGACGGATTTATCCATCACATGATTCCTCTTTTCTTGTATCCAATATTGTTTTACTCTAATTTCTGATAATAATTAATTGATATAAACAATAACAATTACAAATCGATTGAAAACAAAAATAAAAATGAATAAGTCAGTCAAGATTACATTATTATGGCAATATAACAAACAATTTTAAATGGTCATCCATGTGCCAATGATACTCATGTAGCTTTCTTGGTACACATCGCCATTCTTTTATTAACGAAAATCCCATCCTTCATGTCTTACAGAAAACAACATGATCAACAATCAAACTCACACGACACGATGATCAAACTTCTATTTCTTAAGCCCTAGCTCGATTTTCTGAACTGTAGGAACGTCGGTTTTGAAAGACATAGCAAGCACATTATCATCAATACCAGTAGTGAAAACAGACTTTGGCACTGAAAGCAGGCCGGCATTCGCACTTCCAAAAGAAGAAATCGCGATGGCCGATTGATTATGGTTCCTGTTGTACTGAAAATGAACAAGTCCCTTTGGAAACAAAAACATGTCGCCCTCTTGAAGAGTTTGATTATACAATACGTTCTTGGTGTCAATAAATCCAACTTCAAGGGTACCCATCATCACCAACAGCAGTTCAGCTGCACGAGGGTGAGTGTGAGGTGGGTTCACAGCAGCCGCCGGGAACTGGAGTACGGCATAGGATACACTTTGGCCGTTCAAAGCCGGGAACTCGGTCATGGTTGCTTTAATGACTGTGAAATTTTTAGGGTTCGGATTGTAGAACCCACTAAGTCCACTGTAGGTGAAGAAACTGGCATCAACAGTGCTTGCATTTGGGGTGATGAAGTCAGTCAAGATATCAGGGTCATTAGCTTGTGTTGTTCTTGATATCGCTAGAAGCAAGGCTAGTCCTACACTACTACAGAAAAGGTCAAAAGACCCGGGGTCCTAAATCATTAAAAAAAAACCCGGGTTGCTCACTTGAAACAGGGTCATTTGTTACTGTTTTTAATAAGTCCCATTTTTGTATTTAATATGACCCCTTTTTTAAAAAACCGGGTCCTAAATCATTGAAAAAAACTCGGTTGCTCACTTAAAACCGGGTCATTTGCTACTGCTTTTAATAAGTCCCATTTTTGTCTTTAATATGACCCTTTTTTTTTTAAAACCGGGTCCTATATACCGGGTCCTTTGACCTTTTCTGTAGTAGTGCTAGTAAGAGAATAGGCATTGTAGATGAAGCAGCCATGGCAGAAAAACTCAGATAGCAAACAATTAAACTGTTTACGTTATATGGCTATGCTGCTTTTAGTGTTCGTGTTTGAGTCTGTTTATAGGTTATGTACGACTACAATGATGATAATATCTAGGTTTAATTTGTAACATGTCATTGCCAGAAAACAAGAAAAGGGATCTACAATGAAATTGTTGTTCACGCCATTTGCAACTTTAATATGGGTATCAGACCAAAGAAGTATTGTAGCTGGCAGCATATCATCTGAGAGTTCGATAATTAGCATGAATGACATGCAAACAACCTAGACTAATGAGAAGCATATGAGCATATCCAAACAGCTTGGCGTTCAACCTTGTTTTAATTAACAAAGTAGTTGAACTGTACATGTGAAGCAACCAAGGTTTATTTGTTATACTCCTTTGGCTCAACAAAAGTTCCAAAATTTCATGACTATTCGCTTTGTTACATTTGGTAAAAATATCACAAGCATAAGGCATATTCTTTGGTTACTTTGATTGGATTTTATCTGTATATAAACGTTGACATCTCTGGAAATGAAGAACAAGACATTGATTGCTTTCCAGGTTCAAAGATGGAATCTAAACTTCAATTTTTCTTGCTACTTTTAGTTTCATGCGTTACTCTGAAGATATCAATGGCTGGAGATCCAGACATTCTCACCGACTTCATTACCCCGCCGGGTGTCGGACTCCCACTGGACGGAAACTTCTTTACTTTCACTGGGATGAGAGCACTCGTCGGTGCACCTTTCCCAACAACGTTTAAGGTATTGAAAGCAACCATGGCTGAGTTTCCGGCTCTTAATGGTCAGAGCGTTTCTTATGCCGTACTCCAGTTCCCTAGTGGCACAGTTAACCCACCACACACGCATCCACGGGCTTCGGAGCTGTTGTTCGTTCTAATGGGTTCTTTAGAAGTTGGGTTTGTTGACACTACTAATAAGCTGTTTACTCAGACACTGCAACAAGGTGACATCTTTGTGTTCCCCAAGGGACTTGTCCACTTTCAGTTTAACGGCGATTCTAAGAATCCAGCTTTAGCACTCTCCGCCTTTGGCAGTGCAAGCGCAGGGACTGTCTCTGTACCAAATTCAGTTTTTAATTCGACTATCGATGATCAGATATTGGCGTTGTCCTTCAAAACCGACGTTGCTACCATCCAAAAGATTAAATCTGGGTTTTCAGGCTAATTGGGATAGATACTTGCCGGTTTGTACGCGTTTCTTGTTTGATAGTTTGGCCAATAATTTTGTTCTTAAATCGTGAATAAAGTTTGGGTTTTGATTTAAGACGCATCTTCTTTTTGTTTTTAAGTTGTAGATGTTAGGATGATAATCACACAATTACAATCTCAGGAGAAAAAAAAAACAAAACAAAAAGGGCATTAGCAAATTACAATTTCGGCGACATTACTACTATGCATATTATCATGCCTCCATAATTAACTTTACAGCGGAAGTGTTACGTTCAATTAGTTTTTTTTTATGAACAACTATATATTGAAATTTTATTAAGAAATAGTAACACCCCCTAGCAAGAAGCTAGAGGGGGTGGATGACTTATATATGCTTTAGTAAGTACACCTAAGTATATCTTCTAAAACTGTCCACTATGGTGACAAAATTGAAAGCCTTGATTATTAGTAACATGGTATGTGCCCTCAAATTGTTTATCGACAAAAAAGATAACTGCTTTTGTTTAGATAATGGACATATAGAACAAAGAATAAAATCAAAAGAATTCTTATTGATTAACATCTAAACAATTCATTAAGAAAACGATTCTTTTGCTTGATGGATGACCTAACCTTTTGTGTCTTTTGTGTCGAACATCAAAGGGAACTGTATGAACTCTTGCATTCAAATGACTTGCATTATTGTTTGACAAGTACAAATCTTGAACCTTATCAGCCTTGACAATCATCTTCTTGATGTGGATATCCTAAATGAAATCATGATTACACGTAAAGTGAGTCGTTAACTTTTGGTCTTAGTATAGGAGCTAACTGAAATCAGATTTAATTCGAATTTAGGAACATATAAAACATCATTTACAATGAATTAATGGTGTTTTTTTCACATCTTTAATCATGTGAACATGAATAGTGAGTTTGTTGCGCAATGTTACTATTGGCTAACATTTCTTTTGTTGAAAAATATATAAAGGTTTTGAAAAGTAGGTTGTGTGGCTCCTGAACATATCATCCATATCCGAGAGTAACCATTATGAACAGATAATCAATAGCATTCAAATGTTGGCATTTATTCATTGGGATTAATAGATATCATATGACTTGATAAAGCAGACATGATTTGTTGGCATTGATATTGAGACAAAACTTGAAAAGCATTTGAGAGATTGTTGATACTAGTTGAGTTATTGTTTTGGTCATCAACAGTGATCACAACAACATGGGTTGTCTTTATTTTGGCCTCGTAACCAGGTGGATACCTGTGTAACTTGTAACTTTTTTCAAATGTATGTCCTTGAAACTTTTAGTGAGAACGATATGATCTTTCTTTGTGTTGGGAAGAACTTTAACCTTCATGTCAAAACAATTTTGGCAAGAAGAGTCATGGCTTGAAACTTGTGTTGGTCTTTCTTTAGTGTATATCGTATCGGATGTTTATTGCATTTTTGGCAGAAAAATATACATTTTTACGTAAATTTTTATTTTTTAATGTGTGTTTTACCGACAGAATATACATTAAATAAGTGTCACAAAGAAACTGTAACAAAAAGAAACACGTTAATATTATATTGAAAAAAATCCCATCGGTGTTGCGTCAGACAGGGACAAAAGGTAGTCAGTCGGTTTTGCGTTGGTAATACTGTCATTGAAAAAGAGTTCATCGGTATTGCGCCGATAACTGAATTTGGTCGGTTTTCCATCGGGAATTTCAATAAAATGATTTCCGTCGGCAAAGTTCGATCATAAATTCTAATGGAAATCTATTGGTTATTACCGACAAATGATTCTGTCAGGAATGTGTCACACCGTCCGGTCGAAATCAGTTGGAATTAAATTGATTACCCACGCCACTTTTCGATGGATTTTTTTTGGTAATAGCCGTTTCCAACCGAATGCTAACGAAATTGATCATCGGAATCAATGAGTTCCACATTGCATAAACAAAATATTATGTTGTGATCACCTGATGAAGTTTTGAGCTTGCTTAAATGAATCATAGGTAAACAATAAGCTTAGTGATATATGAGTGTGTTTCAGATAAATAGTTAACATAACAATTGAAGGGTAAAAAGAAAGTTTAAAAGTATATGATGCACAGACGATCAGATTGAATTACCGATTATAACCAACACGAACACAAAAGAGAAAAGATAACTACAAAAGATTCTTTATTCAGAAATCGTGAACTATAAAAAACAAAGGTAAACGTCATACTTATAGGAGAAGAAAACAAGCTTCGTTCCTTGATACAGAGGAAATCTAATTGATTAGGATAAGATTCTTAATCAATAATCTAAACCAAATACTTAAATAAAGTTTCCAAAAATAAAAAAAAAACAAAAAAACATCATTTTGATCACTAAACGATATTGAATGACAGAAAAATGCCACTCATCATAGTAAAGCGATGAGTGTTGTTAATCAACACATTTTACATAAACATTACGAATTTCGTCAAAATCCAAGATTTTTAGATAATGTCCATAGATTTATTGATGATGTCATTTCTTACTAGATCCGGTGACACCATTAAATCATGCATTAAGACTTTGTAACTCTTATATCAGTATATAAAACAAAAAATAGATATAGGATTATTTAAGTCACATATATATGGAATTCTGTAATGAACAAAATTAAAAGTAAGGCCCCGACCGAAAATAAGATGTGACCGTAAGTTGACAAAAACTAGCATATATTTATGATAGATCGTATACAATCTATCGATGTTCAAAGTCTAAACCTTTGTCAGCAACAAATAGAATATCATTTTGGTCTTAATAAAAGTCGGCCCTCTTAAATATAAAATAGACAAAATTACAGTTTTGGTCCCTGAAATTTTGCCAAATATTTCACTTTTGGGACTAACTACCAAAAAATCACGGTTTTGGTCCCTAAAGTTTGCGAAAGGCTACAACTCGGTCACTGGGTCATGTAAAAAGACGAAACCACCCTTATTTATTTATTTTTTCTTTTTCTTTGAATTACTTCATTATTTTATTAATAATAAAAAAAGAAAATAACCCCCCACCCCCACCCTAACCCCACCCCGTCCGCCTATTGGACCATTCCCACAGGTACATCAATTCACCGGCGACGTTCAGGAAATCATGAATAGAAATCGTGCATCGGGGTGTTGTGCATAGAGCTTTCGTTGTTTCAAGTTGGGTTTCCTAGTCAGTCTCTCATTAACAAGGTTTAGTGTTGCAATTCAGTTCTCCGGTGGTCTGCTGAGTTTGGCTCCTATTCCGGTGGTGATCCTCTTCGGCTTGGTTTTGTCTTGCTTATTTCTGGTCTGATCCGGTGTTGCTGGTCCTTGGTGCTGCTCGTTGGTTATCTTCGGTTTCTGGTGCTGTGGATATTTTGATGATTTTGCCCCTGCACTTCATCCTTATTCCATAAAGTTGCTGCTGCTGGTTTTTAGTGCTTCTCGACATTCTCATCAACCGGAGGTTGTTTGGTTTTTTGGGATTATCGTTGGTTTTCTGGTGCTGTGGCTTTTTGACGATTTTGCCCCTGATTTTCATATTCGTTCTATCATGTTGCTGTTGATCATATAGTCAATTCCTTTTTGGGCGGTTTGCATATGTCCAATTAGTTAGTTGTTGTTTTTAGCTGGTGTTTCTTTTCATCGCATCTTCTATTAGTATATCTGTACTTTGTTCGCTTTTGCAATGTGTATTTCTCCCAAATAGGCTTTTAGAAAGACACTGACAAGGTTGAATGATAGCTCAGAGCTGATGGATAAACTGCATGAAGAAGACAGAAAATCAGATACGGTTTACACTTCTTACGGTGTTGTGAGGTGTCGGAATTTCCTTCAAAATGGGAGAGCTCGTCAATTTTAATCCATAAAAGTTGTGATCAACACGTCTTATACACGAACTGTTCACCCCTGCCCAACCGACAATTATTGGGACCAGGAGTGGTTCATTTTTCCCCTTTTACACTTTCACTCGTGAAGCATCAATGCAACAAGATAATTGGTTTCCAAATGTTGCAGTAGACGAGGAGTCTATCATCGGAAACAGATTCAAGTGAGTTTACCGACACGGTATTCAGCTGCGTTGTACCGCACATAGACAAGGAGTCTATCACCGGAAAATTCAGCGGGCACAATATATTCGCACCACCGCCTGAAATTCAACCCCGCCCGGGCTTTAGCTCTCCAATGGTGGAGGAGTCTATCACCGGAAAATTCAAAACGAAACTTCAACCACCCTCCTCCACCGCCAATCTTCGTTTCCACCACCGTAATCAACTTCCAAAACTATTCCGGTTTCGCCCTCTCTTCACACATGGAAGGAATCGCACAATTCAGCCCCAAAAAACCAAACCTGTGAGGAGAATTTGATAAATCGAAGAGAGAGAGAGAGAGAGATGGAAGCAATGGTGGTTTTGATATAAGCTTCAACAGAAAATGATGAATCGAAGAAAGAGAGGGGGGTACGGGGGTGGGGATAGGGTAGGGGTGGGGGTATTTTCTTTATTTATTTATTAATAAAGTAATTAATTAATTAAAAAAAGAAAAAATAAATTAAAAAGGGCAATTTACTCTTTTTATCTGACCTTGGGACCAATTTGTAGCCTTTCACAAACCTTAGTGACCAAAACCGTGATTTTTTTAGTTAGTCCCAAAGTGAAATATTTGGCAAACTTCAAGGACTGAAACCATAATTTTGTCTATAAAATATATTGAAGTTGAACACCACAAAGTCCCTCAAGGACATTATTGTTCTTGAAATATAAAATAGTAAAATGTTTGTCAACAACGTACTCCTTATTAATATTTTTAAACCTTTTCCTCCTGAAACACATATTTTTATTTTCAATTAACGATTAAAAAAACTAATCGCTATGTTCGACAGATAGTGATTATATATATATATATATATATATATATATATATATATATATATATATATATATATATATATATATATATATATATATATATATATATATATATATATATATATATAGGGAAAAGTGAATATACTGTTGTTATGTATATAAGCTTGCGTATTAACCCCCGATCATGTCTTCCTCCTTCAATGATTCTTTAGTCTCGATACGACTTCCTGAAGGTCTGAAGGAAGAAGAAAGAATTATTGAAAAAAAAAGACATGATCGGGATTAGTTGAGTCGAACGGAAATTCAAGGAAGAAAGAATACAAGAATAAAGAAATAATCGATATACATATAATCCGATGTCGTATTGAGGGCTTAGTACACAAGCTTATATACATAACAACAGTATATTCACTTTTCCCGTATATAGAGAGAGAGAGAGAAAGAGAGTGAATGAGGATCATGTATAAACTCTAAACATTGTGTGAATATATGACCAATTCTGAAACAATCACCATCGGAGGGGCAATTTTTGTACTTTGAATAAAATAAATTTGATAATTATTAAAATAAATTAGTTAAATTTAATCATTCATATGATAATTAGCTATCAATAAACATATAAAATCTAAGAACTATAGCCTTAGTTAGTAAAATAGTGACATTCTTCACACTTAGCGAATGCAATATACATATCTTAGTATAATAAATCATATTTAAGGGTTGCAAAAATTCATTAGAGTATAATTAATGCCAATATAGTAATAAAACACTTTATTTTTGGTAAATGAAAGAAATTTCAAATATAACCCATTGTCACTTAGCTATCTCCCTAAGGAAAAACTATGAAACATTAACTTCTCAAATTGGCACTTGCATTTAAGGTTTTTCCTTAAACACAAGCAAATAGTGTACGTCTCAAACAAACCCCTTCTATGACCACTAGTTGAGGGAGTTGCTTTAGCTGAAAGACATCTTTATGAAAGAGTCTTAATATGGTTTCCTCACGCTTCATGTTAGCCAACATGGAACCAGTTCTTCGATGAAACCGATGTCCATGGCAACCTACTAAATTAACCTCCGTCTTCTAAAAATATTTGAGAAAGAGGAATGACAAATAAAGACTATACTCCATTCATTAATAGATGATCCCCAATAAAAGAATTTTTTTGGAAAATGTATGTTTGTTTGATGACACAAAAGAGCTCAGTAGTCCTATTTTCCAAGAGATGATTGTTCATTTTATCCACGACTCTCGTCTAGAAAGCTTTAACATATTTGTATTGACTATTGGTACAAACTAGGGAGATAAAGAACTTCCTGATTTGTATTAAATATAAGACTCTTTGTACAAGCAATCCTTTTATAAAGCAAAATCACTTTTTTTTTGGTTCTAACACTAGGATTCACAAAAAAATTAAATAAATTCGCAAAAAATATTTTAAAATCAATCATGTGGTTTCTCGTGTTCTCTCTCGTCAAACACCATAATGAGGAAAAAAGGATTGTGAGTTGAACAATTATCTGTAAAAGTTTAGAGAGATTGAATGGTGGAAAAACACTTCCAATTTTCGTATATCTGAAATAATTAGGTTACAAGACTTTATATACATACACAATACAACTAACTCTCCTATGACCTGGGGATACAAGATAAGAACGGGTAATTATCACAAAACTGTTTGTTAGCTCTCGCCAACACTCCCCCTCAAGGTGGAGAATGTATATCTACCATTCCCAGCTTGTCAAGAGAGCTATAAAACACTCTCCCGCACACTGCCTTCGTCAACATATCAGCTAGTTGGTCTTCCGACCTTACATGTGGTAGCTCCACAGTCTTCCGCTCTAAGTGATCCTTAAGAAAGTGTCGATCAATCTCAACGTGTTTGGTTCTATCATGTTGGACTGGATTATTTGCGATCTTCACAGCTGACTCATTATCACAATACAGCTTCATTGAAGAGCTTAGGCTTATTCCCAAATCTCTAAGAACTCGTTTTATCCATAACAGCTCACAAGTCCCATTCACCATTCCTCTAAACTCCGCTTCTGCGCTTGATCTTGAGACCACTTTCTGCTTTTTACTCCTCCATGTAACTAGGTTACCTTCAACAAACGTAAAATAGCCTGATGTAGATTTTCCATCGGATCTATCACCCGCCCAGTCCGCATCCGTAAACCCACTTACATGACAATCCAGCTTCTTCTCAAAGAATAGACCTCTTCCTGGAGATGATTTTAGATACCTTAAAATTCGAAAAACAGCATTCATGTGTTTCTCACTTTGTGCGTGCATGAATCTACTCACGACGGACACAGCGTAAGCTATGTCAGGTCGTGTATGAGACAAGTAAATCAACTTCCCAACTAGTTTTTGATATCGGTCCTTATTAGATGGAACTTGATCAGGACTATTTTCCAAGTGATGATTCATTTCAATAGGAGTATCGATTGGTTTACAGTCCAACATACCCGTTTCCGCCAATAGATCTAGGACATACTTTCTTTGGTTCATTGAGATCCCTTTCTTTGATCGAGTAACCTCAATACCTAAAAAATACTTTAGGTTTCCCAGATCCTTTAGTTCAAATTCAGCAGCAAGTACTTTTTGAAGTTCTTTAATCTCCTCCTCGTCATTTCCAGTAACTACCATGTCATCCACGTAAACAATCAGGGCTGTTACCTTTGTCAATATTGACTTCACAAACAAGGTATGATCGGCATCGCTTTGCTTGTAACCAATCTTTTTCTTAAACTTAGAAAACCTACCAAACCATGCACGTGGTGACTGCTTCAATCTGTATAAGGCCTTCTTCAGTTTACAAACTCGTCCATGTGTATTGATACCCGGCGGTGGTTCCATGTAAACTTCTTCTTCTAGAAAACCATTCAAAAAAGCGTTTTTTACATCAAATTGTCTCAAGGGCCAGTCTTTATTTGCAGCAATTAATATAAGAATTCTGATAGTATTAATTTTTGCTACGGGTGCAAACGTTTCTCCATAGTCGATTCCATGCTTCTGTGTATAACCCTTTGCTACTAATCTCGCTTTATATCTATCAATTTTCCCCTCTGCGTTCAGTTTCACCGTAAATACCCACCGACAACCCACCATTTTAACTCCGACTGGAGGGTTCACAACCTCCCACGTTTCGTTCTTTTGCAAGGCTTCCATCTCATCGTTTATCGCCTTTTTCCATCTAGGATCTTTCAGGGCTTCCTCCACACTGTCAGGTATGGTAATAGCATCTAATTCTTTCACTAGTAACGCGCGTGAACTAGCTAGGCGATGTTGTGATACGTAATTGTTGATTGGGTACCTTCCTTTGGCATTTAGGTCTGGCTCGTATTGCTTTCTCGGCTTTCCTCGAGTGCTTCTGGTGGGGTATCTTTGAGTACTTTCGTGTTCCGCGTCTGATAATTCTCCTTCGCTTTCACTTTCCTGCAAAATATAATTATCGTGAACTATATCGTCATTTTCTTGTAGTACAACATTATTATCTTGTGGTACAACATCATTATTTTCTTGTGTTTCGCTTATAATCGTATCATCTTCATGCTGCTGCTGCGGCTCTGTTGTTTCTGTTTCGTTTTCTTCGTTTTCTACACCGGTATTGATGGTTCTTGAGTCGAGAAAACCTCCTTCATTTACTGGTTTACAATCTTCATTCGGGGTCACTTCAACACCTTTCTCCCCCTGAAGTGGGCCCTCATAAGCAAAGTAAGGCACGGACTCATGGAATGACACATCGCGAGAAATGTGCACTTTGCCTGTGATGGGATCAAGGCATCGGTAACCCTTTTTAAAGTTAGCATACCCTATGAAGGCACACCGGACGGACCGTGGTTCGAGTTTACCAGTGTTTTGATGGACATATGCAGTACAACCAAATACTCGTGGTTCAAGGTTTTGCTTGTGCAGAGTTCCAATGATATTATGGAGTTTCTGAAGAGGTGTAGCAAATTCAATAACTTTAGAGGGAGTACAATTCATAATATATGCAGCCGATCGGACCGTTTCACCCCAATATTGACGGGGTACTTTCATATCGAATAAGGATGCACGTACAATCTCGAGTATGGATCGATTTCGTCGTTCTGCCAACCCATTTTGTTGTGGGGTTCGGGCACACGAAGTTTGGTGTCGGATTGAGTTAGCGGTGTAATATTTTTTCATTTCTAAGCTCATATACTCACCACCATTATCCGACTGAAGAGTATGAATATCTTTCCTGTATTCAGTTTTTACCAACCTATGAAGATCTATGAAAGCACTGAGCACTTCTCCTTTAGTTTTAAGGAGAGATACCCACGTCATGCGAGTGCACTCATCAATAAAGGTGACAAAATAACGAGCACCACTAGGGGTGGCAATTGGGGCTGGCCCCCATACATCCGAATGAATTGTCATAAATGGAAACATAGCTTTATTATCACTAGGGGAATAAGAACTTCTTTTGTGTGTTTGACAACTCACAAACATCACAATTAAACACATTGTCTGAAAGATTCAAAAATAAGTTTGGTTTCAATTTCCTAAGATACGTAAAAGAAATATGCCCCAGACGGCGATGCCATAACACAGCTAAGGCTTTATTCGCTTGAATTACTCATGCATGGTTTGCTTGATTCCTATAGTCTTCTTCCAGGTAATATAACCTCCCTCTCCTAGTACCATAACCACGAATCTGATGAGTCCTCATGTCCTGAAACACACAGTCGTTTGGCCAGAAGGTAACATAGCAATTTAGTGCCTCAGTGATTTGGCTAACAGATAACAGGTTGGTTGATAATGATGGAACCACAAGAACGGAGTCCAGTTGCATTGAACTAGATATATTAATGGTACCTTCTGCTATAACACGTTCAACATCTCCACTAGCAGTGTAGATGTTGGCTTGTTTCGGTGTATGAGATGTGGATAATAGACTAGAGTTATTCGTCATATGATCGGTGGCTCCCGTATCAATGATCTAATTATTTTTATTCAAGTCAAGACATGACATACCCGGATTTGTAGATGTGTGTGCAGCGACAGGGGTGGCTTCAGAGTTTAGCGATGATGTAGCCACGGTTGCTTGCCCGTGTCCAATCTTCTTCCTTGGTTTTTTCGTGAAGTCCCACCAATCAGGATACCCTATGATCTCGTAACATCGCAGCTTTGAGTGTCCTGCTTCTCCACAGTGAGTACAGGTAAAATTATTTCCACCTTTTTCATTTGTACCCTTATTCTTCGTGGTTCGGTTTCGTGTGACCACATTCACGACACTATCCGGTTCGATTGGTACGACTTCCATAGCTTGTCGCTGACTGTGATCTTTTCGTATGTACGCGTAGCAGGCTTCGAGGCTGAGGGGAGGATCTTTTCTCAAAGATTCGCTTCGAGCTTGATTGAATTCGGAATCCAATCCTGCCAAAAAATGTGAACCCGGAATCGCGATAAGGTTGTGTTTGCAGCTAAGGTTTCGGCTAGTGTGTCTCCTACTCCTGTAAGTCTCGTATCGATCTCTTGAAAGAGACTTACCAATTCATTGTAGTAGGTGGGTAATGGTCGTCCGTTCTGACGGGTATTGAATGATTTTCGGTTCAACTCGAACAACTGTGTCTCATCCGTTCCATCGTAGAACGTTTTTGAGACGGCATCCCATATCTCCGCAACTGTCTTTAGTCGAATAAATCTACGCATCAAAGTTGGGCTCATCGAATCAATGAGCCAACTTTTAACCTTATTGTTCTCCGTCACCCATGTTTCAATGGCTTTCTCATTCGTTGTGGGTCTTACTGATTTACCAGTGAGGAACCCTAATTTGTTTCGAGCCCCAATGCGCATCTCCATCAATTGAGACCACAAGGGGTAGTTGTTGTCATCGAGAATGACTCCGGAGGGAAACGGTGGATCTTGAACATTATGGACGATGACTGATGAGTTAGATGAACCAGATTCTTCACCTTCAACCATTATGCTCTGATACCATGTAAAAGTTTAGAGAGATTGAATGGTGGAAAAACACTTCCAATTTTCGTATATCTGAAATAATTAGGTTACAAGACTTTATATACATACACAATACAACTAACTCTCCTATGACCTGGGGATACAAGATAAGAACGGGTAATTATCACAAAACTGTTTGTTAGCTCTCGCCAACATTATCTCATCTATCCAGAAGTGGTGTCATACATTACATCAAAGGAGGAACAATAATTACTTCATCATCTTCTACGACTCCAATATTGATCAAAATGGGATTTCCATTATGTGAAATTCATGTTCATTTGGGTGAGATACGATCATATTAACTTAAACTAACTAACAAAGGCAACTCAACTAGATATATCACAAAATAGATTAACCTTTAAAGTAGGGAGTGATGTGTTGTTAATGAGGAAAAGGGTAAGAGAATTTTGTTGGATGAGATGGAAGAAGGGGCGGAGGATCTTTGGAGAAGCGTTGTAGCTTGTAGGTGACGCTGAAGCAGAATGAAGGGGAACTGTCAAGGGTTGCATTGCATCGAAGATCGCCGGAAAAACGTTGTATATGGAATTCGAGAAGATGGGAAGGCTGGGAAACATCAAGTGAGGGATCATTGCGAAACATTGTAGATGATGTCAGAGAAACTAGGAGGGAAGCACTGGCGGAACTTAATAGGGGCAGGAGGGGGTTGTTGCCCCCCCAAAATTTTTGATGCTTAAAGGAAAAAGTTTATATTACATATGCAAAAAATGTATTTTTGACCCCTAAAAAATCTGGTGCTATGGTAGAATAATATCCGCCCCCCCAATTATTTTTTCAAGTTCCGCTATTGGAGGGAAGGCTCAAGCCTCAAGGGTTGCATCGGGAAGATAAGCATTGAAGATCGCGCACTACCAATATAAAACACGGTTAATAACAACGACACCTACTGATAGGTGTATAATTATACACCTTTTTATATGTTTATTTACCGCATTCAACATCGTTTATTGCCTTTAAAACGTGCTATACGCATGTTTTCGGTCTAATGTGTTCATTTTGGAGCAACAGCCATTTGTTTGCATAAAATGGTATGTTTTGCAGGCATTAAAAAATATGGACCACCATACAATGTCAAAAGGAAGCCTCGCACCAAGTTTCAAGAAAATCGGACAAGAGACGGAAGATTTAGCCTCGAAAAGCCCCTGTTCAAGGAGCACGAGTCGTGCTCTTTTATAGAGTATAGAAGCACGAGTCGTGCTCAAGCTGGATTATCAAAAATGGCAATGTACTTTGATGTGGCACGAGTCGTGCGTTTTTTATGAAGGAAAGAGCACGAGTCGTGCTCTCGGTGTAGACCATGTGCAGCAGGAATCTTCCAGGAAATCAACTTTTGAAGCATGGGGTTTTCACCATTTGATTAATCCGAACTGAGATCTTTCCAGGGCCATTTGAGGACTATAAATAGAGCATTTGAGAGGAGTTATCAACGTCACTTGACACACTTCAATACACTTAGATACTCTCTCTTATTCTTAATTTCCTAGTTAGTTTTAATGTCTTTATTTGCAATTATGCAGATTTTAGCTAACATGAGTGGCTAAATCTCATAACATTCGGCTTTTAGTCACATATCTTTCTTGTCATTAATATTTGTGCTTAGAATGAAGTTTTGAAGTTATTAAACTGTTTTGGTTTAGTTTTGTCATTTAAATTTTATTACAAATTTGGTCCCTACTTTGGAATTTAGTCGATCACTCTATTCCGGTAGTTAACCAATTATAGTTATATGCATTTTCAATTGTTTTGAAGATCATTGTTGGTAACATCTTAGAAATAACTTCACTTGTTAAAAACTTGACTTGAGAGATCAATCAAGTTCTTAAGAAGTAAAGAACCAACAAAAGAGCATAAAGCATCACTCTTGGTCAATTTTAGCATTAATCACTAGTTGACCAATGTGTTGTGCATACCTTTTATAGAATTTTAGTGTTATTCCTTGTTCTATATTAGTGATGAATGTTTCTTATTGTCCCGGTTGATTTCTATGTCTTAAATTACATGCTTGTTCTTAGTTTCTTCACCTAAAGGGACGGAATATTGAATTTGGATTATAACACTCGTATAGAAGTAGTATCTTGTCTCGGTTGAGATACATCTATCTCTTCAAGATGACCATTGAGGTATTCACTTATATATGAGAAAACAATACTTCTTTCACAAATAGAGACCATTGAAGTATTGAACATATTAAATTGGATTTCTTCTAAGTTGATGTGTTATTGTCATTTTCCATTGACAAGAATCATTACCTAACTCTTAATTTCATTTAAGTATGAATATGCGACAAGATTGATTAGACTAGAAGCCGAATGTCCTTTTAATTATATTAATCACATTCTTATTTATTTTCTGTTATTCAAGCGACTTGACAAATCCCCCCTTGAACTTTATATTTCTTTGTCCCAATCTCTAGAAGTGTGAAAACTTGGCAAGAGATTAACTCACCTCAATTCCTTTGGGTTCGACTCGTACCACTACTATACTATTCTTAATTGAAGAGTATTTAGAGGTCTTTTGACATTTCACAATTTCTGTCCCATCATTATAAACTGCATCCATATTACATTACTCTTTTATTTGTTTGGTAATTCGACGACCAACAAATTGGCGCCGTTGCCGGGGAATTGGCTTATGATTAACTCTTTATGCCCAGATCTGATCGAACAGGTACACCTCTTGAGATCAACAAAGAAATCGAAAAAACTGCAAAAATATTAAGAAAACAAACCAAACTTCGAAAGAAGCTTGATTACCAAAAAACTCACACTACATCAACACTCTCTCCTACACCACCTTCTACTTCTACTTCTACTCCTATTTCTGATTTTTCTACTAATCCATTAAAAATGGGTGACGAAGAAAAGACCTTAAGACAATGGGGTGCCCAAAAAGATACACAACAACCTTTGTGTATAAATTATCCCAATGTGGAGAATTTTGAGCTAAAGTCCGGGCTCATACACTTACTTCCAACCTTTAGAGGTTTGGAAAATGAAGATCCCCATAAATTCCTTAAGGAGTTTCATGTGGTATGTTCGGGTATGAAACCGCATAATGTAACCGAGGACCAAATCAAGCTAAGGGCATTCCCCTTTGCTCTTTACGATGCCGCCAAAGAATGGTTGTACTATCTCCCACCGGGGACGATAACAACATGGAACGACATTGCTCAAGCATTCCTTGACAAATACTTCCCGGAGCCAAAAGCTTCGAGCATCCGTAGAGAAATTCTCACCTTGCATCAAGGACGAAGAGAGTCCTTACACACATATTGGGAGAGGTTTAAAAAACTTTGCTCTCGGTGCCCACAACACGGTTTGTCGGAGCACCAACTTCTCCAATATTTTTGTGAAGGCCTATCTCATCTTGATAGGCGAATTATCAATGCTTCAAGTGGTGGAGCCTTACTAGACAAGACTCCGTCCCAAATCCGGGCCTTAATTGCTACTTTGGCCGAAGACTCAAAGCATTCAATCGGGGAAGACGAATGGTATCCCGACCCTCCACGAGGAGAAAAACACGTAAGTACTCCTCTCATTGAAACTCAATTATCCGAACTAACAAAAGCGGTCATTTTGTTAACCAAAGAAAGAGGGATCGAACCAAAAGCAAGAGCTTGTGGAATTTGCCTCCAACATGGTCATCCAACCGACATGTGTCCATCTTTGCAAGACGAAAACGAACACGTAAATGCTATGGGTGAGCACATGGGACAAAATTTCAGAAATTTTGACAATAACCAATCGTGGAAAAATGCTCAACCAAGGCCTCAATATCAACCTCGGTATCCACAACCACATCATGCCGCACCAAGAAACCCCTCAGGTATGTCTTTGGAAGAAATTGTCTCTAACTTGGCTAAAAATACTATATCTTTTCAGCAAGAGACAAGGGCAAGCATCCAAAATTTGGAAACACAAATGACACAACTTGCAACAACGGTTAGCAAGTTGGAAAGTAGGCTGGATACTAAATTACCAGCCCAAACGGAAGCAAACCCAAGACACAACGTAAGTGCCATTTCCCTTAGAAGCGGGAAGGTTTGCAAGGACCCGAGCGTGCCCGAGGCTACAGAAAAAGAAGGCACGAAACAAGCGGAATCACCAAGCCATACTCTATCACCTCCTTTTCCTTCAAGATTCTTAGAATCAAAGAAAGAAAGGGAAGATAGAGAAATCATGGCTACGTTCCGTAAGGTGGAGGTAAATATTCCCTTACTTGAGGCTATTAAACAAGTTCCAAGATATGCTAAGTTCCTTAAGGAACTTTGCACATCTAAAAAGAAACTCAAAGGGGATGAAACCATAAAAGTCAACGAGAATGTCTCGGCAGTCATACAAAAGAGATTGCAATGTGTATTTCTCCCAAATAGGCTTTTAGAAAGACACTGACAAGGTTGAATGATAGCTCAGAGCTGATGGATAAACTGCATGAAGAAGACAGAAAATCAGATACGGTTTACACTTCTTACGGTGTTGTGAGGTGTCGGAATTTCCTTCAAAATGGGAGAGCTCGTCAATTTTAATCCATAAAAGTTGTGATCAACACGTCTTATACACGAACTGTTCACCCCTGCCCAACCGACAATTATTGGGACCAGGAGTGGTTCATTTTTCCCCTTTTACACTTTCACTCGTGAAGCATCAATGCAACAAGATAATTGGTTTCCAAATGTTGCAGTAGACGAGGAGTCTATCATCGGAAACAGATTCAAGTGAGTTTACCGACACGGTATTCAGCTGCGTTGTACCGCACATAGACAAGGAGTCTATCACCGGAAAATTCAGCGGGCACAATATATTCGCACCACCGCCTGAAATTCAACCCCGCCCGGGCTTTAGCTCTCCAATGGTGGAGGAGTCTATCACCGGAAAATTCAAAACGAAACTTCAACCACCCTCCTCCACCGCCAATCTTCGTTTGGCGCCGTTGCCGGGGAATTGGCTTATGATTAACTCTTTATGCCCAGATCTGATCGAACAGGTACACCTCTTGAGATCAACAAAGAAATCGAAAAAACTGCAAAAATATTAAGAAAACAAACCAAACTTCGAAAGAAGCTTGATTACCAAAAAACTCACACTACATCAACACTCTCTCCTACACCACCTTCTACTTCTACTTCTACTCCTATTTCTGATTTTTCTACTAATCCATTAAAAATGGGTGACGAAGAAAAGACCTTAAGACAATGGGGTGCCCAAAAAGATACACAACAACCTTTGTGTATAAATTATCCCAATGTGGAGAATTTTGAGCTAAAGTCCGGGCTCATACACTTACTTCCAACCTTTAGAGGTTTGGAAAATGAAGATCCCCATAAATTCCTTAAGGAGTTTCATGTGGTATGTTCGGGTATGAAACCGCATAATGTAACCGAGGACCAAATCAAGCTAAGGGCATTCCCCTTTGCTCTTTACGATGCCGCCAAAGAATGGTTGTACTATCTCCCACCGGGGACGATAACAACATGGAACGACATTGCTCAAGCATTCCTTGACAAATACTTCCCGGAGCCAAAAGCTTCGAGCATCCGTAGAGAAATTCTCACCTTGCATCAAGGACGAAGAGAGTCCTTACACACATATTGGGAGAGGTTTAAAAAACTTTGCTCTCGGTGCCCACAACACGGTTTGTCGGAGCACCAACTTCTCCAATATTTTTGTGAAGGCCTATCTCATCTTGATAGGCGAATTATCAATGCTTCAAGTGGTGGAGCCTTACTAGACAAGACTCCGTCCCAAATCCGGGCCTTAATTGCTACTTTGGCCGAAGACTCAAAGCATTCAATCGGGGAAGACGAATGGTATCCCGACCCTCCACGAGGAGAAAAACACGTAAGTACTCCTCTCATTGAAACTCAATTATCCGAACTAACAAAAGCGGTCATTTTGTTAACCAAAGAAAGAGGGATCGAACCAAAAGCAAGAGCTTGTGGAATTTGCCTCCAACATGGTCATCCAACCGACATGTGTCCATCTTTGCAAGACGAAAACGAACACGTAAATGCTATGGGTGAGCACATGGGACAAAATTTCAGAAATTTTGACAATAACCAATCGTGGAAAAATGCTCAACCAAGGCCTCAATATCAACCTCGGTATCCACAACCACATCATGCCGCACCAAGAAACCCCTCAGGTATGTCTTTGGAAGAAATTGTCTCTAACTTGGCTAAAAATACTATATCTTTTCAGCAAGAGACAAGGGCAAGCATCCAAAATTTGGAAACACAAATGACACAACTTGCAACAACGGTTAGCAAGTTGGAAAGTAGGCTGGATACTAAATTACCAGCCCAAACGGAAGCAAACCCAAGACACAACGTAAGTGCCATTTCCCTTAGAAGCGGGAAGGTTTGCAAGGACCCGAGCGTGCCCGAGGCTACAGAAAAAGAAGGCACGAAACAAGCGGAATCACCAAGCCATACTCTATCACCTCCTTTTCCTTCAAGATTCTTAGAATCAAAGAAAGAAAGGGAAGATAGAGAAATCATGGCTACGTTCCGTAAGGTGGAGGTAAATATTCCCTTACTTGAGGCTATTAAACAAGTTCCAAGATATGCTAAGTTCCTTAAGGAACTTTGCACATCTAAAAAGAAACTCAAAGGGGATGAAACCATAAAAGTCAACGAGAATGTCTCGGCAGTCATACAAAAGAGATTGCCACCAAAGTACAAGGATCCGGGCGTATTCACGGTCCCTTGTAAATTGGGAGACACAAACATACCGAGAGCCATGCTTGATCTCGGTGCTTCTATCAATGTTCTACCACTTTCAATTTTCAAAAATTTAAAAAAAGGAACATTGAAACGCACCGGTGTCGTTATTCAATTGGCCGATAAGTCTACGGTACGTCCAAAAGGCGTATTGGAAGACATATTAGTCCAATTGAATAACTTGGTTTTTCCCGCTGACTTTTATGTCGTCGATATGGGAGATGACGACTCACCAAATTCAAGTTCTACACTTTTAGGGAGACCATTCCTAAAAACATCAAGAACAAAAATTGATGTTTTTAACGGTACCCTATCTATGGAATTCGATGGTGAAGTTGTAACCTTCAATATTGATCAATCCACCCGCTACCCAAGTGATGTGTCTCCCGAGGACTTAAGGGAAAATGATACATTGTTGCCTAATGAACATGAAAAATTAAACAACAATTTAGTGGCAATGGTTTCAATGAATGAAACAACTATTGGACTTACTGAAGAGTCCAAGCCTGTGGATCGCCACGATCATCAAGACCATGATCTGGATTTGCGAAATATAGATCCATCTCCTATGCCAAAACAGACGAGAAACAAACACCGTCTCAAACGGTTCATCGAATGTTTCTCTACCGATCAAGAAGGAGTGGACATGAAGGAATGTCCAGGGTAACCTTTCCTAAGCCCCCGTGTATGAGTCCTAAAGCTCAAACACGGGCCCGTGTCGAGCCAAAGACGTTAAACAAGTGCGCTTCTCGGGAGGCAACCCGATTGTCATTTTATGATATTTGTGTGCTTCGTTTTCGCGTGTTTTAACATGTTTTTATTTGATTTTTTTTTACTTTTTGATGTTTTTAATGTATAATAAAGTGTACGGAAGTGTCGGAAAAATTTTGGAGTCACCGAGCAAAAAAATAAAAAAAAACGAAATTTTTTTTTCTTAACAGGGGGTTTGCACGAGTCGTGCTCCTCCCCTGTACAAATAAGCACGAGTCGTGCTCGGTTGAAAACCCAAGAACAGTGTCAATTAGTATGCACGAGTCGTGCGCCTCCCTTCATAAAATACGCACGAGTCGTGCTTGGTCTGTACAGCATAAGAACCAGTTCCCTGTGACATTCATACGCACGACCAAACACCCAACTCTTGCTCTCGGGTTCCTCTCGGCCGACACCCACAAAAACACCCCAAATCTTCAATTTTCCATCAATTTAAGCTCAAAAGGTATGTATTTTTTGCTATAATTCATCCTTCTAACACTTATATTGCATCAAATCCAACATTTATCCATGAAATCATCAAAAATCAAGAAATTTCCAAAAACCTAGTTTTTGAGAAATTTCAATTTTGATGATTATTGTTTGAAATTTGTGATCTTTTATGTTAGATTAGTGTTCCTATGATGTTTTATTGCTTGATTACCTTGAAATTAACATGATTAGGGCAAAATCACCCAAATTGGGGAAGAACACCAAGAACCCTAATTTTTCTTGAAATTTTGAATTAGATGAAATTGTTCTAATCCATCGCACATACAAGCTTGTGGATGTGCAATGTGGTGTGAATTGAGCTTTGAAACATCCATTTCATCCAAAATTTAAGATGGTGAATTTTGTCCCAATCATGATAAATTCAACCTTTTTAGCTTAATTTTGACTTAATGAATCATATGATGTTTTCTAAATCATAGGAATACAAAACCAAAATATTGTCAAGTATATAAATTCCTTGATGATTCATAACTTGGGTGTTGTTTTTGCTAATTTTTGGTTGTACAGATTGCAATGGCCCTTGAAACTTACAGGAAAAGATCCAGAGTTGGAGCCTCCAGTTCACGACAAAGGAGCGACTCTCCCCCCCGTATTGATGGTGTCAGATTTTCGGATTATAGCCAAAGAGACCGATTTTTGGCTTTACAAGAAAGGGAGGTCGTCTCCCAAAAATTTATCTGTGTAGACACCTTGCAAGACATAGGAGTGTTCGATGGCATACAAACCTTACTGAACAATCTAGGATGGGGAACACTGATGAACACCACGGCTCCTACCTACAGAATACTAACACTGGAATTTATGTCATCTGTCTTTTTGGATCACGGTGAACTGAATTTCAGGTTATGCAACGAGCCGAGGTCCCTGACCAGAGACCAAATCTGTCAATTTATCAACGGTCCAACAAACAACACCTTTGGGCCTGACAGAAGAAGTAGACAAGAAGACTTAAACAACAATGCCTTCTGGAACAACATCACAGGCATTGACAGATATGTAGCGAGGACAGCAAAAGCCTCGTCCATCATACACCCGGTTTTAAAGGTGTTACACCGAATCGTCGCCTCCATTCTATTCCCTAGAAGAGAGACAAGCACTGTCTCTTCTAAGGAATTACAGCTCCTTTGGTGCGCAGTCACCAACAGTCCACAAAAACCAAATTTTGGAGCTTATGTGTGCGAAAGGCTGATAAAGGAGAGCCAAAAGACCACATGCGAAATTCATGGAGGAGGATTGGTTACTCTTTTGGCCAGATTCCTACATATACGCATACCACACGCAATGGAGCGACTGGAGGACGGAAACACTCTCACAGGAGAAGTGTTAGAGTACATGAAATTGTACTACGGAGAGCCGCAACAGAAGACCTGGGTAGTTGGCCCACGTCACACACCGTACCTCATAATCGATGATGATGACGTTCAGACCTTGGCATTGGCCGATCCAGCCAGCAACACCAACTGGCAGCCACCCTCCAACGTAGGAGGAGAAGAAGACGAACAGGCGGAAAATGAGGATGCGCCCCCACAGCAGCAACAAGGATGGGGCGATTATGGTGCCTTGCAGGAGCAGATTGACTTCCTGCGAGAAGATGTCGTCCAAATTGACGACAATGTCCATGCACTGCGGGAGGATTTTGATGACTATGTGACCGCTCAGCAGCGGCACAACAGAGAGGTGGAGATGCACAACAGAGAAGTAGAGATAATGATGCAACACGTGTATCAGTGGACTCTCGGACACCCCCCGCCACCTCCAGGACCACAGTAGACTTCCCGCAAGCTTCGAGGACGACGCTTATTTTTAAGCTTGTGGAGGTATATACGATGTTAGATGCTAGCATTTTTCCCTTCTATATTATTTTCTTTTTATCGAAAATCTTGAAAAACAAAAAAACAAACTTTTGTTATTTATCACATTTCTTCTCTTACCCCTCGTGAAAACTAATGATTGTTAAATTATGTTGCATCTTTATTTTCAATGTTATGGTTGCCTATCTACCTTGTGGTTGAAAATTTTTTTCACTTTGAAAAATTTTAGATTGTGTTAAAAAACTTTTGTTTGTCAAATGTACTTAGCATACACACGTATGAACAGTTTATAAGACATCTATTTTAACTGAATCTATTTTTAGCAAGAACAGCAATACAAGATGCAGATACCCCGTGAGAATCTCAATGTGTGCAATCGACTTGGTTAATGTTACAGGTTTTGCCTTCGTAATCACACTTTGACCAACACCTTTGTTTCAAACATGTCAATTTTCCAAATCTTCCGAAATTTCATATCATTTTGTCTTGACCGATTTGATCCTTCTTAAGCAAAAAATTTTGAAATTATTATTCATTCAATAATTCTAATTTCGAAAACAAAAATATTTACATTTGTATGTCGAGTCAAATAAATGGTGAAATTCCAGAAATATTTTGTTTGGTTCTAAAAAAAAATGGTTATAAAAAAAAAATAATAATAATATATATATATATATATATATATATATATATATATATATATATATATATAAAATAATAAAAAAACCAAGAACCAAACATGTGTGTTGATTAAGAAATAAATTTCCAAAAAAAAAAAATAGAATAAGCACAAATGCTTATGTCTCAATTCCTTTCAATAAAAGATAGTTTGTATCTTTCAAAAAATTCCAAACTATTTTACTCATTTCAAAGAAAATCCAAAAAATAGAATGTTTATTCTCTTTTGTATTTGTATTACATTTATCGAGTTGTAATTTCTTGTATTTATAATTTTGGAAGATCATTTATTTGAATTGACAAGTTTTAATAAAGGTGGTCAATGTGATAATTGAGGCAAAGTCATATTAACATGAGTCCAAGTTCGACATCCGAGTGTAAACACCACCCTAATTCCATATGAGTGGCGGAAGACATCTGTGAGTCGCAATCAGCGAATTGTGTGCAGATATGAGAAGAGCGAAAAATTGTGAGCACTGACCTTGTATTGTGTTGCCCTTGCTAAACGCGATGAAAGTCACGATAGTGGTGTTATAATCAATATATGACGTGGCTATGCTATTGTTTAACGAATATTTGTTCTTAGTACAAACTATTATTTCACAAATGTGAAATTTTAGGCAAATACAGGGACGATATGTTAACCATATCATTGCTAGTGATAATGTTGGCGCAATTTGACATAAAAAGGTTTCACACTTTCTTTTTGTTTTCCTTCTTTTACCCATTAGTCTAAGTTTTTTATTGTTTTCTTTGAGGACAAAGAAGAGTTTAAGCTTGTGGATGTTTGATAGGTGTATAATTATACACCTTTTTATATGTTTATTTACCGCATTCAACATCGTTTATTGCCTTTAAAACGTGCTATACGCATGTTTTCGGTCTAATGTGTTCATTTTGGAGCAAAAGCCATTTGTTTGCATAAAATGGTATGTTTTGCAGGCATTAAAAAATATGGACCACCATACAATGTCAAAAGGAAGCCTCGCACCAAGTTTCAAGAAAATCGGACAAGAGACGGAAGATTTAGCCTCGAAAAGCCCCTGTTCAAGGAGCATGAGTCGTGCTCTTTTATAGAGTATAGAAGCACGAGTCGTGCTCAAGCTGGATTATCAAAAATGGCAATGTACTTTGATGTGGCACGAGTCGTGCGTTTTTTATGAAGGAAAGAGCACGAGTCGTTCTCTCGCTGTAGACCATGTGCAGCAGGAATCTTCCAGCAAATCATTTTTTTTGAAGCATGGGGTTTTCACCATTTGATTAATCCGAACTGAGATCTTTCCAGGGCCATTTGAGGACTATAAATAGAGCATTTGAGAGGAGTTATCAACATCAATTGACACACTTCAATACACTTAGATACTCTCTCTTATTCTTAATTTCCTAGTTAGTTTTAATGTCTTTATTTGCAATTATGCAGATTTTAGCTAACATGAGTGGCTAAATCTCATAACATTCGGCTTTTAGTCACATATCTTTCTTGTCATTAATATTTGTGCTTAGAATGAAGTTTTGAAGTTATTAAACTGTTTTGGTTTAGTTTTGTCATTTAAATTTTATTACAAATTTGGTCCCTACTTTGGAATTTAGTCGATCACTCTATTCCGGTAGTTAACCAATTATAGTTATATGCATTTTCAATTGTTTTGAAGATCATTGTTGGTAACATCTTAGAAATAACTTCACTTGTTAAAAACTTGACTTGAGAGATCAATCAAGTTCTTAAGAAGTAAAGAACCAACAAAAGAGCATAAAGCATCACTTTTGGTCAATTTTAGCATTAATCACTAGTTGACCATTGTGTTGTGCATACCTTTTATAGAATTTTAGTGTTATTCCTTGTTCTATATTAGTGATGCATGTTTCTTATTGTCCCAGTTGATTTCTATGTCTTAAATTACATGCTTGTTCTTAGTTTCTTCATCTAAAGGGACGGAATATTGAATTTGGATTATAACACTCGTATAGAAGTAGTATCTTGTCTCGGTTGAGATACATCTATCTCTTCAAGATGACCATTGAGGTATTCACTTATATATGAGAAAACAATACTTCTTTCACAAATAGAGACCATTGAAGTATTGAACATATTAAATTGGATTTCTTCTAAGTTGATGTGTTATTGTCATTTTCCATTGACAAGAATCATTACCTAACTCTTAATTTCATTTAAGTATGAATATGCGACAAGATTGATTAGACTAGAAGCCGAATGTCCGTTTAATTATATTAATCACATTCTTATTTATTTTCTGTTATTCAAGCGACTTGACAAATCCCCCCTTGAACTTTATATTTCTTTGTCCCAATCTCTAGAAGTGTGAAAACTTGGCAAGAGATTAACTCACCTCAATTCCTTTGGGTTCGACTCGTACCACTACTATACTATTCTTAATTGAAGAGTATTTAGAGGTCTTTTGACATTTCACAATTTCTGTCCCATCATTATAAACTGCATCCATATTACATTACTCTTTTATTTGTTTGGTAATTCGACGACCAACACCTACCCAGCCACCACCACAATTTTAGTATTAGTTATATAGATGGATTTGCTTAAATATATAAAAGAACGGGGTAAGAGGTTTACATGCTTCAATAGGAACCGCTTGAGTGCAACAAAATCTATTGTGAGAGATGTATTAAAGTGGCTGGTATCATACATGATAAAAAAGGTTAGAGGCATCTAACGACTTGATTCTGGGAGTATACTCTAATATTCAAGTTAGATTGCCTTATTGTAAAAATGATAATGTTAGACGTTAGTGTATAACATGTATATATCGGTTGGTATCCTCAAGCCAGTGAGTATTTCTAGTAGATCTTACAATATATAACAAGAAAAGATAAATTATGCTACTGTTTATGCGGTCGGACGAGTGAAAGTACTTGTTAATGTGCCAAACCGAGTTCTAAGGTTGATGTAACCGGTGGATAACCATACCAACTTTCCTAGTAGGCAGGCCCGATCCAATGGGTATGGTAAGTTGGACGACCGCGCTGTGTTTCGTAACATCTTGGGGCCCAAACTTAATTCTGTTAGGTATTTATATACACAAAGTTAATTAAAAAATTAATCAAAATTGTTGTAGATGAGTTGGTAGGGCCTTGGATCTCAACACATGGGCCTTTGTTTCGAATGCAATCTAATGCTTTTCTTTTTCATAATCTATTGTAAAGGAAAATACAAGATTGTGTCGTTAAAAGACATAAAGTTGTAGTGGTAGTGGTCCTTTGCTTTTCGAGAAAAGGTCAAAGATTTAAGTCCTTATAAGAAATGTTTTTTCCAAATTTTAAATTGGAAGAATATAGAAAATTATTTATACATCAATTTTTTTCACTTTTACTTTTCATTCTACAAACCTATGTTTGCGAATTTTAAAGAAGCTCTCCTTTTCGACTTTTAACTCTCACAACAAGAGATTATATGATAACATTAAAATTGTTGTAGTTGTGTTGGTTTGGGTATTTAGCTTACATCCAATAACCTTCGTTCCTTTTTCTAAAATTTTAATATTATAGAGCCTAATTTTTGTCAGCGGCCGGTCTTAAATATGTTTGGACCGGTCATCCTTACGACGGATATAAAATTAACAAGTTTGTCACGCTTAAATTTTAGTAAAAAGTGATGAAGCGTTAGGCACATGAACCGCCAAATGCCAATGGCCTCTTGGTCAAGTGGTAAAGGCTTCATACTCAATATTTGAGGTTGAGGGTTTAAGTCTCGCAAGAGAAATAGGTGTAACCAGTAATAATTTAGGAGTATGAGTATGATATAGGACCGGATAGAGTCTTACTCCAAACTTGGTTCAAAGTCTAATCTGAAATAGTCATTCATGCAAATTGCAAGGGATACAAACTAACGCCCCATATAGGTCGCACTGCTGTACAGTTAAGCACATCGAAGGGCCAAGGTACATCGATTAGTTACTTTATAATGAATTTTGTGTTTGTTTTGAATGTTGTTTCCTGTTTTGATATTGCATTTGCCTTTAGAAATTTGAATGCTATGGCCTCTAGAGGCCTTAAAGGCTACTCCCCAGAGTTCCAAATTCGTTCATTTCTAGTGATAATTTATATATAATTTATACTAGAATATAATAATAATGTATCTATCTATTTGTTTATTTTTGGAAAGAAAATAATAATCTAAATGCTGTCCTTCTCAGATATTTCTAGGCCTGAGTCCTGACGCCATAATTAATGTGATCATCAGTCATCACACGCCATTATCATTGATCGAAGATGATATATTATTATTCTGTACAAAACAAGCATTATCCACAAAATATATTGCTAAAAAGCATTTTCTTTGCGTCGTTTGAAAGAAAAACCGATTTATCACACCCCACAATATGATTTAATGTGACAGTATTCTTGATCAAACAGTGAGTCATTGTCGTAGAAGTCAAGATACCCAAAATGGTCAAATGAGTTGAATTTTCTCGAGTGTTCATCATCAACTAGCTCTTCTGGCACTACTACGATCCCTTTGTGGTATGTGAATAACCCTATTGAGTATCTATAATATTCATGCCCTTCCATGACAACTCGATGATAAGGAGCATGAACTCGGTCGTTACTCCATGCCTGTTCCACATAGAACTTGAAGTAAGTACTCTTGTCAAGAAAAGTGTGTTGCTCTCATAGCTAGGGATCGATTGTAAAGTAATCTTACCTTGAATGCATCGCCTGCCATTACCAAGAAAGACGAAGGAGGATACTCCACAGGGATCCATCTGTTGTCCTTGGTTTTAACCTCTAATCCCTTCACTTGATTTTGGCTTAGTATGGATATGAAGGTTTTGTCCGTGTGAGATATGGAACCCATTTTAGTCTCGCCTCCATTTGGCGGTCTGTATTTCATTACTCTAAGAAGATATGTCACAGATTCATTGTACGACTCGTGGTACCTCTGCACTCCATAGCTTTCAAATACCATCTTCCTAACTGCCTCTTCAATTTCAGAAACTAGTTTCGCATATGACTGAATCATTTTACTGATAAGAGAACCCAAAAAAGTTTTAGCTAACCAAACATGGAAACCAAAGTTAATTCATTCGTAAAAATAAACTTTCATCTTGTTGGCATTTAGGCATTCACAATGAATTGAATTGTATTGAGTTAAATGGATTTTCACATCATGATTCCACTCTTCATACAACTATACTATTTCTTTCCTAAAATACATTGAACTTACAAAAATTCAATGGAACATGTTAAAAAAACAATTTATGTGTTAATTATCAATTTGTATTAAATAAGTTTGTTTTTCTGCATTGAACAGTTAAATGGTCAAAGAACAGTTTAATGATTATTGTACTTCATAACGTCAATATGGCATCTTACTATGAGTGAATTTAATCCTTGGCAATCCACATCATTTAATTTAATAATTCCATTTAGCTATTCATTGTGAAGGCTATTATTTTTTCTTGCGAGTAACAACACGCTTTCATATAAGGACAGTTAAGTCAAAATATTAGATAACAATCACCCCACTAGATATTTTCTATAGTGTAACTTAATAATTACCAGAAATTGTCGTTTCCAGAGGGCCACATAACGTTTGTGAAGCTGTTAACTGCATTAACACTTGTAGGATGTTCAATTCCCATGCCTTCTAGGAGTGGAAGAAACGGGATTTGGCCTACGTAGCCATGGTAAGCCTTATCGGAAGTATTTTTAACTTTCGTTTCCAGGGGAAGATCAAATAGGGTTTCTAAGGCATCAAATACTTCCCTACTGACTTCCTTAGTGACGGCGTCACAAACCACCAAAAAACAACCGTATTCTTCAAGTGCATGCCTCACTTCACTGCATGCCAAAGCCCTGGAACTAGATGTGCATTGTTTTATATCTACCATGTCAATCACAGGAATCTTAGGTTGTTCAAGAAAACCCATGATATGAGAGAGAGAGAGAGAGAGAGAGAGAGAGAGAGAGAGAGAGAGTCTAAGGTAAGACTTGTTTCAGGTAATGTTTGTTTTCTTAAGCCGTTATACTGAAGTCTATATATAAAGAATTAAAGACGTGGCTATTTGATAGATGCTATATTCTTCAAGTCCCTAATTTAAGCTTGACTTTTCTTTTTATTATTATTATTTATTTCAAAGGTTCTTGATTGTTGTATACAATGTTTCTTGTAGTGTCACACTTTTGCTGACGCAAGGATTATAGCTTCGTTTCAACTACCATTTCCCTCAACCAGAAAATACATTAGGGGAATCATGGATTTCCATAAAATTCGACACAAGTAGAATACGGGATTAAAGTTCATAGCATGTTCGGTTAGGAAATGGATGAGATTCAATTCGGTTGAAAACCTTCCAATTTCAGATTCAATGGATTTCACCAATTCTAAGGTATGGCCGAGGAAATTCAATTCATTCATTTTATAATTATGAGGCACCAAATAACCCTCATATTATATTATGTAAGTATGTAAAAAGTCAAAGGAGACGATCACATTTTTACGAGACACTGAGATAACTTTTTGTTCAGATATTTGGGGAGCTAAAAAAACTGAAATTTAATAAAATATAAAATTTCTTCATTTTTAACATTTATTTGTTTTAAACATAAAAATCGCCAACTAATTATGTATTCTCACAAAAATATTATGCATAAAAGTATATATGTGTTTATTTCTATAAGAATACTAATTTTAAAAATTTTAACAATGTTCTTATTAATTAGAATATACTAATATAATAATAGTAATTCATTATGACTACTATTCTTGTTAAAATATTCAATTAGAACGGTGGTGTTCTATTTATTATTAAAGTTCTTAATATTTTTGGATGCTAAAAATGATGAAAGTCATTAATAATAATTTCATTTTTAAAACTTTTTGGCAGCTGGAAATCTATGATATGCGTATCCGTATCTTACACGAATGACCTATCTCATTTAAACCTTTATATTCTTTTGGAAACGGCAATATTTCATTAGAAAAAGCCCACCGACTAGCAAGGAACTAGCAAGGGCACCAAAAACAAAAAACAAATGTCCCAAGAATCAACTTATACATCAAAGAGACATAAAAGGAACATGAGACTACAACATTACAAACATTCAAAAGGATCACAACACCATAAATTTCAATCGCACGCACCTTTCCTTCTCTTGTGGTTGAACCATTGATAGGAGCTAGCAATAATGACATCCGCAAGCCTCGGTGGTGTGATTGTAGTCTTGTTAAAAGTTATATCATTTATTGCCTTCCAAATGAACCATAATGAGCACTATATATAAAAGTATAAAAATAGTTTTCTTTTTTGACACAATTACCCCAAATCGCCGCGTAGTTGAGTAAATCTCCAACAGAATAAACTGTGGGGGGAGGACAACGACACCATCTAAGTCTTAAGCATGACCCACAAATGTTTCTTAAAAGAATTTTAAAAATCTTTTTAGATAGTTTTTATTGGTGTTATGCATTTAATTATAAGAAGCGTAACAGAAAATAGCAATATTTTGTTATTTTGATCAAATTAGAAAACAAACAAAAAAATACAAAAAATAACAACAATACAATAAATTTGTTAATTTCATGAATTTAGAAAAAAAGTTGTTTAATTTTGGTGGCTTTAATGAAAGAAAATTTACCTTAACATGGTAACCAACTAAACTGATAATATAAAGATAAAATAGAAAATTTTTATGTCTAAAATGGCTTTTGTAATAAAACTATTCATTAGTATACACAAAAAATCAAAATATTATTGCTTTTATCTAATTAGTCATGATATTAGTCTTTTTGAATGATTTAAAATTATTTAACTGATACTGTTATAAAGGATCATGTTTTCCAATAATTTTTGTAAATATATAATGATTAGTATTCAATCCTCAAAACTTTTATTTATCATTTATCAAGACTAATATGCCAAATATAGGATTATTGTTACTGTAGCACAACAAAGTT